>CAUYUJ010016197.1:152144-234644 GCA_963575745.1 Prorocentrum cordatum | reverse complement strand
GTCTTGTCCCTTCTTCTGCCCTCCTTTTCCTTCCCTACTTCTCCTTCTCCTCCTCCTCCTCCTTCTCTCCTCCCATCTTCCTCTCCTCCTCATATCCTCCTTCTCCTCTTGAGGAGGGGTTGTTGGGCAGGAGGGACAGGGGGCCCATCCAACTCCCCCTCCTCCTTCTCCGCCCCTATCCCTCCTCCTCCCCCTCCAGCTCTCCTTCTCGTCGTCGTCGTCCTCCTCCTTCTCCTCTCCGCCGATGACCTCGAGTAAAGGGGGAAGAGAGCGGGAGGGAGGGAGGGGAGGGAGGGGAGGAGGAAGGGATGCGAGAGGATGGGGGAGCGGAGGAGGGATGGAGGAAGAGGAGGCGGAGAGGCGAGGGAAGAGGATGAGCGGAGGAAGATTGGAGGATGACGGTAGGAGAGGGATGGAGGGAGCGGAGGAGAGGAGGAGGGAGGGGAGGAGGGGTGGAGTAGGGAAGGGAGGACGGGGTAGGATGAGTGAAGAAGAGAAGGGAGGATTGGGAGGACGGTGGAATTAGGACGATGCAAGAAGATGAGGGATGGGGAGTGGGGGAATGGTGTGGAGGGAGCGTGGGGCACAGATAAGATGGTTGAGGACTTGGGAAGGGAGGATGAGGTAGTTAGATGAGGAAGGTGAGGAGGACATTGGAAAAGGTGTGTAGGGGTGACGATGCGGAATAACAGGAAGAAGAGGAGGGGGAAGTGCGCAGGAGGAGGAGACGAGGAGGTTGAGGTGGAGAGTTCCCTGTCTCGATCAAAGTATTGAACAAACATGAGCGGGATTCGCTTACTATGTTCGATTTGGGTCGCCTGATCTCGGGGCCGTCAAACAGATTGTCAGGGATGAGTTCATGACTTTGTGAAGGGGTTCGGGATTTTTTGGGGGTTCGTATTCAATTGAACCCGGCGTGACCCCAAGTAGGGGTCGTCTCCCTTCAGATAGTAATCCGAAGCAGTCTAGGGATGTGTTGAGCAATGCAACGCAATAACATTGAAACCATTGCTTGGCATCGTTTGGCATTGTTTGGTGGCATTGCTTAGCGCTGCTTGGCATTGCTTGTAATCGCTACTTGGCATTTCTTGGCGTTGGTTGAGGTTGCTTGACATCGTTGCTTTGCATTGCTTGGCATTGTTTGACGCTGCTGAGAGTTGGTTGACGTTGTTGGGCATTGCTGGGCAATACTTGGCGTTACTTGGACTTGCTTTGCATTGCTTTGCATTGCTTTTCATTGTTTTGCATGGCTCTGCATTATGTGGCATTGCTTGGCATTCCTTATACATTTGTTGTTCGACACTGTTCAGTACTGCTTGGCATTGTTTGGCACCGCTTGGCATTGATTAGTGCATAGTGGCGTTCCTTGGCATTTCTTGGCAACGATTTGCATTGCTTTACGTTGGTTGTGCGTTCGTTGGCATTGATTGGCGTTGCTTGTCATTGTGTTGCATGTCTTGGCAGTGCTTGGCGTTGCCTGATATCACTTGGCATGAGTTGTCGTTGCTAGGCGTTGTTTGATGTTGCTTGGAATTGCTTGGCCATGTTTGGCGTTACTTAGCCTCGCTTGGCATTGCTTGGCATTGATTTGCGTTGCCTGACATTGATTGGCTTTGCTTGGAATTCCTTGACAGTCCATGTGTGTTGTGTTGAGATCGCTTGGCACTGCTTGGCATTGCCTGGCATTGATTGGAGTATATTGGCGTTGCTTGGCATCCATTGGCATTGCCTAGCATCGAGTGGCTTTGCGTTGCGTTTTCATGGGCTTAGTATTCGTTGGCATTGTTTGTCGTTGCTTGGAATTGCTTTACATTTCTATGCGTTCCTTGGCACTGTTTGGAATCGTTCCTCGGCGGTTGTTGGCCTTGCTCGGCGATTGATTGGCATTGCTTGGCGCCGATTGGCATTGCTTGCCATTGCTTGGTGCTGACCAGCACTGTTTGGCGTGCCACGAACCCCGAGGCATCCCAGACACAACGACGAGGGCCGCATCTGACGAAGGGCCCCGCGCCCCCCGTCGGCTTCGTTTTACGAGCAGGTAGCAGCACCGCAGGGAAAACACACTTTGGGGCACCTCAACCCATTGGACTCCTTGGTCGGAAACTGGGGCGCACACATTACCAGTGGTGGCCTGTTCGGCTCCTTATTTGGTTTCCAGCGTTTCTGTTCCCTCCCCTCGCAGAGTCGACGAGGAGGAGGATGTGGACGGATGAGGGGGGATGATTGCTCTGAAGACTATTGCGTACACGGCTCCACACTCGGCAAAACAAGCACGCAGGCACGCAGGCAAGGACCCAATTAGATAATATAGTCTACGAGGGATTGACGACCGAGTGCACGTTGAAGTGTGTACCGACGTCACGCTCAGGCATGCCATTAGGAAGCGAGGCGAACCACGGATCTCCACATTTCGTTAAGCAAGTCGATGTGATTCGACGGGACGACGCATTTCGAGAACCGAGGTTCGATGTTCGAGATTGTGTTTGTTTCGGTCTCCAGGTTGTGTAGATCCGCCTTTTGAAGCCTGGCCCGAGCGCATCATTGGACAAGTCCAGTGGTCAGTATACCTTCCCGATCCCATGCCCACTCGCGGCGAGAAAGACACGACGGAACTACGTGTGGCTCGGGATGAGGACGGGGAGGGAGGATGGGGCAGGGTAATTCCAAGACGGTATTCTCCCGTTCTGATCAGCAAAGGGGAGGTGGAGGAGGGGACGAAGAGGACGTGGGATGGAGGAGGATGCAGGTGACCGAGGTGAGGGAACATTTGAACAACACAGCGTGTTGGGAGAAGAGACGGGGGACGATAAGCGGAACGGGGAATGTTGAGGAAGGGGGGAAATGTGATCAGGGAACGGCGGAAGAACGAAGAGTTTACGGTTGGCACCTTGGACCATAATCACTTCTGGCACCCTCAAACCGTCGTTGGTGGTGTTGCCAGCGCCCGAACCGTCGCCTTTTCCCCGGCGATCTCATGCTTTGACGTGTTCAAGTCAGGGTCCCCAAACGTCCCCACCTTGCCCCGCAGCCCGCGTTTCTCCAAACAGGCTTACCTATATGGGTCATAGTTCCATCCCTACAGAACTGGTTCAGTGATGCCCCCACCCCCCTCAATGGTGCCCCACATCGTTGCGAACCCTTTAATTTGCCCCAAATGGTGTCACTGGTTGCACTGGTTTCCGCTCGCATTGTAATTGGTTCCCGTGCCATTGCAATGATTTCTTGTGGCTATTCCTATGGCGCCCCAACAATCGCTTGTAGCCGTCAAGCTCAGGAGTATCTTATGATAGAGTAGAGTATGACAGAGTAGAGTCTGGTGGCGTAGAGTAGAGTCGATTAGGCTAGGGTAAGGTACATGGGGTGGGGTAGATGGTAGAGTAGACTATGGGTAGAGCGGAGCAGGTTTGGTGCAGAGCAGATGTGCAGAGATGCGTAGAGTAGAGCCGACTGCATAGAGTAGAGTAGAGTATAGTAGCGCAGCGCAGCGCAGAGTTGAGGAGAGGAGAGTCGAGTATATTAGACTTTCAGCAGGCCAGGCGTAAAAGTAGAGCATGTTTGACCAGGTCATGCTGAGGACCGTGTAGGGCAGAGTAGGGTCGAATCGAGCAGAGACATGTATACCAGTGTTTATAGTTGAATATCATCGGGTGGAGTAGAGTACTGTTGAAGAGAGGAGCGAACACTGGAGTAGAGCTGGTCGTGCAGGGTCGAGTGGAGCAGGGTAGAGTAGAGTAGGTTCGACGGCCGAGTAGACTCGGGCAGGGCAGACTAGAGTATAACTAGTGCACCGTAGAGTAGAGTAGAGACTGTTATGAGTAGAGAAGGGTATACCACAGTGGATTCGAGTATGGCCGAGTCGGGCAGAACAGATACGAGTGACGTCGAGTAGAGTAGGAGTAGAGTGAGATAGAGTCGAGCCGAGTCGAGTATAATAGAGTAGGGTAGGGTGGGTTAGTGTATGACAGGGTAGAGTAGGTTAGAGTAGGGGAGTTGACCAAATGAGGGTAGAGCAGAGTAGAACAGAGTAGAAGAGAAGCGAGTAGACTAGAGTCAAATAGAGTAGGAGTAGACTAGAGTAGAGTAGACGCCGAATAGAGCAGGAGTACAACCAGTAGAGCATATTGGGTGTTGGTAGGCCAGGGTAGGGCAGTGCAGAGTAGCGTAGAGTAGAGCAGAGCAGCGTAGAGAGAGTATGGTAGATGGTAGAGTGTAGCTGTGTATGCTAGAGTAGAGAAGGGTAGAGTCCACCTCCAGTCCAGTTCAGTCTACTCCAGTCCAGCCTATTTGAATCGTCGCTAGTCCACTTCATTTCCGTTTTCTGGTCTATTTGGAGTTTGCGTTGGTTGATATTTCATCCCGAGCTTGTCTTTGCATGCATGGGAGGCCGAGAACAACGATCAATTGTTGCGTGCAATTGGCTTTCACTGCGATGGAGGACTAGGGAGGGGGTCCTCCCCCTGCCCATCCTTTCCGCCTCCTCCGTCTGCGCGCGTCCCCTCCTCATCCTGGTTTTCCTCCTGGCCAGCTCCCTCATCCTAATCCGTCCTCATCCTCCCCCCTCCCTACTAGCATCATCGTCCACTCATCTCTCGTTGTCATCCTCCCCCTATCATCCCACATCCAATCCTCCGCCTCCCAAGCCCAACATATTCATCTCATCTCACTCCCTCCCCCACTCCTATCATCCTGCCTTTCCTCCTCCCCTTCCTCCCCTCCCCATAACCCTCCCCTCTTCATCCCTCATCCTCCACTTCACCTGCGCTCTCCCTCTCCTCCCCCTTTTTCACGGCCACCAGTGGCAATAAGCGAAGCGTATGACAACAATGATGACAGCAGCGAAGGGTCGGCCAGCACGTGCATCCCGTTGAGCGAGATCGGGAGGCCCACTTAACTCCTTCTCCCGTCTGAGGAGGGGGGAGGTCTGTGCCGCGGCGACCGGGTGGCCCCAAGGCCCAAGCTCCCACGGGGGCTGCACCCCGAAAGGGAGAGAGAACCAAACGCAAAAGATGGAAAGCGGGAGGAGAAAGGGACAACAACCAACCACCAACAACAGAAACCAGGGGTGCAGTCCCCGAGGGTCCATGAGCCGGGTGTAGTCCCCGAGGGTCCATGAGCCGTGGTGCCCTCCTCGGGGTGTGGCCCAACTGCTGCCTGCTGAGCTTGCTGCTGGTCCTCGACAGGACGCAGCAGCTCATCGCACCATGCGCTCTGCCCGCACAAGGTGCAGTAGGACCAAGTTGAACCAGTTGGACGCAGCCACGGCAAAGGGACCAGATTGTTCCGGGGGGGGAACGGTCGACCAGCCTCGCGGCCGCGATCGGCTGCGCGCGTACCACTTCTACAACAACCTTTGGGTGTACAACTTCATCCACCTGCTCGCCATCGCTCGGACGTTCATTTCCCGTGCATTTGTCGGTTTCGTGCTTGTTCTTTTCATCAGAGAAGCAAGCGACCGGGCAACACGAGAGAGATTCACGAACCATGTCGGGATGCTTGAAATTCCGCAAACATTGCTTGCGTAATTACCCCCCATTGGCGCCCCCCACAAGGCACAGGCCCAATGCGGGGGCCACGGGGGAGCGCAAGAAAATTCCGAGCATCACTAAACCGCGATTCGCTCTCGAGTGTGCGATGTTGCCACACTGTTCTGTAGGCAGCTGAGTCGTCGGCGGCTCGGCCTTAGCTCATCACCTTCGACGGGGCGCGAGGTGAAGTTCTGAAGCTGCGGATAACCTTCAGACATCGACTAGCGCAGCGCCATCTGCGGCTACTAGAAACCTTACCACTTGGCCACATCCTGAGTTGCATCAACATGCTCAGCACTGCGCGTCCCCGGGCCCTAGCCGCGAAACCCTAAGCAGCGAACGCAGCTGTCCAGACAAATGCGTTCGAGCAAGCCCCCAAGGGCTGTACGATCTGAGCAGGAGTGCGGCAGGCTGCTCTGGCAGGCAGCTCAGGCGGCGGCTGGCTCGACGCGAGCTCTGCACCCTCGATCGGGGCGCGATGTAAGCATCGGAGAACCACACTGCCGAAGAAAATGTGACCGAAACTGACTGGGCCGGCGAGCTCGGTCGAGAATTCTGGCGCCCTCAATCGGGCGGTCGGTGCAAAGCGCAGCACAGCGGATCCCCAGGCCAGGAGTCGAGAGACCCTGAGCAGCACCCCGCAGTTACTTAGGGAGGCGCGCACACGCAAGGGCCCTCAAGGGCCCCCTGTGCTGCTGCTTGCTGCTGCTGCTGCTTGCTGCTGCTGCTGCTGCTGCATTTGCTAAACTTTGAGTACTGGCGAGCTGCCCTTCGACACGCAAGTCTGCTGATGTATCACGGCGCGCGTGGCCTCGCAGTGGCCTTGGTCAGTGCTGGAGGTCAGCTTCTGCAACAGCGAGGTCTGGCCGAGGTCGTCGGAAATGTAGTCGACAGCGTCAGTGTTGTCGATGAGGACCTTTGTCGCCTCCGCCAGCTGCTTCCACCTCGTCCTCCACCTCCAGCCTCCGCTCCTTCACCTCCTGCACATCATGCGCCTGCTCCTTGTGCGCATTTCTCTCTTGCACTCCCATCCGGGCGCGCACCACAGGCTGCCGTCCACCACCACGTCTTGCGAGATCATGTGGCCTATGCTGGTGTTGACCTGGATCTGCTTGAACGTGGGATCCTCGGGTAAAGGCTTTCAGGTTTTCCTACTGGCCAAGTTCACGTCGTCCGACTTGCCGTCTACGTCGCTGCCGCACTCGAAGGTCTCCTCCACAGCCTCCTCCAGCTCGGCCTCAATATGTCAAGAGGCTCGGCCGCGAAGGAGGTCTCCGGAGGGACGCGGCAAATCTGGACGACCTCGCTCGCCACCACAGCGTCGTGGTCCAGCTCGTCGATCTTCTTGGTCGCCTTCGGTCGATCTTCCAGGCCGCCCCAACCGTATGTCGAGTCCTTCACCTGGCCGAGGTAGTGCCCCTCAGAGGCTGTGTGCTGGGCCCCTGTCCAGAGCCAGTGGCCCGCCGCGGCCTTGTCTTTGCCGAGGAAGTATCCGCTGGCCTCCGCGCCGTCCACGGCGGCCATCGTCGGCTTCGCCTCGGGCGCTGGATTTGTGTGCGACGTCATGTAGCTGTCCCGGAATGTCTGATTTACCTTGGGGTTGAGCCTCGGCATGAGGCCGCAGTCCGAGCGCTGCGAGTAGCCTCTCTCATTGCGCATGATATTCTCAGGTGGTAGGTCCTTGACGCTCTTGCCGGCGCCAGGGGCGATAGCCTCCCCGACCGTCTCACTGTTACTGGGCGTGCACTGTCGCACGCCTCCTGGCGTCCATGCCTGCCCGCCCGTGCAGCTCCACTGCCGCCAGAAGCCCTATCGTATTTCTCGAGCTGGATTTTGATGTACTTGCTGCCTGGCACCTTCCCGATCGCGATCCCATCGACGACATCGTCGGACTTCTTCCTGTCAGTTTCTCGCAACGCGATTCCAGCGGTGCCTCGCAGAGGTCCACAGAGCGCCGATTCGGTCAATCTTACCGCGAAGGGAATAGCAGCAGGAGCGTCTGGCTAAGCGGGCAACGCAAAAGTACAGCCCGGTTCCGTCTTCCGCCTGTGGGCCTCAAGCAGTTTCGGCCAAATGCTGTCCTCGTTCTCCTCCTCCTCCTCCGCCTCCTCTTCATGCCACAGCCAATACCTCCATTCCCCCTCATCCCCAACCGTTATCAACACGTTGTTTGCCTCGCGGGTCGAGTCCATGGTTTCGGTGTCGGGCCTGGCTGACAGTAGGAGTCTACTTGCTCTCAAAGGTCGGAGATTGAAGACATACGGCAATTTGCAAATTCCCTGTCCTTCCCTCTCCAAACTGCTATCCAGCGCGGACCCCAAACAGCAAGTTATGGCACTGCGGATGTGTAAGCTCTGTGGTGCAAGCTGTGTGGTGTAAGTGATGTTGTGAAGCCTACATGGTGCAAGCTAGAGGCGACAACGCAACGGCCACGCGGCGAACCCCCACCAGACCCACCTGGCGCACGAGGCGGCAACGGGCTGCCACGTGGCGAATCCTCGCCGTACCCATCCAGCGCACGAGGCGGTTGCCCGCGCCGGACTCGGGCCAGGACAAGGATACTCCAGATCTCGTAATAAAAGGGAGGGGGTCTCAACCCTCCCAGACGAGAAGTTTTAGACCCCCCCCGAGGGAGAACCCTCCAAAACATCGTCCCCAGACCCCCCCAGGCCCTCCAAGACAGCCTGGAAGAGACCCCCCCCCCGAAATGAGACCCCCTCCCTTTTATTACGAAATCTGGAGTAAATCCGTTCCAGAGCGTGCCCGAAAGCGTTCAGAGCCTCCTGGACCGCTCTGAGGAGGCCACGGCGCCCGATACATCCTCCAGAGCCTCTGGATCTCAGAGGTTCGATCTATCCTCACCCGAATTCGTCCTCGTCCTCGTCCTGGCTTCGTCCTCGTCCTGGCTTTATCCTCGTCCTGGCTTCGTCCTCGTCCTTCGATTCGTCCTCGTCCTGGCTTCTTCTCTGCCCGCGGAGCCTTTCGCCGTCCCTGCCGCTGCCGCCCCCCCGCTGGCCGCCCCCGGGGGGGGGGGGGCAGGGCTGGCGCTCCGCGCCGCCGCCCGCCGGGTGGCACCCCGCGCTCCTGGCCTCGGGCTCAGCGGGCCTCGGCCTCTAGGCCTCCTGAGTGGGGTCGAAGTACGGTAGGTTTGCGTCGTGTCGACCGGCGGCGACCCCAGCGCGGGCGTTCAAGGTTGAACGCCGCCGGCGACCCAGAATCGATCGATGTTGAACGATCGGACGTTGCGGCAGCGGCCGATCGTTCAAGGTTGAACGATCCCTGCGATGTCAAAAACCGACGCTGGGGTCGGCACGACACGAACCTGCCGTAGGCCTCCTGAGTGGGGTCGAAGTAGATGGGGTCGGAGGATCGCGCCGTATCGCCGAGGCATCGGCGATACCGTGGAGACCCATGTCAAGAGAAACATCTGGCTTGCCTCCAGGGTGCCTCTGGGTTTCCTGGATCTGATGGTTTTGCGATGTAAGACGTGACGTTCCCACACCAAAAATCAATGGATGCTCTTGGGTCTCAGGGTTGGGTTTCTTGTGGAAGGTTTTTTGCGGTCGAGCTCCTATTGAAGGGCGTGGTGTGGAGTGCGACTTTGCTTTCGCCGACGTCGCTGACGCCTCGCCGACGCTGCCGATGCATCGGCGATGCGGCGTGATCCTCCGACCCCATCTACTCGGACCCCATGAGTGGCATCTGCTTCCGCCCCCTCAGGAGGATGGACTCGGGGGGGAATATGAATAGGCTCGGGTGGGGGAGATTATCGGGCGCTCGAGTTTCGTCGGCTCTCGTCGTTTTTTGCAGCCCAGGGAGGCTGTCCAGCAGCTGCGCCTCGCCGAGAGCGTCCTGGGGCTGCCCGGATCGTCCCCAACGCCCGCTGGAGATCACTCACGCGCAGGAGGTGGGGCAGGGGGGGAGGGGCGGAAGGCTTCTTAGGAGCACCCCTGCTCCCAACAGGCCTTCCCCCCTCCCCCTACACCCTCCTCCGGGGCCTTCCACCCTTCCTCCCAACAGGCCTTCCACCCTTCCCCCCTCCCCCCTCCCAACAGGCCTTCCACCCTTCCCCCTCCCCCCTACCCTCCCTCCCAACAGGCACTCCCCCTCCCAACAGGCCGCCAAGGAGAGCCGAGTCGCAGACCGAGAGCCTCGGGGGGGGGGGGGGGGGGCAGTGGCCGGGCGTGCCCGGCGGCGGCCGAGGCCCCGGGCGGTGGCCCGCCGAAGCGCGGGCCGCCCCACGCGGCGGGCGGCGACGGCCCCGCTCGCGCCGGGCACGCCGCCGAGGCGCCCGTCGCGGCGGCCGCCGCCGCCTTCCAGAGCCTTCAGGGGCCCCATTTCGGTCCAATCGATGCGATTCGATGTCGCTTTCGACCGGTTCGGTTCGATGCGGGCCTCGTTCGGGGGTGGACAGAAACCGCAACAGAGACACGTCGATTAGTGAATTGTCCGTTTTCGATTCTCGAGAGGGCGCCGTGGCCGTTATTTTCCAGGCTTGCGCCCGCCAGGTTTGGGCCTCAGGTCGTTTTCACTAAACCACGTTTTACTGAAGGGGGGTCTGTCCATCCCCGACTCGGGGCCCCATCTCGGTCCGATCGATCCGATTCGATGCCGCTTTCGACCGGTTCGGTTCGGTGCGGCTTCGAGTTCCCCGGGGGTCCGATGTGGCCCGATGCTTTTGCACGGCGCTGTTTTGCATCCAGGTGCAGCTGATCCGATTCGATCTCGCCTCCATGCCGAGGCGGCCCGATCCGACGCACACTCCGATCCGATACGATTTCCCGATTCGATGCGGACCGATCCTGCCTTCGCTCTGCAGCGTGGCTCGCGGGTGCTCCTTATGGCCTATCGAGTCCCCGCCCTTGTTCCTCCTCCATCTTCCTCCTCCTGCTCCTGCTCCTCCTCCTCCTCCTCCTCCTCCTCCTCCTCCTCTTCCAGGGGGAGGGCAAGTTGAGACAAAAGTAGCTGGCCTTCAGGGGCCCGCCGTGTCGACACGGCTGGACGCAGCTCGGACAATTGGTGCTATTGGACCCCGGGAGGTGCCCAGGGACTGTTTTTGAGTTGCTCGTGTCTGACGCTTTGCGTCGGGTTGACGTGCATCCTGGCGCGGCCGATCCGATTCGGTTTCGATTCCGTGCCGATGCAGCCCATTCCGGCGCGCAATCAGAGTTGATGTGATTTCCCGATTCGATGTTGACTGATCTTGCTGGGGATTTCCAGGACCTTCTTTTGATTCAAGTCATCTGTGATTCAAGTCATCGAGAGCTCGCAGGCTGTAGCCCCCATTCTGAAGCTGACACTGGCAGCATCTTTCGGAGGATCACAGAGAAGGGCTGCTGCCTATTCAGATCCCCGGCGATGCGAGTTGTTCAATCCCGGCGTTTCTGTTTTAGATTTCAGCATTTGGGGCCCGTTTCAGGGCCCCAGGCCTATCAATCACAGGCATGAGGCGAACATTTACCTCCAGGGAAGGGGTCGGGATTTCTGGGGGGTCCAGATGGAATTCTAATTTGTTTCGAGCGATCCACACCGAGCATTGCAGCGCATGAGGGTGATTCGGATGTGTGTGGTCGATGTCTGCTCTAGTTTATGGATGTCTGTTCTTGAGGTGTGTTGCTGACGTCTCTCATTTAGGGCGTGCTTCGGATGTGTGTGTGTGGGGTCTACGGTGTACGTACTATGTGCTTGTTGCTGGCGTATGCTATTGGTTCATGCTCTTGATGCACGTTCTTCATGCCTGCCTTCATCGAAAAAATGCTTGCGCTTTGGGGGTCTTAGATTGGGTTGGTCAGCCGACTCCTCGGCCACGTTCCTGCCCGTGGGCGCCTCGTGGGCGCATCATGTCCTGGGCCTTGGGTGGGTCCGCCGAGGTTCGGCCACGTTCCTGTCCGTAGGCGCCCCTTGGGCGCCCCTTGCATCGGTGGGGTCTCCCGAGGCTTCGTCACGTCTCCGCTCGTGGGCGTCTCGCGGCCACCCCGTGGGCCCTCGTTGGCGCACAGCTTACACCGCACAGAGTACACAACATGCCTCACACCGCAGTCCCGCACCGCACAGCTTCCGCACCATAGCTCATAACACATATGCCCCAGCGCATAACTTACACACCAGACCTCACACCACATCGCCTACACAGCATAGGTTCTTCACCATACATCCCACCACCACTATGGCGCCATTCAGTTTTCACCACACATATGAGACCACATAGCTTCCACAATATAGCTTACGCCGCATAGCTTACGTCGCATATCTTTCACCTCCACGCGTCAATAATTCACTCTTCGGGGGACACGTTGGCAACCATTCGTGGTATGACATCGGTGTTGGTTATTGGTCCGTGCTCTCCTTATTTGTTCTTCATGTGTGTGATTAATGTAGGTTATTGGTGTATGTGTTGGATGATTTAGGTTGAAAGTGCGATTGTTGTGTGTGTGTGGTTTGGGCATGCGCCTCATGTGCGCTGTATTCCTATGTGTAGTGCCGGTGTGGCCTTTCTGTGTGCTACATGTGATCGTTCTTGATGTGTGTTCAGGATGTCCGTTTATGGGGGCACCTTGTGGGTCGGATGCCCCCTCCATTATTCTTGGAGTTTCGATGTATGTTAGTGATGTTGATGGTGAGTTCGTGATGTCGGTTTCAACTATAGGTTCTCCCTGCTCATGCTCCATGCTTAGTTTTGAATGTGCTTGCTGTGTGGCTGTGATGCGCATTATTGGCGCATGCCAGTGGAACATGTTGACGCTTCGCGTATCCCCACCAGCCCATCCAGAAACGATGCCCAGGGGAGTTGAGGTGATCAGGGAAGTCGGGGAGCATGCAGAAAAACAAAGGGCGGAGGAAGCTGTCACGTACCCCAAGAGGGGGAGGATGGAGAAGGAATCCTCGTCGGAGAGGGAGGGGGAGGAAGAGGAGGAGGAGGATAATGAGGAGGAGGATGTGGAGTAGGGAGAGGACGAGGAGGACGAGAAGGAGGAGAAGGAGCAGAGGGAGGAGAAGGAGGAGAAGGAGGAGAAGGAGGAGGAGGAAGAGGAGGAAGAGGGGGATGAAATTGAAGAAGACGGCGAACCGAAGAGCCAGAAGCGTCTTACATGCATTTCGGAGATCCTCTTGAGGCTTCTTGGGGGTCTCTTGGGAGCCTCTTGGAGACCTCTTGGGCGCCTCTTGGGGCCGTCTGGGCGCCTCGTGGGGCGTTCTTGGGGCGCTTTTTGGGGCTGTAGGGGCGCTCTTGGGGCCATCTTGGAGGAGGTCGATCAACGAAGGGGGGGTTCTCTAATTAGCCTCCCCCCTCAGGAGCTCCAAACATCGCCTCTTGGGGCGCTCTTGGGGCGCTCTTGGAGCGCTCTTGGGCGCTCTTGGAGCGCTCTTGGGCGCTCTTGGGGCCGTCTTGGGGCTCTCTTGGGCCTCTTGTGGGGCCCTCTTGGGCCATCTTGGAGCCATCTTGAGGCCTTGGATGGCCATCGGACGCTAAACGGGGAGAAAGCAACATACAATGTTTTTTCCTAAGGTTTTGGGGACGAGTTTGGCCTCTTCGGGGCCTTCTTGGGGAGCTCTTTGGCCACTTGGAGCCGTCTTGGGGCCGTCTTTGGGCCTCTTGGAACCATCTGAGGAGCCATCTCGAGCGATCTTGCGCTATCTTGAGCCATCTTGGAGCTTATCTTGGGCTCTCTGACGCGCTCTTGAAGCCATCTTGGGGCCAAAAGAGCCGTCCGACCGCTCGCGGAACCTCCAGGGGAGGGGGTAGGGGGAGGGGTAAACCCTTCCCCAAGGGGGAAGAGGGAGGGGTGGACGAGAATCTGTTCTAGACCACCTACGCCCAGAGGGCTGGTGGGATTTTGTGTGATCTTGGTGTATAGAAGGTGTGTCTGTTATTCGTGTATTGGTTCGGCGCCAATGTTACTCAGCGCTCTAAGTGTCTGGCGAAAACATATCAGTTCCACCCCTGGAAGTGATACCCCTGCCCCCAGGATTGCAGATCGTGGCTCTCGCCTTACCGCCGCTCGCGTTCGTCTTGAAAGTTTGAAAGAGCTTCGCGGAGGAAGGGCATGTCCTGTCCAAAATGTGGTGCCTTCCTTAGCGCAGCGCACATTCGTTTTAAAAGCTTGCAAGAGTTTGGCACCTGAGGGCGGGCCCTGTGCAAGATGTGGCTCCCGCCTTAGCGTCGCGCACATTTGTACTCAAGTTTGGAAGAGCTTCGCAGATGGAGGAGAGTGGGCTGTTTTCTAAATGTGGCTCTCACGTCAGCGCAGCCCACAGTTGTTGCAAACGTTTGCAAGAGCTTGACGGGTGGAGGGAGGGCGGGCCCTTTTTCTCACGTTCGTGCTAAAAGTTGGCACGGGATGTAGAGCGGTACCAGTCCCCGCGCACATTGTTGCGGATGTATTGCAGGAGTTTAACGGATGGAGGGCGGGCCGTTTTTCCAAACATAGTTCTCGTTTCAGCGCCGCTTACATTCGGTTTTGAAGCTCATGCAAATGGTTCACGGGTGGATGGCGGGTGGTTGCCAGCAGGTCGTTCTCGCGTGAGTGTCTTGCACATGTGGTTATCGCGTTAGCGCCGTGCACATTCGTTTTCAAATGTTGAAGGAGCTTCGCGGATGGAGGGCCGGTGTTTTTCAACATTGTGGTTCTTGCTTTGGTGCCACATCTCGTTGGGATATTCAGAACTTAATCCAGAGGCATTGTTGGAGTATGCATGTGTGTATGTGGAGTTTTCCCTCCCCTGTCCCCCCTTCGCTCTCTATACCGTTTCGGTTCTATGGAGTCTCAGCAGAGGTGCCCTCGGGCACACGAGCTCTCGAAAACCCCAGCCCTCAGATAGACTGGCAGGATGTCGCGCCAGGTGTTTCGTGAGTGCCGTTGTTGCGTGTTTCGGCGTCGTTGTGGCGTTGAGGCACGACCTTGTTTGGCATGCCCTCGAGGCGATGGAAAACCTCGGACTCGTCAGCATCGCGGGCCTGTTTTTTTTTTAACGGTTCTTAGAACATGTGGGACATGATGTGGCTGGGAAACACCATCGTTGTTCGTTTGAGCCACATTGGGGGATCTCTCAGGGCGTCTGGTGTCACGCCGACTGAAGAGACCAGGCAACGCCTTGCGGTTCTCGAGATGTGGCCCCCAAAGAAGGATGAGGGTTGTTCAGTGCGCGTGGTGCCGTGGTCAGATCGTGGTTATCTTGGGGGCCTCGGGGGCTGTTCCTGCTTGCCGAAGACCCGAACGGGCTCGATGGTTTTGGCCTTGTCGGGCCGTCCTGGGTCCAACGAAGATGGTCACGGCGTACCGCCAAGCTGGCCCAACATGATATGTTGGCCGCCTTGGAGGCATGTGGGGGCCGTGTTGGGCCACGCTTGGTTCGGCTTAGACGTATTGGAGACATGTTTGAATCGTCTTAGAGGCCAGAGGGCGCCTCTCGAGCAGATGGCGCCCCCGGCGGGGCCCGCCTCCGCATCGGCGGGGCCGGGATCCCAGGGGAGGGGCTTGCCCTGAGGAAACCCCAAGCGGTCGGATTTCTCCGTCGTCTTCAAGCCTCCTGTTCCATGAGGAGCTTTTGGGGGAGGAGCAGCGTTCTCACACTCAGAACGAACCCCGACGCGCCAGAAACAAACGTTGCCGCCCACAGATCTGGTGGGGAGGCCGAACAGTCCAGACGATTCCATTGCGACCCGTCAACGCGAAACAATGCAAGATCGCCGGGAACTACATCAAAGTCGGAACACTCATTCATTATTCTCATTGTTCTGCGGTCCGCAGTGTGGTGTGTGTTCGCGACGGCCGCAGGGCCCGACGCCATGCGAGAGCGCCCGGTGCGCCAGCGCTGCCATTGCGCCCAACGGCACTGTCCTCGTCCTCCCCTTCCTCCTCCTCCTCCTCCTCCTCGTGCTCCTCCTCTTCCTCCTCCTCATCCTCCTTTTCCTCCTCTTCCTGCTCCTGCTGCTCCTCATGGTAGTCTTCCTCGAGGATCGATGTTTCTGCGTGTCCGTGCCTTTTTCGCCCCCTGCGATCTCGCCGGTCGGAGGACGCCGCTGGTGCGCCCAGTGCCACCTCCGCTGCCAGCCGCGCGCGCTCGCGGGAGGCATCATGCGGGCGCCTTTCCGGCCTCCGCCGCCAGCGCCTTCCCCCCCCCCCGCCGCACACGACAGTCAATGTGGTAATGCAAGGGTCACTTCGGGTTTCGGAGGGGTTGGCCCATGGGGGGCGCATCCACCCCCAATCGCTCAATGATCGCCGACAGGAGCCCGATAGCTCGCCCCCGCCCATGAGACTGCGGTTTTGCTGTCGGGGCCCATCGCCGATATGACAGCGACGTGTTGCCGATTCTGGCTTGGTGTTCCCCTGAGGCGGCCCCCGCCTAATGCCTCCCCTTCGCTTAGATTTTAGGTTGGGGAATTCTCCGTGGACGAGACTCGCCGTAGCCCGAAAATTCGCTTCGATCCGTATCTGCCTGTCCTGGTGGGAGTTCGTCGACCGCAGATCATCGGGGCGAACGCCCCCTTTTTCCTCCGCGTCGGCGTTTTCGTTTCACATTAGGAGGATAAGGGAAACGGCGGTCCTACATGCAGGATTACTCTCCGATGCCTATTGTGGCCTCGTTTCCCACGGGATTGTCATGTGTTGTCGCGGGGACATGCCCAATCCCCAACCATTGTGGCAAGGGAAAGGGCGCAACCCCCTGCGTGGCCTCCCAGCGTGGCACCTCAGCGTGGTCACCCAGCGTGGTGTGGCCATCAAGAGGAAGCTCCTGGCGTGGCCCCCAAACGTGGCCCCCCAAGCGTAGCCCCTGAGCGTGGCCTTCAAGCGCGATCCCCTCCCCCCGCGCACATACGACCCCCGGACAGACGAACGCGCGCAACGACAAAGTTAAATCCATCGGACGTTATCTCTCTTTCTCTCTCTCACTCTCTCACTGTCTCTCTCTCCCTCTCTTTCTGTTTTTTGTCTCTCTCTCTCTCTCTCTTTCTTTTTCTCTGATGATCGCGGCGCGGGCAACGTGGATCCAGGGATCGACCCATAGCCCATGTCGATCCGATCGATCCCAGCGGTGGCGATGAGAAGCCGCCTCCTGGAGTCCCAAAAGTGGCCGCGCACCGTAACAAAAAACTTGGAGGCTCGTAGACAGTCTTGGGATAAGGGTAAATCGCTCCAGACCGTTCCGCAACGCTTTCAGAGCGTTTCGGAGCGCTCAAGGGGGGCCGCGGCGCCCAGCACAGATCCTCCAGACCCTGGGTTGCAGACCCGCCAGCCCCGCATCCGAATTCATCATCATTATGCCTTGTTCTTAAGTCGATCCTCAGCCAGAGAGCGAAGTGCCTGGCAGCACGTCTTGGGATGCGTTCTGATTGGGATTATGAGGAAGAACCTGGCGGTGGCGACGAGAAGTTTCTTGGGGGCGAAAACAATAAAACATCGTCTAACTTCGTTCTTTGGTCTTGGCAAACAAACGCGCGACGCCAAAGATCCAATGTATTGATTGTTGGGGTTCGGGGTCTCCCGGTTGCACGACCCTCTCCCGACCGCCTTCCACCCGAAGTCCTTTTTGCGCTGGTCCTGCATACCCGGCGAGGGTTCCCGGAGGCAGAAATCTGCCACAAAATGCTGCACTGAATTGTTAGATACGTTGGAGGCCTGCGACGGACCCAGCGGCCCGTCCTCGGGTGCGCTCTGACAAGTCATGCATGGAGGATTCAGCCGTGGTGAAGAGAGGCCTCCTTGAGGTTCGAATATCGGCGAGCGCACCCTACCAATGAGCTTCAGTACATCACTGTGTGTATGCTATTAATGTGTGTCCGTGGTGTATGCACTTGATGTAGTCTTTTGATGTCATTTCTTGATGTCTGGTCTTGATGCCTGTTGGTGGCGTCTGCGCGTTCTCACTGCAGATGGCGCTTGATGTTGGCATGCGCTCTCGGTGCATAGGTATGACGCGTGTTAAAGGCGCATGTTAATCATGTGTATGGTTTACCCGTGTATGTTTTGAATTAGTGTTCAGGTATACATTGCATGTGCGTTATGTGTGTATGGTATGCGTATGTGTTAGTGACGAATATTGTAGTATGTGATGCACGTTTGTGATGCATGTTATGGATGCGTCGTGTTAGTGTATTATTTGTTAGGTAGTGTCATCATCGGAGCATTGACCTCATGCGCGCTTTCGGTATATACTATGGATGTCCAGGGTATATGTTATCCATTCGGGATTATGGTGACGGCTATGGGTGCATGTTGGATTGTATGTGTTGGTGATGTTGATGGTTGTTCTTGATGAATGATATTGGCGCGTGTGCTAGTTGTGCCTGTCCTCAGCGTATGTTCTTGGTCATTTGCATGCATGCGTGTGGTGGAGGATATGGGTGCATGCGCTTGATGTTTGTCGTGGGTGCATGCTTTTGGTTGGTGTTCTTGTTGAGTGACCTGGGAATCGATATTTGGGATATGTTAGTTATGCACTTTCTCAGTGTATTTCCTTGATGCACGTTCTATGTCTGCTGTGGACGGCGTGACGCCTGGACGGCGTGACGCCGTGACGCCTCCCTGGTGGGGTTATCCACTAGTTACGCCCGTTGCATATGCTTGTTCGTCATGCCGGCATGTGACTCTGGGAGATCTCTGGGGCTTGGCGGCCGCGATCTAAGGGCGGATGTGGCGGGTTACTCGGGGAACACCCGAACTAATGAGGATTGCGGCCGCGGTGTGCAGGTCGGGCGAGGCGGATCGGCGACCTCTCTCTTATCATCTAACGGACCCAACCTGTCGGGCGGGGAACACACATCAAGAGCCCAGGAACCACTGCCAATGCATCGGCGATGCATCAGGGATGCGCGCGATCCTCCGACACCATCTACTCGGTTCCAACCTGGGAGGCCTCTGAATATGTTGGAGGTCTGCGACGGGCCAGGCAGCCCGTCCTGGGGTGCGCTCTGAGCAGAAATCCGATGAGAATCTAGCAGTGGCGACGAGAAGCCGCCTGGAGGTCCCAAAAAGACCCGAAAGCAGTTCCAGAAACATCAGAGAGCCCAGGACCGATCACGACGTCATGAATTTTGTTGGACTCGGCGGCGCAGAGGAGGGAAGTGGGGGGGGGGCAGGTCTTCTCAGAAGGCAGTGGAGCTCCGGAGAGATGGCTCAGAAGGTTTCTTTGAAGGCCGGACGCATGCTGAGCTTTCTGCTTCCCCCTGGGCGCGCCAGCGATCAACGGCCCCGGAGGTCCCGACCGCTTCCCTCGGGACAGCGTCTCGTCCCGGGCCCACTCTTTTGGTGGTCCTGCGGCCCGAAGGCCTACCCCCGAGGGCCGAGGAGAAACGCCGCAGGCCGACAATATCATACCGTCGGAGAGCTAACCTCCTCATCCATCTCCTCCACCTCCTCCTCCTCCTCCTCCTCCCTCCTTTTTCTCCTCCTCCTCCCTCCTTTTTCTTCTCCTCCTCCTCCTCCTCCTCCTCCTCCTTCTCCTTTTCCTCCTGCTCGGGCGGGTGCTAATGCTGAGTCGGGCGTGCATTCTTGAATCTTTGTTTGGCTCTCTCCAATGTTTGGTCCCGAATCCGCCCGACCTGATGCTGATGGGAGGTGGCCCACATGGGGGGTGAAGCAGAGGACCCAAAAGGGGCCCTGTGGGGGCCCCCTTGGGGCCCTTGCTCCCTCCACCCCCAGAGGCCCCCTGCAGATCCCTGCTCTTCACCCCCTCCCCAGGGGCCACCCCCCCCCGTCAGCACCCGCCAGATCTGCGCAGTGCCCCCCCCCCCCGGAGGAGGAAGAGGAGGAGGAGGCGGATGATGAGGAGGAAGAGGAGGAAGAGGAGGAGGAGTAGTAGTAGGAGGAGGAGGAGGAGGAGGAGGAGGAGGAGGTCTGCGCACGGCCCGGCAGCCCGCCCGCCGGGCTCGGCGGGCCCCGCGGCTGGCGGGGCGGGGCGGCCCCTCTCGCGGGCGCGCCGGCGCCGGGCGCCCCGCCGCCGGGCGTGCGCCGGGTGCCCGGCACTCAGGACATCCTCCGCGCCTCCCCGCGGGCGGTCCAGGTGTTAAGTACGGGATCGGCTGCAGCATCGATGCACTTCAAGATTGCTTCCCCGCCGAGTCTACGAACCACACCCGAAGTGCTCCCTAGGTCTATTGACTATTCGATGTTTTTTCTCGCAGGTTCGACGAGAAAGTCAAGTTTGGGGTAAATTGTTTGTTCGGCCGATCCCCTACTTGAAGACTCGGGGGACACCACATTGCACAAACATGGACATTCGGAGCTCCGCGCGGACATCAGAAAGGGTATGTTTGTGTTGTTGTTTCTTCCCCGAGGCCAGGACACTCGAGTCAGGATGCCACTCCTGGGAGATCAAACTCAGAATGGCGCTGGCATATCCTTAATCGAAAAAGCTGACATGATGAGGCTTCACCCCGCTCAATCCGAAACCAGTTTATTCTGACGAGGACCTCCCAGGAATTGCCTCCTGACCCAAGACGCCAGACCAGCACAACGTACACACGGCGGGCAACGGAAACAGCGGGGAGATGACACAGCATCGCAGGCCTAGAGGTTGACACAGACACCAATAACGGCGGTGTGCTTCCACCGAGGGAAGAAGATCCCGATCTCAGCGATGGTGGTAATATTCTGGCTTCCAAGGTTGCCGAAACATTTCCACCAACACCGAAGTCTAGGATCATCTTCCCCCTGTGGAGGCAACCCCCTGTACTGGTGTTGGTGCTCGTTTACTGGCCTCCCAAAGCACAGTTTCTACAATCTGCCAGCGGGGGCTGTCACCAACAGCGGCCCACCCGCGCCGCCCTCGAGGGGCGCGCCGGCCTCCAGATGCGCGCGTCCTGCGTCCTGCGTTGAAGGCCAATGGGGGGGGCTGACCATGGCAAGGTGGATCCATTCGCAGGGGCCATGATATCTTCTCCCGGATTTCGTAGCGGCTCCCTTCCTCTTTCCAGACTTCCCCTGGTCCCCTCTCGTCCGCGCACACACGTGAGCGCATCTGTCCTGTGCGCCCGCTCGTATACGTTTTGAACCATTTGTTTGTTGTTATTTCTTTATTTTTTTGGTGTGCGGCGCTTGTCTTGGTGTTCGCCCACTCCTTGCGCACCTCTCTGGTGTCAGTGAAGTACCACGCCTGCCACGCTTTGCGGGTGCACGACAAGCAGCCCCCCCCCCACCCCTGGTGCACCCCATCTGGTGTCCAGCCGCGCCTGCCACGCTTTCCGAGCGAACGACAAATTGCATCCCCACCCCCCAGCGAACCCTCTCTGGTGTCCAGCAAGTGACACTCGTGCCACGACTTGCGAGCCCAGGTGCACATTCGCTTTGAATGGTGTGTGTGCATGTGTGTATGCGTCTGTGTGTGCGTGCGTGTGCGTGTGCGTGTGCGTGTGCGTGTGCGTGTGCGTGTGCGTGTGCGTGTGTGTGTGTGTGTGTGTGTTGGTGTTGGTGTTGGTGTTGGTGTTGGTGTGTGTGTGCGTGTGTGTGTGTGTGTGTTTGTGTGTGTGCCATTGTGGATGTGTGCGTTCGAGGTGTACGAGTTGATCGCGCTATATATACTAGCGTTGTCTGGTCCACGTGTCCTCACCCCTACCCGTATTTGATGTGTGTGTGTTGTGTCTGTGTCTCTGTATGAGTGCGCGATTGCACGTTTGCTTGTGTCTGACGCGCGAGCGAGCGAGTGTCGGTGGTACGAGTAAGTATATTGATAATGGAGAGGTGAGGGAGGTGGGGGAGACGCGGGTGCGTTCCCATGATAATTGGGTTGCAGGTGTGTGTGTGTGTATGTATGACGTATGTGTGTGGGTGAATGCGTGACAACTTGTGAGTGCTTTTGTACGCGCATGCGTCATGCAAATTTGCGTATGTCCGTTGGGTGCAGAAACGAAGAAGATGAGGGGGAGGAGGAGGAGGAGGAGGAGGAGGAGGAGGAGGAGGAGGAGGAGGAGGGGGAGGGGGAGGAGGAAGAGGAGGAGGAGGAGAAGGAGGATAAGGAGGAAGATGCGTTTGGTTGGTTGTTGTGGTGTGGGCGCGCGAGTGCGATGCGGGTGGGGGGGAACAAGCACTAAACATGGGGTAACACACGATTTAGGGCGAGGCCTGCCCCTTCGTCTCGGCGGCGAGCCCACGGGGGAAGCGAGAAGGGGCGGGCATTCTCAGAAAAGTCCGAAGGCCTCGCGCCTTCTGAGCAGTTTTCTAGGCCTTCCCCGAAGACACAAGACATGTTCATCGGGGTCGGGGCCATTTCCGGGCCAGGAATTGTCGAGTGGGCTGGCCCAAGAACAGATGGTCTGGGCGGGGCACGGTGAGAGGCAGGGCGGGGGGCAAGTGTGGGGGCTCGGGCCATTTCCAGCAGGAATTGAATTGTCCGGTGGAAGGGCCCGAGAACACAGGGGGGGCAGGGGGGCAGGGGGGGGGTCAGGGTGATGGGTTGGGGTGATTTCCAGGCCAGGCATTGTCGGGTCAGGGGTCCCAAGAACAGAGTCCCAGGTCAGGAAGTGTTGGACGAGGGGGGGCCCAAGAACAGAGGGACTGGGCGGGGACGCGGGGAAGAGGGCTTGGCACGGCGGGGAGCAGGGTTTGGGGTCAGGGTGGGGGGGCGGGGTCATTGCCAGGCCCGAAAATGCCGCGGGCGGGGCACGGTGGGGCGCAGCGTGAGGGGTCAGGCTGCGGGGTCGGGGTCATGTGGGTGGGGGGAGAACGGAGGGTCTGGGCGGTGAAGAGGGCGGGGCACGGTGGGAGGGAGGGAGGCTGGGGTGTCAGGGTGGGGGGCCGGGGTCATTTCCAGGCCAGCGACTGTTGGGTGGGGGGGGGCCGGGGCGCGGTGGGGAGCAGGGGGGGAGGCCAGGGTGGAGGGTCGGGGGCATTTCTGGGCCAGGGATTGTCGGGTGGGGGGCTCGATAGCATGGGGCCGTGGTGGGGAAGAGGGCGGGGCACGGTGGGGGGCAGGGTGGGGGGGTCAGGGTGGGGGGATGGGGTCATTTCTAGACCAGGGATTGTCGGGTGGGGGGACCAATGACAAAGTGCTTGGGCGAGGAAGAGGGCGGGGCACGGTGGGGAGCAGGGTAGGGGGTCAGGGTGGGGAGTCGAGGGGATTCCCAGGCCAGGAATTGTCCGGGGGGGGCCCAAGAACACGGGGTCTGGGCGGGGAAGGCGGCGGGCCACGTTGGGAGTCAGGGTGCGGGGTCGATGTGGGGGGTCGGGGTTATTACCAAGCCAGGAATTGTCAGGCGGGGGAGCCCTAGGACGGAGGGCTTGGGAGGGGAAGAGGCGGGGCTCGGTGGGGGGCAGGGTGGGAGTTCAGGGTGGGGGGCGGGGTTATTCCAGGCCAGGCATTGTCGGTGCAGGGGGGGCCTAAGAACAGAGGGCCTGGGCGGGGAAGAGGGCGGGGCACGGTGGGCAGCACGGAGGGGGGTCAGTGTGGGGAATCGGGGTTGGGGTCTAGGAAAGAGTTCCAGCTGAAATGTCCCGGTCGGTTCGTGCTTAAGTTGAGTGCGCGAGAGGATACCTCACACGCCTTTGGAGTGTGCGGATCCAGAGCCGAACTGCATGCAATGCTAATTTGCACATGCGGAATCACAAACTTTCGGACGGCGCCGCGGATTTCTCGGACTGGCGCCATGCCTCGGGGCACGCGAGACGCCGCTCCTGTCTTGCATAGGAGGAGGCGCGACCCAGCCCGCGTCCAGGGAGGGGCAGGCGTTGTGGATCGAGGCCTTTGGGCGATTCTTCAGGCTTGGAATCCACTGCACCTTTGTGGCGAGGCAGTTGTATACCAAGGGGGTACAGAGGGCAGGGTTGCACAATTGGGGGAAGTTCGTGAATTCAGCATTGGTCGGTCTTGAAGTGCTTCGAAGAAAGCGCGCACCCGAATCGCAAGCATATGGCTAGATGCGGACGATGGAAATTTTGCTATCGATCGTCGTCCTCCCCCTTGCTCTGTCCCCCCCTTTCTCCCCCCTTGGATGGTGTCGAATGCGTCCGCGGCTCGGGCGGGAGGGCGCACCTTCCACTTCCCCCATTATTCTCTTGCACAGCTGTGCTCTAGAGCTCGGACATCTTTATTTTCGTCGTTCGTCGTGTCGTTCGTCCCCCTCGCCCCCCCCCTGTCCACGCTTCCCAGGGTAGCCCCCCTGGGCCACGGAACCCTTTATTTTCGTCGTTCGTCGTGTCGTTCGTCCCCCTCGCCCCCCCCCGTCCCCCTCGCCCCCCCCCCTGTCCACGCTTCCCAGGGTACCCCTCGCCCCCCCCCCTGTCCACGCTTCCCAGGGTAGCCCCCCTGGGCCACGGAACCCTTTATTTTCGTCGTTCGTCGTGTCGTTCGTCCCCCTTCCCCGTCCCCCTCGCCCCCCTCGCCCCCACCCCCTGTCCACGCTTCCCAGGGTAGCCCCCCGGCTCTTGGGGAACCATTGAGGCACTCTTGGCCAAGGCCTAGAAACAAAACCAGGCCAGGCCCCAGAAATCGTCGTCGTCGTCCTCCTCCTCCGCTTTCTTCCTGGATCCTCCTAAACCCCTCCTGGAGGAAGGAGGCGAGGGCCTCCTGTCCTTCGCAGCTCCTTTGTGCAAGAGCCAGGGCACGCGTGCCACTTGTTCTTCGTTCCTTTTTGCCTCCTTGCTGGACCGTCCGTCGTCCCAATTCGTATTCCCTCCTTGTCCGAAAAAAGGAAGTGAAGTCCCTGGCGCCGCGTGCCCGTATCAGCAATATACCGCCAGTTCGATATCCGAGCACAACGGCGCAACCAAACACTGGGGGATACCAACGCAAGCGTTTGGAGCGTATTCCAAGTGCGGGTGGCAACGACCGCCAATGCTTAAGAGTTCCATGGCATGTGACACCTTTCGTCTTTTCGGAGCGCTGCGGGACATTATTTGGGGTCCTTCCGGGCCCTCTTCGGGCGTCTTGGGGCCGTTGGGGGCCGCTTTGGTGCCGCGTTTCGCCGCGGCCGCCCTGGGTCAGGGAAGCGTGTATTCGCAGCCCCTTCGGGGCCGCCCTGGGACAGGGATGTGTGTATTTGCATTCGGGATGCCCTCGATTTGGCTAGCGTTTACATTTTTGTCGAAATGCACATCAAGGTGTGATCTGTGTACACAGGCGGTGTCTTCAAGCGTGTATTTCGTGTGTGGGTCCACCGTTTACACACATCCTGGTGTGAATTGTGCACAGATCTTGTTCGCACCTCACGGGTGTTGTTGACTGGGCGGGGACTTCCTCGTTTCTTTTCGGCTAGTCTAAGAGGGCGTTGTACGGTGAAAATGTTGCGCGCCACTCGCTGCAATGGTCACTGGATGGGGGTTTCCGCGGATGTCCCGGTGGTGCACGATGGGGCCGTGGCCTGGGAGGGCATAGGCGCCAGAGGTTCGGGATGCGAGAGGGAAAGGGGTGGCGAAGGAGTCTAGGGATGAAAGCGACAGGACGAGAGAGGAGGACATAAGCCCAAGAGGAGCTGCATCATCGGTGTCCGCATCATGAGGACGAGAAAGGCAGGGAGGCAGAATGAGGGAGGCTGCTCTGCACTTGAGCGTAGGGGAGGGGACGAGGGCACGGATGTGGATGATGGGCGAACGCATCCGGCGGAGGAGGGCGCGGAGGAACGACATGAACTGGCATATGGAGAGTTCGAGAATTAGGAGGAGCGGTATGATGAGGACGGGGAGCAGTCCGAAGGGTACGAGGAGGGTGGGGCGAAAACGCAGGTATATCGGGAAGAGGCGTGGGATGGGGCGTGCGGGTGAGGAGGGCGCCAATTATCGCTCAGTTGATCTGTGTTTTGCGTGTCCGTGCACCCCCCCCAAACATAGCGATTGGTTGCGAAACTTCATTATCCGGGTAGTCGTGCGCGGCGTGCGTCCAGGCCAAAGTCTCGAGTCCACGGCGTTCCTTGGTGTCGCGTTGATGTCGCCCCCTTTCGCCATACCGCATGTGCAAGGATAGGGCGAATATGTTGTTCAACGTTTGTTTAATCTTATTCTCTATAATTACACACCCACGTCGGAATCCAACTTCCGGCCAGGCTTGAACCCAGCGCGTCTCCGTCACTGCCACGGCGGAATTCCCTTCGCGATCGTGGTCTTGTGGGTGCATTAATTTGGCGAAGACATCGGGCGGAGGTCGCCCTTTTTTGGCGTCTTGGGGCCATTGTTCTTGAATGTTGGCCCGCAGGTGGGAGGGCGGAGAGAAAACTGCGCGCCACCGAAGATCGGACATCGAGGGTTCAGGATCCCGCCTCCTCCTGCACTTGCTTGGAAGTGGCTGCGGATTTGAACTTGGCGCTCAATATGGTTGTATTATGTTTTGCAATCGTTGTCTTGCGTTGGGTTTTCTTTTTGATTGCGCGCTGTGGTATCCTAGGACCTTGTCCTCTTCCTCCTCCTCCTTTTCCTCCTCCCCTCATCCTGTGTGCTATCCCAGTATGCGCCGTCGGGTGCTCCTTGGGTCGCCGCGAAGTGTGCCATAGTCGCGACTTTCGTCGGCTCTCGGGGTGTCCAGCAGAGTGGAGTGGTACGCGCACCCGGCCGCGACTTCGCGGCTGTCAGCGAACTGCGCAATTGTCGCCACTTTCGTGGCCTCTTGGGAGGTCCAGCGGAGTGGAGTTGTACGCGCATCCAGACGAGATTTCGCGGCCAGCTTAGGTGGCTGGCAAGTACGCAACTGTCAATATTTTCGTGGGGCCCCAGGAGGTCCAGCGGAGTGGAGTTGCACGCGCCGCAAACGGAGACATCGCAGCCGTTTGGGGGGTTGTCAACGACGCGACTGTCACCATTTTCGTGGGCTTTCCGGAGGTCCAGCGGAGTGGATTTGCACGCGCACCCACCCGAGACGTCGCGGCCATCCTGGGCGCCTGCGAGTTGCGCCAATGTCGTTAGATTCGGGGGTTGTTGGGAGGCCCGGCTCCTGGGCTGTTTTGGCAGACGTGTTGGTTCAGCTCGTAGTTCGCAGCGCCCCCGAGCTTGGACCTCCTGTCTCGGAGGCCGCCGGCGGACCTGGCCGCGCGTCTCCGAAAATTCAGTGCCCGCGCGAAGAATTAGTGGAAACAGTCGATGCAAATGGCGCATATTTTCGGGCTCGCGAGGCTTTTGCGCGACTGAACGAAGCAGACCCGCAAGCGGGGTCCTGTCGAGCGTGCGCATTGGTTGTTTTTTGTGGACGGCGCCGTCGGCGGTGCCTGCAACGGGCGACGACCAGTTGAATATGAACGGGCGCGCGCGCCTACGGCGACCATGGCGCGTGGCGCTGTCCCTTCGTTCAGCGCGCGCGCTGTTGTATCACATAGCGCACTGCCTGCGCCGGAGCGTCACGTAGCGCAAGGCGCTGTCCTCAGTGCCCCCTCCCCTCCTCTGGCTAATGCCGCCCGCAGCGGAAACGCGGGCGAAGCGAGCAGATGTGGTGCATGACGCTTTTACTCATTAGCATTATCATATTGCCCCGCTCCTTTCTTATCCTCCTTGTCCAATTCTCCCCTCCTTCTCTGCCTCCCCGTTGTTTTTCTCCCGTTATATGTTTATTGTCGTATTTGTTGTCGCTGCAAAAATTTGCGCGCTCACCATTTAGCCAACAAAATTTGCTATCTAAGTTAGGCAAACGCGTGCCGCGCGTGGCCCAACATCGTTAGGCACAAATTTCTGTCAGACCGGCGCGTTGCTCGCAAAGTGTGATTGAGTTTAACACGCTCATAAATCAAATGTGCACCTCGCGCGCAAAATGGTTTGGGAACGCTTCCGGCATAATTGTCTTACCTGAAGGGTTTCGCCCTTTTCCGCCCGCCCCCCCCCCAAGATTGATGGCGCGGTCACGCCTGGTTGGTAGCTTGGTTGGTCTAAGTTTCGGCTGGTTGGCTGGCAATTCGGCTGTTCGGCTTGTAGTTGAAATTTACACATGGCAATTGACTTGGGCCGTTTGCTGGCTGGCTGGTTGCGCGCGTCTGTAACAATTACTCACGGATGGCGGCCTCGGAAGCGCGCGCCCCTTGCTACGTACGAGGATTCGTGGCTTCGAGCCCCGAGCCGAATTCTGAGGAGACAACGGGGGGAGGGGGGGGGGGGGGGGGGGGGGGGCGAAATACGCTCCCCGAAGATACATCTTCGGACATCAATCATTTACTGACAGCTGTGAGTCAAGAACAGAGAAGCTCAAGACTTATGATTTGGGGATTGGACCTGGCGCAGGAGACGCGACAGCCTAGCCCTCGCAGCCTGTTGGCCCCCAAATAGGACCGGCAGATTCTTCTATGGTTGTTTCTACGGGCCATTCCCTCTACGTCCTGTTCCTTCTACGTCCCGTTCCCTGTACGTCCCGTCCCTCGCCTCTCACGCTGCAGCATGAAGAGCGAGGAGCAGGAGGAAGAGGTACGGCCACGGACGAACCAAGCCCGAAAGACTGGCCAGCTCTCCAAAGCGTGAGCCTCTACACACAGTTCTCCAAACCCTGATTAAGCCTCGATGCCACTCCTGCCTCCTCTTTGGTTTGGTTGTGGCTGCCTTCCTCCTTGCACTCTCGCTCCCGAGACCGATCCCGCCCAGTGGCCGTTCAGAGGAGTACGAGCTATGGGTATGTATAGTTCTCGAGGCCCCTCAGCATAACATGAACTTTCAGGCAGAGTTGGCTCGGTGCGTGTAGGCTGGCAGGAAACCCATAGCATGTTTGATATGTGGGCGATTAATGTCCAATTCGCTCTCTCTCTCTCTCTCTTTCAATCCCACTGCCACTCCTGCCCACCGGTCCATCCGAAGCTTCATCGATTTGCGCCGACAAGAAACAGCGGCTCCAGTCCTGCCCGCAGCCGGGACCACGAGCTCACCCGTGGTCAGTGTTCAGGCGACCTTATTATCGAAATGGGTACGGAGACAATGGGTACGAAGACCGACATCATCCCCTGCTCATTTTGAACAGCCGTTGTTGGTGTCGCCGTGGTCTTTGTCCACTTGAATCATTGGAGACAACAGGCCGCCTGCCCGACAGCAGCCGCTGTCGGTGTTGGGCAGGATATGTTGTTGGGCATCGTGCCCATTTTTATCGTGTCCATCTCGGGCATCCAAAGTCAGAATTGTTCAACCTGTCCCCATCCCCATCAGGCCACGGCATCTCAGCCCCACTATCCGGTCACCCCAGTTGGCGATAGGCCCTTCGAAACCCGACGGGAAGAGCCTACAGCCCTATCCAGAGTGGTGAATCGGCGAGTGGGGCCCAGGCCACGCCAGTGGGGATAGAGGGAGCGGTGCAACGATGCTCCGAAAGGCAGTACTTCGAGCACGCGCCGTCGCCCAACCGCAGCTCCTCGCCCGCTGGCTCGGCCGCCGACGAGGACGCCGGCCGCGCGGGCGCAGACGCCGCCCCAGGCGGCCCCCCCGAGGCCGCGCCCCCGCACGGCGGCGCCACGGCCGGGCCGGGCGCCTGCGACCGAGAGGTCTTCGGTCGTTTATGCCGGCTCCCCGCGGGTGTCCAGTCGAGGGGTGCCTTCAGCAGCTGCGCCTCGTCGAGGGCGTTCTGGGAGTGCCCGGCTCGTCCCGAACGGCCCCGCCAGAGAGCCGAGCTGTGACCCGAGAACCACGAGGGGCATGGATAGGGGTCTGGTAGGCTTTCGGGGTGATGCATCAACCCCAATCGCGCATTCATCGCAGATAGGGGCTTGATGGCCTCATCCCGCCCAGAAACGTGCGGATTCGCTATCAGAGGCACATCGCTGACCTATCGGCGATGTGTTGCCGGTTCACGCTCCATGTTTCCCCCCACCCCCCCCCTTGAGTGTGTCCCCCCCTTATCGTTCCCTCTCAACTGCGAGGCGGGGATTGGTCCGAAAGACACCGCCTGCAGGGGATCGATCTTCGGGGACCTCGGCGGGCGGCGGATCTATGGGCCTAGTGTCCACGTGTCCACGGCCACCGCCTGCCGAGGTCCCCGGAGATCCATCCTGCAGGGGCCTGTGCTTTCATCCTTCATCGATGGGCGTCCTAATGATCAAGGCCCGGGACCGCCTGGGCGACCTAATTAGGGCCCGGGACCGATTGGGCGCCCTAATTAAGGCTAGGGGCCGGGGCCTGTGTTTTCATCCTTCATCGATGGGCGTCCTAATGATCAAGGCCCGGGACCGCCTGGGCGCCCTAATTGGGGCCCGGGACCGACTGATTCGGGGGAAAAAAGATACGGATACGTGTTGTCCCCCTTCGTTTTCGGCCTTTCCTGGTCCTCCTGGGGAATCTTCGTTGTCACCGCTGGATTCGCCTCGAAATTCTGGTCAGAACGCGCCCCAAGAGAGGTCCGGGGACAACACGTATCCGTATCTTTCCGCCCCCCAACTAATTAGGGACCGCGAGAAGGCTGGTAACGGGTCACGATTCGCGCCGGCGCCGTCTGGGAATTCACCACCCCCAGCAATTCCCAGACGGCGCCCGCGCGAAGCGCGACGTTACCACGCGAGGGGTCGGGGGAGGGGGAGGACAGCCCCAGAAACGGCCGAGCGATGCCCAGATAACTTATCTGGGCATCGCTCGGACGGAGTGCACTTTTCCTCGGCGAGGTCCACCGAGGAGCTTTCCGGGCCAGCTTGCGAAAGCAGAGGCGCACGGAACGGAAGAGTGCACGGGGAACTGACGCCCGAGCGATGGCGAGTTGCCCCGTCCTCACCCCGACGACCACGACGACGACCACGACGACCACGGCGACGACCACGACGACCACGACGACGACCACGACGACGACCACGACGACGACAACCACGATGACGATCACGACGATCCGAGACGCAAAAAAAACGCGCTCCGGCGGTGGTGTGGTGGAGGGTGTCAAAAATCCTGCCCCCGAGAGGGCGGCTGCTTCGCGCAGGTGCCGCGCTGCTGCCCCGGCACGCGCCTGTCTTCTGCGGCGCGCGGCTGCAGGAGCTTCGAGCTCAGTGGAGGAACATACATAGTTAGATCGGCGGCGAGCGAGGGGGGGGGTCTTCGAGGTTCGAACCTCGAGGTTCGAGGTCTTCGGGCGTCTTCGTAGTCTCTTGGCGGCCGTCCGCCCTCGGGATGCTTTCCAGCGGCTGCGCCTTGCCTAGGGCGTTCTGGGGATGCCCGGATCGTCCCGAACGGCCGCCGGAGACCCGAGTTATGACCCCAAAACCGTATTCAGCGGCGATCGAGGGGGGGGAGCGAGAAGAGGAATGCCTTCTCCGGTCGCAGATCATGGGAGCATTGGGTGTTCTCGCAATTCCGTGTTCAGATTGCAGTAGCGTCGATGAGCGTCTTGTAGTCGACGAGATAGCGACAATGTATGGCGTCGGTTGCCGCGCTGGTTAGCGTCGATCTAGCGTCGATGAGGGTCGATTCGCAAGAGTCAAGAAAATGGCATGGGAGGCTCACTCGGGTTGCAGCCTCACGCCACCCTTCTCTCGCCCACGGCAGGATCCGCTTCGAAGCCCTGGTCAGAAACCACCCCACAAGAGGTCCGTGGAGGAACAGCAGCGGGTACGAAGCGGCACAGGTAGATATCTTACGCGTGCTCCCCAGGAGCAGCTCGCCCGCGCCGCGCGCCGGCGAGGGCGCGGAGCCTGCCGCGGCGGAGGGCACCGCGGACGGCGGCCTCCGGGGCGTCAGCCCGGCGGCCGCGGACCTGTGGAGCGACTGCGACGACATCGCCCACGAGGACCTGGTGGACTGGCTCGCGGACTTCGCGCGGCTCCGCCTGCGGGCGCAGGGGCGCGAGGCCCCCTGGGACGTGTGCGCACTGCCCGGCGACCCGCGCGGCGCTCCACAGGAGGGCCTCCGCGCGTTCCTGCGCTCGCTGCTCTCGCCCGCGCCCCCCGCGCTGGCGGCCCAGGAGCAGGGGAGCAGGAGGAGGAGGAGGAGAGGAGGAGGAGGAGGAGGAGGAGGAACAAGAGGTCAGGTCAGGTCAGGTCAGGCATTCCTCGAAATCTCCTCGTGAGAAGGCTACCGGGGTGTTGAGGCACATAAGCCACAGCCCAGAGGCCCAAGTGTGGGCCAGCAGAGAACAAGTTTCAGGAGGGCAAATCAGCCAGATCTTACGGGTGAAAACAAACATTCACCCAAGGCCCCTCCTCCTCCTCTTCTTCGGCCTAAACGCCGTAGAGGGACTGGAGGTGGGCGAAGACCAGCAACCTGCCGCGCGTCTGCGGCGGGCGCGGCGCGGGGTCGCCGCCGCGCTGCCGCCGCCGACGGGGGGAGGAGGGAGTCAAGGACGGATGGCGAGCCTCGGAAGGGCACGAACGGCTGAGCCTATCCAGGGAAAACAGCGAGATCCCCCCCCACCAGGTTGAAATCAATACGCATATACACTTACAAAGGACCCCAATTATGAGTACGTTGAGCCACAGAGCCTCCTGTGCACAAAATCCGCACGGGACGAACTCCCAAGCGGCACCTGACACGCGTTCACAGAGACGCGGCTAGATGGGTGGAAGCACGAAACAACTGCGTCAGCACAGTTATCCCCAGCCCCACCCTCCAATAGTATAACAGCTCGGAGACCCCCCCTATGGGTTGGAAGTCGCAAGTGTGTACCATCTAAGCAAATCACTCTGCACTAAGACGAGCTCCTTAGGCTGCTCTGGCACTGGATGGGAGAATCATCCTGCCACTTGCACGTGCACGCGCCTGCGTTCGCGAGAGCCAGCACGTCGACGCCTCAACGCTTCAGCTCTGTTTGCAGCAATTCGCTCGCGAACGTCTGGGGGGAGGGGAGGGGGAGGAGGAGGCGGAGGAGATTCAGGCGTGGAGGAGGGGGGGCATTCTCCAAAGGCGGCGAACGACGCCTCATCAGCCGCGACTCCGTGCATCGCAACTGAGTGGGTGCCCTCCAACTCCTCTTCCTCATAAGGCACCCCCCCTCCTCCCTCAGGCCTAAGCATTGCTGAAATCCGAGCGAGCGCTGACTGGGGCCGAGGGGATGGGGAAATAGCTGCAAAGTCTGGCCCCGTGTCTTTAGTAGCCTCCAAGGCTTCGTCTGAACCTTCCAAGACGGCCGATTGTCCGAATAACGATGGCAGGAGAGCCTTCAACATAGCGGTGGCTAAAACCTTACACAACGCTGGCGGGTACACCTTTTTGGGGGGCCGTCCTCCATCGTTTGAGGATGGGATCCCACCGTACCAAGATCGTATGAGCACGCCTGCCGTGGGAGGAGAATCCTCCACCAGGGGTGCTACGCGACAGGGAGGGGAGATCAGGGAGGCGAATGCCCAATAGGGCAGTGGGGTCTCGGCCGCTTTGACCAAACTCACATTGATCGAAAGTGGTGAACGTAGAGCACGGGGCAGCAAAAAGGGCCTGAAGGGGAAGGAGGCTCCACGAAGGAACAGAGCGAGGCTTCCAATACGACGGGGGCGACGGATGCTCCATCCATGCACATCCTTGCGCAACCGTCATAGCACACATAAGCTCAACCATGGCCTGCAACAAATCATTGGAAACAGCAGCCTGCAGCTGTTGGCGGTGGGTGAGCTCTGTCACCCCCCAAGGAGCCTGCCAGCCCCTGAGGGGAGGGGAGCCCCCCTCTCTCCGCCGCGCTGCACAGACCGTCTCAGAGGAGGGCCCCTCTCCTAGAGCAATGATACGCCCCGCACGCAGGTGTGCGGAAAAATATTCAATGGAGCTGCTGTTTCTCAGGTCGCCGAGTTCGCGTCCAGCAAGATGTCTACAGACAAAACAACCAGCTCAAAGGAAGGCGTGTAAGTCGTCATGGCCAACTCTATGGCCTCTTGAACGTCTCCAGGTATACGCTGCCCACAAAAGAGGTTGGCAACGAAGACCTGTCGGCGCAACATGCGCTTCGGTATTTGGACGCACAGAACACCGGAAAACGCTGAGGCCTCAAACGGCCACTGGATTTCAGATGGTTTGGGATCCCAGGCAACCTCAGGCAGAACCAACACGTGGGGCACAAGAGACTGCCTGGACCATCCCGTGATCTGCTCGACCATCTCTGACATAATTGTGTGTGTTACTGCTCGAAGATAGTTGGCCTGAGCTGCAATCGCCACAAGGGGGAGGGGACCAGGGGCTGTACAAGACGGGAAGCGGCCTCTCGAGGCCGAATAACCCTGGCGCAGACGCGCCTGATTCTGGGCCCTCTCCTCTGCAGCGAGCTCCTCTCGAATTTGTTGAGGCAGCGGCGCAACGTGCTTGAGGTAAAAAACAAACACGTCGGCCTCCAGGCCGTGATGTGTCTCAGCAGCAGCGAGCGGCTGGCACACACCTCTAAACAGCACGCGCACCACGGGGTATCCACCCTCGTGCGTGCCAGGTTGATGTAAGTGAAGTGCTCACGCCTGATGTGGGCATCGAGCGAACGCACCTCAGCAAACGCCAGCGGACAGAAATGGCAGCTATATTTAGAGGACTCGCGCGGAGGGGGAAGGTCACGCCGAGGAGGTAACCCATTAGCTGTCAAGACTGTCAGTATTCGCTGTTGCCACTGAGAGGCCTGTACGTCACGCTGGAGGCGAGACACAGACGTCCGAATGGCAGCACGAAGAGCGCGCTTCCATCCACCAGGCGACTTCCGTATCTCCGCCATCCAAGGCTCCACGCCTGCATTCGCCAGCTCAAACTCTTTAAACTTCGGATGCGCAGCACGAAGCCACATCGAATCCTCACGAATGGTATGAAACCAGGACTTGTTGGATGCATCGAACTCTGCGCTAAGCAGTGCCAGGAGAGGCCGGGGGGCAGACATTAACACCCGGCCAAAGAGCCGCAACCAGGAAACCCGAATGATCGTGCTAGCGGTCGGTCGAGCCGCCCGCGCAAGAACTGCCAGATCAGAAGGTCCCCCTGCTTCATACCGTGGCAATCTAAGGAGTCCGCGATATCGCCGAATGTACCGCGACTGCAGGCGTAGCGTCTCAGCCTTGGTCATTTCATACCAAGAGCCTGCTGCGTAAAGTGCGGCATTGACGGACAACGCATCGGGGAGGAGAAGCTTGGGTGGCATATCTTTCCCAGGTGCTTTGGATACCGCACGCCTCAATGCTTTCATGGCCCCAGAGGCCTCCCGATCACGATAGGCCAGCTCAGGAACAGGAGGAGGAGGAACAGGAGGAGGAGGAGGAGGACGAGGAGGAGAGGAGGAAACGGCACCGATACCGCCATAACTGTACCTCTCCGTCGTTTTCGCCTTCTCGGGGGCTTCCTGGGGAGGCCCTCGTCGCCGCGGCTGGATTCGCCTCGAAACCCTGGTCAGAGCGCACCCCTGAAGAGGTCTGGGGGGCAGCAGTATCCGGTATCTTCTCTGGTTTCCCCGAGGAGGCCGCCGTGCCGCGCGGCTGGGGCGGCGGCGCGCGGCACGGCGGCGCGAAGCTGCCCTGGGCCGAGCCGTCGGCGGAGGCGGGCTCGCAGTCGACGCTGTCGGCCCCGCGCACCAGCTGGGAGGCGCCCACCACGGCGCTCAGCGCCTCGTCCTCCTCCTCCTCCTCCTCCTCCTCCTCCTCCCTCCTCCCTCCTCCCTCCTCCCTCCTCCCTCCTCCCTCCTCCCTTCTCCTCCCTCGACGCTGTCGCACCAGCTGGGAGGCGCCCACCACGGCGCTCAGCGCCTCGTCCTCCAGCGCCTCCGCGGGCACGGGCGCGGGGCAGGGCTGCCCTGTGGCCCGGGGCTGGCAGCCGCGGCCCGCGGAGGCGGCGGCGGAGGGATGCGGCCGCCTCCCGCGCGGCTGGGGACACGCCGCGGCCGGAACGCGGGCGATGCAGGAGCCAGCGGCGTGGGGGCCTTCGCCGGACTGGCCTCTGGTGCGGGCTCGCGGGGGCCCCCACTGGCACCAGGCTGCGCTCGTGGACTTGCCCCCCCCCCCGCAGCCCCCGAAAGCCAAAGCCGCGCACCAGGGCCACTCCTGCGTGAACAGTCGGACCGGTGTATCAGATCGAGGTCGGTTCGGGGAGGGTGCCTAATGTGTTTCGTGCTTGTTGGATGTGTTTGTGCACACTGCGGAGAGTACCCTTGGATGTTCCGTGTGTTCTGGCTTGCGGAGGGTCTCATGTTCTTGAGGGATCTTCTGGCCCGGGTCCGACCGTACAGCCGACGGGGGGGGGGAGCAGGCGAGGGCGGCGCTCTCTGTCCTGAGTGCCTTGGGCCTGCTCTCGATCCCTGGCAGCGCTCAGCCTCCAGACCGCTCTGGCGCGGCCGCCGCAGCGGCACGGCACGGCACGAGCCTGGGGATCCCAGGTTGGCGGTGGGTGTGGACATTCAAGCAGTGGCGAAGCGTCCTGGCTCGCCTACAGGCCCACCAAATAATGTTCTAAGAACCTTTTGTGGTCTGCGCGACATGTTCGTTTAACATTTCTGGCTGAGACAGTCTTGTGTTGACAAGTCGGGTTTCTGTGCTAAAGGTATTGTTTCTAGTATTAGAACTTTTGTGGCTTCCAAGAACATTTCGTGGTAGGCTAGGAATGCCGGGACGGTCGGTCCCTGCTCAAGACATGTTCGGGCCCTCTGAGCCCATGGGGTCGTGGTCCTCGGGCATCGGCCCCAGGCGGTGGGTACGCACTAGGCTCTGGCCTCGCAGTACCACCACCATAGGCCACGGGCCGCTGACCTGTGGAAGTGCCTAGTTGGGCGCAGCTGGCGCCTCGTGCAACAGCGCACCAGCACGGGTCAGCCGTCCCAGGTCTATGCTGTGGGTGGTGGTGAGAAGTAGGCCCTCCGCTGCAAGAAGGCAGCGAGCTTCTTTGAAGTGACTACCCCCTTCACAGAAAGCTTCCAGGGGTGGCTCCTGGGAAGGCTGGGGTTTGCTTCTGAAGGGCGACATGTTTTCGTAGTCGCTGTGCTTCTGAAGGCTGGTTGATTTCTTCGTCCCCGTGATTGTTCACCACATGGATGCTGGAAGCGTGTCGGGGTTCCGCCCGTATTGCCACCGTGCCTAGGCCGTGGACCAGTTGCCCCGTTGAGGCCTCTTGGGGTCTCAGGCGTTGGTGCCCACTGGTGACCTCTTGGGGGCCTGCTGGCGGTCTTGGGGGTCATCTTGGGTGTCAGGGAAGGGCGGCGCCAGAGCAGTGGGCTTCTGAGAAGGCATCTCGGAAGGTGAGAGAGCTCCTCAGAAGCCTCTTGCTCTCTTGTCATAGGAGCAAGAACTCGTGCTACTGCTACGCTTTAAGATTCTCCATAATGATCCGCGCCTATTCTGGAAACGAGGGCCGTTGTACAATGTGGGACTCCTTGAACGTATCCCGGGTCGATCGTATCATGACGTCACTGTCGTCCCATGATAGAAGACCCCCCTTTGCCTTGTCCCCAGTGCACGTCAACCAGATCTGGGGTGGATCCTGGCCAGTTTTTCGTTCTGCGCTCAGCCATGGCGACGAGGGTCTCCAGAAGCCCGCGGTCAAATCTTCCGAAGCGGAGACGCCGTCGTCGTGGAGGAGAAACCCAGTGCCCGAGACGCCTGGAATCCTTAACCCTTGATCATTCAGAGAGGGGTTCGCCATGAAGGAACTCCGTCCTGAGGGAAACTGATCCTGGATTTTCGTTTGCCGATTTTAGGTTTTTGGGGGCCATCCCTGGGCCCCGAGACTGTCAAACATCAGTTCAGGATCAAGAATCTGTCCAGGGGGGCAAGGCCTTACATGACTCGTTCCTCCAGGACCTCTTCCGTGCCAAGTGGCGGGATTTGCCATGCCTCAGTTTCTCAATGCGGGGTCCCCGAGGTCCGATCCTTTCCCTGGGGCCAGCCTCGCATCCGGAGTCGCCTTGGGCGGTCCATGGGGCCCCGTCGAGGGCCTCCTGGAGGCCGACACCGGGGAGAGCCTTCCGCCCCGCTGGCTTCGAGATGTTCGAGGCCATGGGGTCCCCTCCGGGCCTGGCCCGAGGTGCGCTCCAAGCGGACTCTCGAGGCGGATCCGGCCGTGGCTCGGGCGTTGCGTAATGGAGGGTCTAGGGGGCCACACGCGAACCCTACCCCTACCCCCCACAATTTCTGAGGGGGAGGGTGGGGTTCACTTCGTCTGGGAGCTCCCGAGCGAAGTGAACCCCACCCCCTCCCCCTCAGAAATCGTGGGGGGTATAGGGGTAGGGTTCGCGTGTGGCCCCCTAGGGTCGTAAACGGGGGGGTGGCGAGGGTGGTCCGACAAGGTACCCAAACGGTGCCTCAACGAGCCCCCCGGGGCTCCGGAGGGGCCCGAAAGGGACACGAGAGTGGGGACCGCTTCTGCCCCCCCCCATTTTATGACCCCCCCCGTTCCCCCCCATTGCGCCACGCCCAAGTGGCGGCGAGAGGCTCCCCTGGAGGTGCGGTCAAGCCGAGACCACCAAGGGGCGCCAGAGACAGGCACGAAGTCCTCCGTGGGCTCACGGCGTGTCTGTCGACGGCGAGCCCAGGGGGGGAGTCCTGGGGGGCGGGGCTTCTCAGAAGGCTTGGAATCAGGAGGGGAAAAAACACACAGACACAATTAATCGTCCATTCCCATGAAAATATGGGAAAATATGGGAAGTGGGGGGGAAGACAAAACCCAGAAAATATGGGAAATTATGGGGGATATGTTTCTTTGTGTATATTTATTTGTGTGTCCCAGGGCCCCTTCATGGAAGGCATCCGGCCTCATGAGAAGTGTTCTGAGCCTTGTCCGATGTCAGAGACGGTGTCCCAGAAGGCGCGAGGGATTCCGAGAAGCCCCATCGCTTTCCCTGCCTCCCATCCCTTCCCGATCTGGGGGCACGAGGAGTGCTGAGGGAGCAACCCCGCCGTGGCGGGCTGGAGCCGGCTGCGGTTCTGATGTGGCCCGGTAATGTGTCTGGCAGGCAGGAGGGGGGGGGGCAGGTTCGAGATTCTGGGTTCGGGACTGTTTTTTGCCGTTTCGGTCTCCAGGGGCCGTTGAACCGTCAACAACGGATCCAGAGTGGACCCCAGGAGGGGTCTGGGGACAGCTTTTTAGCGAATTTGCCCTTCTCCCCCTTTCTTGTCATCGTTTCTCCAGGTCCATTCAGTTCAGAGCCCCTGGCCGCATCCAAGAACGACGCTATCTTTGGCCCCAAGCCCCTCGGCGGGGCACGAGGAGTGCTTGAGGAGCAGCCACGGCGAGCCCCTTCCGAAGCCCAACTGCCCCTTTTTTAGCATCCCGTTTGCACCGCCCCAGATCCTCGATCCCCGATCCTGCGGGCCAGGAGTGGGAGATCGAGTTCGTGCTGCAGGGCGTCCTCGCCGCGTCGCCGCCCCTCGGCGCTCAGCACCGCCGAACCGATCCGCACCCCCGCGTGGCCACCGCATCTCAGCCCCATAATAAGCGCACCCTTCCAGGCGTGGGCTGGGCACGCCGAACACAGACATCCGCCGTGCCGATGTTGCTGGGGGGCACGGGTCCCCGGACAACATCGGCACGGCCTGGGGCCCGTGGTCCACCCCGAGCCATTTTGTCGACGGTCCCGAGGCCCGCTGCGGGGAGAGGCCGCAAACACTGCAACGCCTCAGTCCTGATTTTGTTGAGGTCGCAAACACTGCAACACCTTAGTCCTGATTCTGTTCAGTCCCAAGCACCCTGGCACCTCACCTCTTGAGGCGCCAGGGTGCTTGGGAGCAGGCGTGTATATCATATGTCCATACCCGAGTGGGTCAGTCGGCCAGTGGGGCCAAGGCCACGCCAGTGAAGATAGGGATCGGATCAACGATGTTCAGAGGGGTGAGGACGAGGAAGAAGACGGGGACGAGGTATAGAGGAGGAGGAGGAGGAGGCAGGGAGGAGGCATGGAGCATGGGGAGGAGGAGGAGGCGTAGGAGGGAGGCAGGAGCACGAGGAGGAGGACGAGGAGGAGGAGGAGGAGGAGGCGGAGGAGGAGGAAGAGGAGGAGGAGGAGGAGGAGGCGGCGCAGGAGGGAGGCATGAGCACGAGGAGGAGGACGAGGAGGAGCACATCGGTCCTCCGATGCTCGGAGGCGCGCCTCCCGCGGCGCGCGGCGGCCCGCCCGCGGCGGAGACGCAGTGGCACCGCGGCGGCGCGGCGGCCAGCCAGCGGTTCCCGCCCGGCAGCGCCGAGGCGTGGGCGGCAGGCGCTCCCTCCTCCTCCTCCTCCTCCTCCTCCCTCCTCCTCCTCCTCCCCTCCTCCTCCTCCCTCCTCCTCCTCCTCCTCCTCCTCCTCCTCCTCCTCCCTCCCTCTGGGCGCCGAGGCGTGGCCCCCGCGCCCAGAGCAAGGCACGGCATCAACACGCAGTCGGACCGACGTATCGGATCGAGGTCGGCTCCAGGAGGGCTCCCGAGCGCGCTTCGTGTGTTGTTGGGCGTTCGTGTGCATCCTGGGGAGGGGGTACCTTTAGATGCTCTGTTCACTTTGGCTTGGCCGACGGAGGGTCTCATGTTCTTGAGGGATGTTTTTCCGGCATAGGTCCGACTGTATCAGGCCTACGCTGTCTTGGAGCTCATCGGCATGATAGACGAGTCCGGAATGAAAAAGAACAGGCTGCAGGTTAAGAAGATGAGGTACTCTGATATGCCCTATGACACCTACTTCATCCGCCCGACCAACGGGCACAGCAGCCCTGGCATCGGGTGCCCCGAATCCCTTTATATGAGGATCACTGACCTATCAGCTCCTGGGGCACCTCGGTATTTCATTCTAGGTCCGACCTAGGTACGACAGCGACGACGACGATGGTCGCTGTCGACGGAGAGCCGTAGGTCTTCGGGGGGTCCCCAGAGGCCTCCGAAGGTCTTCGCGGAAGCCTCCACCTGTCCCGAGAGGCCAACAGAAATTTGGATCTTTGGACCAGGGATCCGATGCCATGTTTTTTCCATACCGCCCCGTCCACGCAGTGCCAGTCTTTCCATCCTGTGCCGAGTTTTGAAGGTCTCCAGGCCCGGCGAGGGCCCTCTATAGGCCGAAAATGGCGAACATGTTTGATTGTTTTGTTGTATGCGTTGGAGGTCTGGGTATTGGATCCTCGTCGCAGTCCCCGGACCCTGCCTGACGCATCCAGCCGTTGCCACGAGAACCCTCGAGAAACATCCACTAGCCTCCCCCAGCGAGCCCCTGCGGAACGAGCTGGCGAAGAAAAAGTACAGAACGACGACGACGGCGGTGACGACGACGACGATGACGGGAGGCCAACCGTACCCCTGGTCAGACGTACCCATGGCATCTGGCTGGCCCAAAAGAGGGTCCAGCGAGAAGGGGATGATGCAAGAGAGTTGGTGCAATAGATTTGTGGCGTTGCAGTAGATTTGCGATGCGATTCGATGCGATGCGATGCGACCCGCGCTCCAGCCCCCTACGGGGCGGTCCTCTCAGAGGGCAGGCGTATGGGACGCGCAATACATTCTGGGACGCAAATGTATTGCTGGACTCTCGCGTGCAATGCATTAGTTACAATCCAATGCAATACATGTCCCTGGCGCAATACATTTGCAATACAATTGCCCCAAATATATTGCGCCACCACCCTTAAGCTGGACCCCCTCTTAGGCCACGAGGATGAGAGGCGGCCTCTCCTGGCTGCCCGGATGGGGTCTGAGCAACTGGGGTCGGAGGTTCCCGCTTCGTCGCCGATGCATCGCCGATGCGGCGTGATCCTCCGACCCCATCTGCTCGGACCCCATGTGGGAGGCGTCTGGACGATGACGATCAGGGGAGGCCATCCGTACCCCTGACCAGACGTGGCCAGGAGAGGCGGCCTCAGGGCCCACCTCGGGACGCCCGGAGTCTGGGTTTGAGCGCACACTGTTGGTGGAGCCACATCCCAAGGGACGCCCCCCTTGGGCCACATCGCCCAGGGGGGACGCTCGAGCCCCTGCAGGACGACTGTGGCCCAGTACGTCCTATGTCCTGTTTTTTGTTCAGTGGGGGATCGCCAGAATCAAGCATTGGCGAAGCGCCCTGACTTCTTCCCTAGGTCCTTTTAGAGTTTAAAGCATGTTCTACTGAATTTTGATGGTGTGCACGGCATGTTTTCAGAGCATGTTTGGCTGAAGCAGTCCTGATTCAATCAATCGGTTCTACGTTCTAGGACCAGTGACGTATTTCTCAAAACTTCCACTTGCTCTACGATTCTTTCGTGGTAGGCCTACAGGAATGTTGGGACGATCGGGCCCTGCTCAACAGAACTTACAACCCGTTCCCCAAGGCCAGCGCTTCGCCCTGCGTCGTTTTGGATGGTTCTCTTCGGCCAAGGAGCTCGGTGTATGGATGCCCCAGCTGCTCAACCTGTGGGACTCTAGAGCGTCTCTGCATCGAATCCCTTCGCCGAGCTCCTTGCTCCCTGGCCGACCGAACGACTCTGTGCGCGCATGCTCGGCCCCTCCGAGGCACGGAGCCATCTGCGTGCTGCACGTGTTCCGCACGTTGCGGACTCGGCAAACGCATTGGTGCGCGCATGCTCGGCCCCTCCGAGGCACGGAGCCATCTGCGTGCTGCACGTGCTCCCTACGCCGTGGCCTTGGCGTGGCGCCGACGAGGAGGACGGGCGGCGGCGGCGGCGGGCTCCCCGCCGCTCCCCCCCCCCTCCCCCCCCCTCTCCCCCCTCTCCCCCCCCTCCCCCCCCCCCCCCCCCCTCCCCCCCCCCCCCCCCCCCCTCTCCCCCCTCCCCCCTCTCCCCCTCTCCTCCGCCAGCGCGGAGGCACCTACGGCCCCGCGGCGGCGTGGCGGCCGGCGGCTGCGTCGTGGCCGCAGTGCACGCGCTGAGGGGGGGCGCGGCGCCTCGTCGCGGCCGCTGTCTGCCGCCGCTGCCCTGCCCTGTTTTTTTTTTTTTTGTTCTCTCTCCCTCTCTCTCCCTCTCCCTCTCCCTCTCTCTCTCTCTCTCTCCTCTCTCTCTCTCTCTCTCTCCCTCTCTCTCTCTCTCCCTTTGTCACTCTCTCTGTCGCTCGCGTGTCCCTTCCCCCCCCCCCCGCCTCCTCGGACCTCCAGGGTACTGCAGGAGCAGCGCGGGAGCTCGAGCAGGGCCGAGCCTTGGGCACGCCGCGTTCGTCGGGTGGTTCTCCTTTCCCTCCCTCCCCCTTCCTCCATCCCCCTTTCTCCCTCCCCCAGTGGCTTTGATACGTCTTGGTGTTGATGCGTAGCGCTCCACTCTGGGCTCGAGCCCCTCGTGCTAAACACACTCACGACAGACGAGTGGAACCGCAACTTGTGGTCATCGATTGCTATCTTGGATTGCCATCCGCGTTCAAGGGAAAATCAGACAAACCGAGCGAACAACAAACAAACGAACCACACAACAGGGCACGGAAGCTTCAGAGTCCCATATCACAAAAAAACGGTATACACATGAATTTTCGGAGTTGCGCGCAGATTTCTTGGATCGGCGCTGGGCCCCCTTCCCTGGCGTGCGGAGCGCGCCAGGGGCGGCGCTGGAGGCGCCACCAGGGGGACCCAGCGCGGATCCAAGAAATCCGCGCCGAGCTCGAACAGCTTATGTTTATGCCGTTTTCTCGTCCTCTAGAATTTTGCGGGGGGGCGTTTCCGGGTCCAGTTGGGCCTCTGGGGGCCCCCGTCGCTACGGCTGGGTCCGCCTCGAGGTTCGGGTCGGAGAGCGCACACCTCGGGACGGTTCCGGGGGGGCGACCCCATTGCGCCTTGGGTGGCACGGCAGGTTTTTGTTCCGCGTGCTCGGCCTCTGGAGGCCCTCTTCTCCGGCCCCGGGGGGGGGGGCGATCAAAAGGTGGTTCGGAATAGGGCCAAGAGTGGCGAAGCGTTCTGGCGTGACCATAGGCCCACCAAACTCAAACAATGTTCTAGTTCATTGGCTGACGCCGCACCGCCGACCCCTTGGGGCGGCAGTAAGAGTGAAAAACGGGAAAAACGGAGTTTGCGGAACGATTTCTGGGGAATCTTGAGGTTTCAGCTTCTTGGGATTTCGTCGGGGGCGGTTGGCGGATCGCCGCTCTGCTCTTGGGCCTTCTTTGGGCTCTCCTGGCAGCACTTTTGAGGCCTCTTGAGAGCCGTCTTGAGGCCTCTAGGAGCCTCTTTGGGGCCTCTCGGGGGCCTCGTGGGAGCCTCTTAGGGGCCATTTGGCGCCTCCGGTTTTTTCGGGGCCGAGTGCTCGGAATGTTCATTTAGGTTCCCCTCTGGGCCTCCTCTTGGGGCCGTCCTGTGTTCCTCCTGGGTTGTTTTGGAAGCTTCTGTGGCTGTCTTGGGGCCCTCTGGGGCCGTCTTGGAGCCCTCTTGGGGGCCTCTTGGACTATCTCGGGTCGATCTTAAAGGCTTCTTGGGCCGTTGTGGGCCTCGTGAAAGCCCAAGAGGCGAATGTGCTAACAATATACGTTTCCCTAGTGCATGGGACGATTGTTGCTTCTGGAGGGCCTCTTGGGACGCCTCTTTTGGCCTTCTTGGGGCGTCTTGGGGGCCTCTGGGACCGTCTGGAGGCGATTTTCGGTGTCTTGGAGCGATCTTTCGGCGACTCGTAGCCCTCTTGGACCGTCCGGGGGGGGCCTTTTGGGGCCCTTTGGCACGTTTTGGGGCCCCCTGAGGCTCCAAGGGTGTGGCCGACACTTTTGCCTGCCCCCCCCCCCTCCAAACCGGCCGAACCGGGCTCCCGGGAGAGGGGTTTGGGGAGGGGGAAGCATCTCACACGCCGTGACCCCAAGGGAGCGGCGGATTCAATCATATTTGGATGCATTTGCACTCAGACTCGGTTATACTCGGCTCAATCACGCTCAGATTCACTCACACTTGTCACACACATGTTGTTACCACGAAGTTGCACGCGTGGCACTTGGGCGACCCAAGGGCCATCAGGCACCGCGAGTAGCACGCCAGAGGGCGGGCGCAGCAACACCATGCGCTCTTACCCGAGTTGCAGCAGTGAGAACGGCACGAGCAATTATTTTTGCTCTTCTGCTTGTGTGTTCCCTCGTCTCTCCCGAATTATGTTCAGAGGCGGGGGAGCAACGATCGTCGCTGTCGTCGACGTCGTCGTTGTCGCGCCCGTCGTCTACGCGGGTTCACTTTCACACCCAGATGCTCACTCGCAGACAGAGCTCCTCAGCGAGACGTGACAGGAGTCTGAGATTCACATATGGGAGAGGGCGCGTTCGCGTTCTGTGGACGCTTGGAAAGGGGGGGGGGTCAAACTGGGAGGGAGAGGCCCTCGCCCAGGATGGCACGGGGAGGGGGGGGCGGGGGGGGTCTTCGATCTGGGCCGGGGCGGGGGCCCTCGACGACGACGGCGCCGTGGGGCAGCGACGACGAGGACGATAGTACGATTGCAACCACGGTTCAATTCACGACTGCGATCGCATCCAGTGGTTCTTGCTGCAATATTGATGAGGAGATGTTCACAAATCCTCTCGCGTGCAGGTCAGCTCAGTAGAATGGATTATCCCCTGGGGGAAACAACGCACCAAAACTGTCCAACCCACCCAACACTAGGCGCAAAAGAAGTTTCGCCGCAACGACGACGACGACGAAAACGACGACGAGACGAAGACGCCGACGCCGCCGCCGCCGACGACGACGACGACGATGACGACGACGACGATAACAGTAATCAAACAATCACGAGGAGGAGCAGGGGGAGGGGAGGAGGAGGAGGAGGAGGAGGAGGAGGAGGAGGCGGAAGGAGGAGGAGGAGCAGGAGCAGGAGGAGGATGAGGTGCAGGAGGAGGAGGAAGGGCGGAGTGTATTCCCCGCCGAGAGAAACAGGGGGATTGTCTTCAAACCTATAGACCTCCTGCGGCTAGTCAGACAGTTCTAGCGAGGGGGCCAGTATGACAGTAACGTTCCAGATTTCAGACATCCCGAAACATCGCTTTGTCATCGTTTTTCTGCCGATCGGCGGGGGACCTCGCCCCCCCCCTTCCCCCCATGGAGTAGATCTTGGCTGTTTTTGGCGCCTGTTTCGAGCAGGTGGAGCATCCCCCATAGGACGCACTGTTGCACACAGTCGCACTCAGCAGAGGTCTGGAGCCAGATCCCCCCCCCCCTTCCGCCCAATGTCGAAACGCCGAATAAGAAACGCACGCAAGCTTTCAGGGAGCATCTTGGGACGCGCTTGGAGGATTCTGAGGCTGCCGTGCGCGCCTAGGTACCCTAGAATAGAGCAAGGGAAGAGCGAGGAGGGAAGAAAAACGAGGAGGGAGTGAGAAGTGCGGAGGTGAAGCCGGATGAATAGGGAACATGAGAAGGATGTCGAGGAGCAGGACGGGACTACGGGGAGGCCTCGGCGGCTCACGTTCCTCCGATTTCCGTTCAGACAGGATCAGGTGCGTCCAGCTTGCAGAATCCTGAGCGATGACATCCCAAACATGATGGGTATCTATCGACTGGATGTGTCTCTCGGAAAAGTAGGGCGCATGTTGCGGCGGATGTCTGGCGGCAGCAGTGATGGCAGAGCAGGGCGGAGTTCGACAGCAAATGCGCTCGACAAGACGGGCGGACATCTCCGCCCTGCCAAGCATTCGCCCAAGAACGGCACGGCGGATGCGCCCTCAGGGCCGGGCCCTCGCAGCTGGACCCGGCTCGAGGAGTGCCGCAGGGAGCTGGGGGCCCAGGGTTTGGGCCGCAGCTGGCTCACGATGCTGCATCCCCTCTTGCCGCCGTCGGGCCCTGCGGCAGGACAGGGGGTGGCGCCCTCGGCGCGCCGGGCGCCCTCGGCGGGAGCTGGCGGGAGCAGAGCGATCGGGCGGGCCCACCCGGGCGGCGCAAGGGAAGCGCGTCGGCTGCGCCTTCGTTGGCGCGCAGGGGATTTGGACCAGGGAGGTCCTGGAGGCCTCGCGCGGCGCGCAATGGTTGGATGCTCGTGTCCGCGCGTCCGGCCCCGTCAGATATGGGACGACGTTCGCTGTGCGATGTTCCGGCGTAAATCCGATACGCTTCGACGTACACCCGACGTGGATCCGACGTAAGTTGGTCTTCAAGTTGCCGTGCGAGGCCTCCAGGATGTTCCTCATCATGCTCTTGTTTCCAATCCAGCGTGCCGCGCTGGCAGCCCGCTACAGCCGCGGCGTAAGGTTGCCATGTCGTGGTGTGTACGACCCTTTTATTGTCGTCGCTCCGCTGGTGGGGGGCCAGCGGAAGCGGCGGCGAGAGGTCCAAATTTCGGGAGGGTTCACAGATCCACGGCCCAAGGTCTTATGAGGAAAAGTTGTCGATGCCACTGCTCGTCCTGAGGGCCCTCGTCGCCATTGCTGGATTCGCCGCGAAGGTCTGGTCAGAACGCAGCCCAGGAGAGGTCCGAGGAGTAGCGGTATCGGTACGTCCCTCTTTGCTCCCCCATGGAGGGCGTTCCTCCTGGACAACGGGGGGGGCGGACGTGGACACTGTCGGCCCCACGGAGGCCCAGCAATGCCCACATCCGCCGCCCCCTTGGGATCCTGGCGGGATCCTGGCAGGTCGGAGTTCCCCAGGCGGTCGGTGGGCACGTGCAAAGTACGGCCTCGCTCCCTCGTGCTCTCCGCGGTGCACTCTGATCGCGGCAGTCCAGCTCCCGCGGCAGCAGACGAAAGAAAAGGGCCGGGGGTGATGAGGAGGGTCTTGGTTCGAGAGGACAGGTTCTGGGCGCGCTTCTGCTCCCCATCCTCGTCTTCGATGAGCGATGAGGGAGGGGGTACGGAGTAGGAGGAGGGACGTGGGCAGAAGGAAACAAGAGGGAACAGGAGGGAGGAGGAGGGAGGGAGGGACGACGACGATGGGCACAATATTCATACCTCCGACGATTGCGTGTTCTATCCTTCATTTGGTGTTCGGTCCTCGTTTAAGTCCCCACCGTCCCGCGTCATCCCACTTTGCTTCTCCCTCTTCCTCCCTCCTCCTTGCCTTTGCTCCCCGCGCCCTGAAGCGTTTCGTTTCCACGGGGAGCTCCACCGAGGGCCCCTGTGGCAGGGTCCGCACTGTGCCGCTCCGTCCGTTTCTCTACACCCCAACGCGCCTCGAGGGAGCTCCACCGAGGACCCCTGTGGCAGGGCCCACAAAGCACCGGCGCGCCCATTTCGGCACACCAATCACACGCTTCGTGACCCCAGGGAGCTCTTCCGAGGGCCCGCGAGGTGTGGCGCTGCCCCGCCTCCTTTCGGCACAGTTCTCACACGCTTTTTGGGGTCCCGTAGGGAGCTCTACCGAGGACCCCATGGCAGCGCCCGCATGGCGCCGCCGCGCCAATGTGGCCACACCGTCCACATGCCTCCTGGCTCCATCGGCATGTGGCATGGTCTGCGTTGCGCTGCCGCGCCCATTTCGTCTCACCCCTCACACACTTCGAGACTCCGTTGGGAGCTTCACCGATGGCCCCAGCGGCAGAGTCTGCATGGCCTTGTCCCTCTTCATATCGGCACGCCCGTCACACGCTTTGTCGTCACTGAGGCTCATTTTGGCAGGGTCCACATGGCGCCGCCGCGCCCATGTCTCCTCAGCCCTCACGCGCTTAGTGGCCCCATAAGAGGCTCTACGGAGGGCCCCAGTCGCAGTGTCTGCATGGCACGACCGAGTAAATCTGGGCACCCCCACGTTCTGCGTGGTCCCGTAAGGGAGCTCCGAGGGCCCCATTGGCAGGGTCTGTGAGGCGCTGCCCCGTTGCATTCTGGGCACACCCCGCACACGCTTCGTGGCCCCCTCCGGCACTGACCCAGGGCCCATACTTCTGGCAGCGCGCTGCCTACACGAGGACAGGGCCATGTCCTGCGCCATTCGCAGCTGCATAGGGTTGGCCCTTTCCTTAGCCCGATACACTGCTTTGCAAGGACCTCGCGCCAGATGGACAGGTGCCGCGGGAGGAACAAGAGCGCACAAACGTGGCCGCGCCGTTGACGCCGAAGCTGCGCGCCGGCCGGCTGCGCGCCGGGACGTCTTCCCCTGGACAGGCCCGAGTGCCTTCCCTCGTAGACTCTTTTCGCGGCGCCCACAAGGGGGTGGCGCGACGGGGTTGGGCTTCCAAGAGAGCGGCGGGGCTTCTAAGACGTCGTGGGGACTTCTCAGAAGCCCGCCCAGCTTCCCAGAAGCCTTTTCGAAGCCTTCGTGGCCTTCTGAGAAGGCCCCTGCCTTCTTCGAATCCCCTCCACCGTCTTGGTATACCGCCGCCCTCGCGCCACCCCGTCGTGGGCGCCGCCGAACTCCTGCAGGGGTCCATCCTGGCCTGCTTTCCGAGCGGTGTTCATCCGTGGCGGCGAGAGCCCGCAGTGGCGCATATAAGTCTCCAAAACGACGACGTCGATGGGGACCGCGACGACGACGATGACGATGACGACGACCCTCGATCCAAGGCTCAAGGTCCTCGACAGACGGTCCTCGACCATCGAACCCGGATCCTCGAACCCCGAGCCCCGATCTTCGACAACGACGACGATGTCGACGACACCGACTCCGAGGCTGGGGCTTATACATATCCACCGCCTGGGAAACCGATCTTTCTGGACCCCGGGAGGCGGCGTATCTGGAAACACACGGGCCCATTGGGCACTAACGTGCCCACGTCCGCTGCCTCCTGGGGCCCCAGGTCATCGGTTCCCCAGAGGGTGGATACGGTAGGTTCGTGTCGTGGCGTGTCGTGTCGACGTGGCGGCGACGCCCGAGTGGATTTCCAAGATCGGGCGCCGCCAGCGGTTTGGAAGTGGTCGCTGTAATGGCTCAGACGCTGCCGCAATGGAGCGATCGGCGATACCAGAGAGCCGCGATCGTTCGGTGTGGAACGATCCACGCGGTGCCAGAAGCTAAAGCACAAGTCGTCACGAGGCGAGCCTGCCGTATGCATAAAGCCTCCCTTCGCATCGACGACGACGGAGTGAGGAGGGAATGCAGAAGGAGTAAGAGAAGGAAAAGATGCAGGTGTAACAATGATGCCTTTTTTTATGCCACTGGGGATAATTCCATGTGTTCGGTGGTCGCGTGGCTCAGAAGCATACTGCCGCTGTTGAGCAGCTATTCGATCCACGATGTACCACTTGTTGCAGCATATCTCTGGATGCAAAGAGATCCAGCTATCACCGTCCAGAGGATTTGCAGCAGGAAGAAGCAGAAGGGGGTCGGCGGTTCAAAGAGGGGGCCGAGGGGAACTGAGCCCTAAGCACGAGTGGTCTCGAACACGGAAGGTTCAGCTTGGGATCTCTCTCCGATCTTTAGAGCCCTATCTTGCAGGACTCCGTCTTAGGCTGGAGGTCTTTCGAGAGGCCCCGCCCCCTTCGGAGAAGCACCGTCTCTCTCTCACTTCCCCCCTCGGCGCGCCGCCGACGAGGCGGGGAAGCCCCTCGGCCCTGAGACGCCGGCGCGGAGGCCCGACGAGCGAGGTGGGCATCGATGCGGTGGGCCCCGCCCGTGGAGAGGGCTCCTCGGCGCTCTCGCCTGGGGCTCTCCCCGGGCCGGGCCGGAGCGGGAGGAAGCACGGGCCGACGACGACGCCCACGGCGACGGAGCAGGAGCCCCCCCCCCGCACCGGCCGCCACCGGCCGCCCCTCCTCGGGCTCGCCCCGGCCGGGCGCGGCGGGCGCGCCCCGCGCGGCGACGGGGGGGGCCGCCAGCGCCTCCTGGGAAAGAGGCTGCGCCGCGCGCGGGCCGCGGGGCCGACAAGGAAGGGAAGCAGCTCCGGAGGGGAGCGGGCCCTTCTCGGCTCGTGGGGGACCTCTCAGCAAGGGCCGTGTGGCAGGCAGCGGCCCAGGACGAGGAGTGGGCCCCGCCCGGAGCTGCTCCTGTGCCCTTCTCGGCTCTCGTGGGGGGCCTCTCAGCAGGGGCCGTGCGGCAGGCAGCGGCCCAGGACGAGGAGGGGGCCCCGCCCGGGGGAGCTTCGACATCAGGGGCCCGTTTCCTTCAGGCGTCGTTTGTGCACTCGGGCCGGACGGAAGGGGATGGGGAAATGGGGCGTGCGAAGTCTGTTGCATGTAGCTGGTGTAGGCCCCGACGCGGGGCGCCTTCCTGGATACATTGTCGCCTCCAGCGCCGGGAGTCGCCCGAGGAGTCCGAGAAGTGAGCCGATTCGCAGAACCGCCCATTGCTGCCCCCCCCTGGTTCGTCCAACCCGACTCATACCAAGGATCACAGGGGCACCGAGTTCCATACTTACCGAGCGACATCGACTGGCAATCGAGTGACAAGCCGCGAGGCGGCCCGAGGTTGGACGGCCACCGAGACTGCGAGGCGGCCTCTCTCTTCTCCTTGCGTCGAGGGCACAAGGGAGGCGGAGGAGGAAGTATGAGGAAGGAGGAGGAATAAGGAGGAGGAGGAGGAGGAGGGCAAGGATGAGGAGGGGGAGGACAGCGAGGGTGATGATGACGAGGTTGAGGAGGGCGAGGATGAGGAGGCGGAGGAGGGCGAGGAGCAGGACGAGGAGGAGCACGAGGAGCGCCAAAGCGGGCGTATTTCCACCATGCTTTAGTGCTTGGCCAGATCAGCGAGGGGAGTCGGCTCACAGGGGCTCGTCGGTAGTGTGCAGTGTGGTTTTGGGTCCGATCGCCATGCCTAGTGTTGGCATCAGGTGGTCGGCTCCCGACAACGATAGAGGGAGAACGAGGAGCAGGAGGGCGTGGAGAATCAGGATAAGTATGCCGAGAAGGAGAAGGAGGAGGAGGACATTCTTCAGGCTTCAGGACCGCCTCGGGGCACTGAGCATAAAGGATGAGGACAAGCTAGGTGCGCTCGTGCCTCATCTGACATTATATCCCTCCCTCGCATCTCTTTCTCTTCCTATGGCGCTGATGCTTCTCGATCCGCGGACGCATGACATTGCGGACCTGCGACTTTTTCGTGTTATGCGTAATCGGAAAAAAGGGAGCTGCGTGCGCAGGAAGAAGAGGTGGCGGGTGAGCAGGATAATGGCGACAGGACAAAGTATAAGGACGAACAAGAGCAGCAGGGCAGGAATTGAAGTGGAAGGCTCGGGAGGAACAGGAGGACCAAGGGAAGGCGGGCAATGGGTTCGGCGACAACGATGAAGAACGACTCGGATTCAAACAAGTGGCCTGGGCTGTGGCGAGACGAACAGCAGCAGCAGCAGCAGCAGCAGGAACTGGAGTGGAAGGAGCTGGAGGAACAAGAAGACCAGAGGAAGGCGGAGGATGGGAAATGATGGGGTGACCACAATGAAGCAAGACTTGGATCCCAAAAAATGGCCCGCGCCGCGACGAGAGCGCCAATCTGAGCGACGGGAGCTCATCTCTGATCCGAAGATGGGGCCCACGCTGCAGCGGGATCACCATTTCAAAACACCGAAAACAGTCGGACTGTAACATAAAGTCATACGAACAAACAATTGTTGGAACCCTGCGTGTCAAACAAAGCACGCGGAGGGGGCGGGAGATCTTCTGGACAGTTCCAGGGGAGGATGGAGAGTAGAGGAGGAGGGGGAGGCGGAAGGGGAGGAGGAGGAGGAGGAGGAGGAGGAGGAGGAGGAGGAGGAGGAGGAGGAGAACGGCGACGACGACGACCGCGACGCCTTCCTTCTGCCCCTCCTCCTCCTCCTCATCCTTCTCCGCCTCGCTGTCCTTCTTGTCCTCCTTTTCCTTTTGAGCACGACAGCGGCGAGGGAGAGCAGGAGGAGAGGCAGCGCGACCGCTAGCAAAAGGACGTGGAGGAACAAAAGGTTGGTCTCGCGGTGGCCCTGGGCACTCTCGGGGGTCTGAGCCAGAGCGGAGGCAGTCGGAGGGAAGGGGGCGGGTGGAGAGAGGAGGGGGTGAGTGCAGGCAGGACGCAGGGCTCATTTCGACTCCTTCGATCCGTTTTGATTTCGATAGATTCTGATCCCGATTCAATTCGATTCCGTTTTCGGATTCCGATTTGGAGTCCGGATTCTGAACGGAGGCCTTACTATGTTGCCAATCTCCGCCGATTCGATTGCTCCCGATTTGGTTACGGAGTCCCCCCGATCCGATTCATGTCGATCGCCGATCCGGCATGCGGGTTCGATGTTGGGCCCTCCTAGGCCTGAGGAGAAGGAGGAGTGGGAGATGGTAGGTAAGACGAGGGGGGGTTAGGGAGCATGGGGGAGGACAAGCTAGGTTTGCGAGCCTATCCCTCCCACCCATCCCTTCCCCCTGATTCATCTCTATCCGCCGTCGGGTCTCATAGTGGAACTGGTACTGTCAAAGTGTCCTCAGCGTATGATGTGTACGCTTGAGGATGATGATGATGAGGAGGAGGAGGAGGAGGAAGAGGTAGATAGACAGGATGATGGGCGAGAGGAAGAGGATGAAGAGGAAGAGGAGGAGGAATGAGGCGAAGGAGGAGAAGCAGGAGGAGGAGGAGGACGACGAGGATGAGGAGGAGGAGGAGGAGGAGGAGCAGGAGGAGCAGGATGACCATGGGAGGGCGGGGGAGGGGAAATATGGGGGGAGACAACGACGATGGCGCGTTCGGATCCGGAAATGTGGCCCGCGATACAGCGAGAGCGCCATTCTGAACGACGGGAGCAGCCCCCCGATCCTGAAATGAGGCCAACGATTCAGCGAGAACAAGCTTTTGGGAATCACCTGAAAGCTTCCACATTACCGAGACATGCGTCTTACAATGCGATGATTGACATCCGCTGCGTACAAGGTCAGTGTGAAGGGGGGAAGGGGCCCTGATTGCACAGATTCCTGTGAGAGGAGCGTCGTGCTCATACAAAGTGATTGTGGAGGGTGGGGCGAATTGGGAGAAGGGAGCATTTAGGAGTAACGCAGAAGGAGTGTGAGGGACGGGGGGAGGAGAGAGAAGAACGAGACAATGAGAGTAGAAGTCAGGACGCGAGCAGGCGGACCCAGGGGATGCGGGACGGCTCCGAGGCCCGAAACGGGCCCCCAGGACGCCGAGTGCAACGAAAAACGCCGACCGTTGAGTTGTTCCCCACATGCTTAGTGGGGTTCTGGTTTTCATCCCAGCCGCGTCGCACCCGCGGCCCTCACACACACACACCACTCTCGCGGCCCTCACAGCACAGCACAGCTCAGCACAGCTCAGCACAGCTCAGCTCAGCACAGCACAGCACAGCACAGCACAGCTCAGCTCAGCACAGCACAGCACATCACAGCTCAGCTCGGCACAGCACAGCACAGCACAGCTCAGCTCGGCACAGCACAGCATTGCACAGCTCAGCACAGCAGAGCAGCGCAGCATAGCACAGACAGCTCAGCTCAGCTCAGCACAACACAGCACAGCACAGCTCAGCTCAGCACAGCACAGCACAGCATAGCAGGAGTGGCATTTCCCGACACCGTAGGGGGTGCGCAGGGGGTGGTCCCTGAGCGCGGCCGTTATCCGAGCCGGTCGTCCAGGGCATAGCAGGAGTGGCATTTCCCGACACCGTAGGGGGTGCGCAGGGGGTGGTCCCTAAGCGCGGCCGCTATCCGAGCCGGTCGTCCAGGGCATAGCAGGAGTTGCATTTCCCGACGCCGTAGGGGGTGCGCAGGGGGTGGTCCCTGAGCGCGGCCGCTATCCGAGCCGGTCGTCCAGGGCATAGCAGGAGTGGCATTTCCCGACACCGTAGGGGGTGCGCAGGGGGTGGTCCCTGAGCGCGGCCGCTATCCGAGCCGGTCGTCCAGGGCATAGCAGGAGTGGCATTTCCCGACACCGTAGGGGTGCGCAGGGGGTGGTCCCTGAGCGCGGCCGCTATCCGAGCCGGTCGTCCAGGGCATAGCAGGAGTGGCATTTCCCGACACCGTAGGGGGTGCGCAGGGGGTGGTCCCTGAGCGCGGCCGCTATCCGAGCCGGTCGTCCAGGGCATAGCAGGAGTGGCATTTCCCGACACCGTAGGGGGTGCGCAGGGGGTGGTCCCTGAGCGCGGCCGCTATCCGAGCCGGTCGTCCAGGGCATAGCAGGAGTGGCATTTCCCGACACCGTAGGGGGTGCGCAGGGGGTGGTCCCTGAGCGCGGCCGCTATCCGAGCCGGTCGTCCAGGGCATAGCAGGAGTGGCATTTCCCGACACCGTAGGGGGTGCGCAGGGGGTGGTCCCTGAGCGCGGCCGCTATCCGAGCCGGTCGTCCAGGGCATAGCAGGAGTGGCATTTCCCGACACCGTAGGGGGTGCGCAGGGGGTGGTCCCTGAGCGCGGCCGCTATCCGAGCCGCTATCCGAGCCGGTAGCATAGAGCAGGAGTGGCATTTCCCGACACCGTAGGGGGTGCGCAGGGGTGGTCCTTGAGCGCGGCCGCTATCCGAGCCGGTCGTCCAGGGCATAGCAGGAGTTGCATTTCCCGACGCGGTAGGGGGTGCGCAGGGGGTGGTCCCTGAGCGCGGCCGCTATCCGAGCCCGTCGTCCAGGGCATAGCAGGAGTGGCATTTCCCGACGCGGTAGGGGGTGCGCAGGCGGTGGTCCCTGAGCGCGGCCGCTATCCGAGCCGGTCGTCCACGGCATTGTAGAAGGGGCATTTCCCGACACCGTAGGGGGTGCGCAGGGGGTGGTCCCTGAGCGCGGCCGCTATCCGAGCCGGTCGTCCAGGGCATAGCAGGAGTGGCATTTCCCGACGCGGTAGGGGGTGCGCAGGAGGTGGTCCATGAGCGCGGCCGCTATCCGAGCCGGTCGTCCAGGGCATAGCAGGAGTGGCATTTTTCCGACACCATAGGAGGTGCGCAGGGGGTGGTCATTGAGCGCGGCCGCTATCCGAGCCGGTTGTCCAGGGCAAGGCAGGATAGCACTTTCTCGACACCGTAGGGGGTGCGAAGGAGTATATCAATGGCGAGGGGGAGAGGAAGAGGAGGAGGAGGAGGAGGAGGAGGAGGAGGAGGAGGAGGAGGAGGAAACTACCATCACTCCAGCCGTGATATAAGTATGTGGGGTTCCTCGGTGGCTTAATTCGTTATCCTCGATGCGCTCGCCGCTCCCGAAGTATGCTCGTCGCCCGTGAGAGTTTCGTGGTGGCGGCAACGGCGGCGTCAGCATTGTCTAGCCGAGCCCATCCTTAGCCTTGCTGCGGGCCCGTGCGCGCCGCGGGGTGCTCCAGCGCCTGCTTGGCCGGATGGTGCCGTCGGCAGAGGTTGGCCTGGCCTCCGATTCCCGATGATGGTTTTCTCGGGACGGGGCTCGACGGCGGCTCCCCCTGTGATGGGTGGGACGCTCGGGAAAGACAGTGTCTAGCCGACCCCCGTCGCCATTGGGCTATGGCATCTCTACCCCACCAAGTCGGGCAGCGTGGCTGAGGACATACCAGGGGGGATGGGGATCGGTCAAACGACACTCGGGCGCGTGCGACGGCGGCGGCAGCGACAGCGACGGCGGCGAACTCGACATGATTCATCCCAACACATTCGCTGTACTGTTTGTTTCAGTGCGGGGTTCCCGGATGTCCAGACCCCCCCACAGGATCGATTTTGCGTCGTAAGCCGTCTTTGAAGGTCCCGGGGCCCGTCGAGGGCCGCAAGCTGCACAGGCCGAGAACGAGGAGAAAGTCCGTATCGTGTTTCGGATGCGTTGGAGGTCTGGGATGACGGCGACGAGGTGGCGACCTCCACGCGTTCGTCGCTCGCGACCGCCCCCAGGGGTCCGTTTCGATCCGATCGATCCGATTCGATTTCGGCTCCAGCCGGCCCGAAATTGGATTCGATTCCGATTCTCGGGCGATCCGATCAGCCTGATGCTTGTATGGCGCCGTTGTGCATCCTTTGGGAACCCCCAAACCGGGTGGTGAGATACCAGGTGGCGACCTGGAATCCCCAAAAAGGTCACCGCCGGGTTTGGGGACGCGGGGTCACCACCGGTTTTTGTGACTCCTGGACCCACCAGTGTCCAGGACATCCTCGGAAAACCGCACGAGTCCCCAGACCGGGTGGTGACACCAAATCGCCCGAGACTCACCGCCAGGTGTTGTCACCACCACGTTTTTTGGACTACCAAATCCTGGCGCAGCAATCCGATCCGACTTTGATCTCGTGTCGATGCGGCGATGCATGTTCCGATCCGACCCCATGCCCCGATCAAAACAGGGCTAGGATCGGGATAAATCGCTCCAGAGCGTTCCGGAGCGCTCTCAGAGCGTTCCGGAACGCTCTGGAGCGGCCGCGGCGCCCAATACATCCTCCAAACCCGCCGATTCTCAGAGATTTCGAGTTATCCCGATCCGATCTTGTCCCGATCTTCGCGTCGTTTTACCGATGGGACCTTGGCTGTTCCTGCACCCCGAGTAGCCCCGGGCGGCCTCAGCACCACAGCCCCGGGGCGCGGAGCGCTCCCAGGCGGCGCCGCTGCAGGCGGCGCCAGCATGGTGAGAGCGCCGAGTGGAGGCGGAGTGTTCCACAAGGTGGAGACGGATGGATCCCAGGGGGGGAGAAGGAGGAGGAGGAGGGAGAGGAGGAGGAGGAGGAGGGAGGAGGAGGAGGAGGAGGAGGAGGAGGCCGCCGTCCACCGCATCGAAGTGTTCCACAAGTTACAGGAGGGGAAAACAACACACAGACACAATTTCATCGTCGATTCCCAAGAAAATATGAGAAAATATGGGAAGTGGGCGGGAAGGCAAAAACCCAGAAAAGATGGGAAAATATGGGGAACCACTTTACTTGTGTGTATTTCTTTGTGTGTCCCAGGGCCCCTTCAAAGTTGGAGGCCTGGGGCGGCGGCGACGAGGCGGCGGCCTCGGCGCGCTCCGCCCGCGGCCGCGCCGCGCTCGCCCCAGGGCATCGAGGCCGTCGGGCCCAAGGCCTCGGCCGAGCACGGCGCCCGGCACCCGCTGGAGAAGCTGCTGGTGGACAACGCGAGGCACGCCGAGCAGCAGGCGCCCCTCGCGCGAGAGGGGGGGGAGCGGGCCTGGCGCCTCCTCGCAGCTCTGGTTGACCCAGGAGGGGAACCGGCGTCAATGATGGTGGTACAAGGTCGGGAGCCTCGAGACGGGGGTCAATGCAGACGGGGGTCAGCCAGGGCGCCAGATCCTGCAGGATCCTGCGAAGACCCCCTCTGGCTGACCCGGGTTAGCGAGCCGCTCGTGGCCGCGAGGCGGCCGCGCGTATTGGCTGACCCGGGTTTGCGAGGGTCTGCGTTGCATTTTTTTTCCTGCATCGCAGTTTTTGAATTCCTGCTGACCCGGGTCTGGATTGACCCGGGTCAGAAGATCCCCGACAAGAGATTTTGTGCAAAAGGTCCGTAGCCATTTTGGCTCAAGGCATTTTGGCCCACGTCGCTGCAGCACTGCATAAGGCGCCCTGTAGTGCTTCCGTGCCCCTCTTGCGCAAGAGCAGGACGCAGGGTGGATGGCGACGGTGGAGGATCGCTTGGCCGCGGTGGAGGCGCAGCTGGCGGCGCTGTCGGCCAGCGCGGGCGACGCAGAGGCTGGTAGCAAGAAGCCCGGCTCTGCGGGCAGCAGCGACGCACAGATTCTGAAAAAGGTGTCGACGAGGTTGCAGGACTTCGAGGCCCAGCTCACGGCCCAGCTGAGCAACATGCAGGGCGACTTTGACAAGAAGCTCTCGCACGTGAGCCGCGGCGCCTCCTCGATGAAACCGCTCGACGCGGGCGGGCAGTCCGCGGGCATGGACACCATGGCCGAGGACTTGGACCAGCTCAAATTCGACGTTGGTGAGCTCAAAGATCTCCTCAACAACAACAAGGGCGAGGTCAACCACGTCCGCCGCATCGTGCTGGCTTGCGAGCGCGACATGGAGGACTTCACTGCTGCCATGGATGCTGTCAACGTCGACTTGGACGAGATGCGTGCGCGCGTGGATGCCACGCACTCCATCATTACAAGCCGCCAGCGCGTGGAAGCCACCATGACAGCTGAGATCTCCACCATGAGGCTGGACATCGGTGACATTCAGGAAGCCCTCAAGAACCATGACTCTTGGATGGAGGATGTTTCAAACACCCTGCAGCAGATGCAGGAGAAGGAGGAGAACTTAACGGAGGACATCATCAACCTGAAGAACGAGATGAACACCAAGCTCGACACAAAGGTGGACAACGTGGCCTGGAAGGAGGCTAACGACGACCTGGACGCGGCGGTCAAGACCGTAAGAGACATGGTCTCCTCCCTGCGACTCGACGTGGACGCGCGTCGCCGGAAGGTGGACGAGATTCTCGCAACGATCAGGCACGATATTACCGCCGTCGAGACCAACCTGGAGGAGTCGAAGGCGAAGATCACGAGCGACACCGACCAGGCCGTGAACGCGCTCAACGGCAGGATCGATTTCACCAACAAGGATCTGGCAGCCACCCAGGAGAGCCTGCACACCACGCAGAACTCGCTCAGTGACTGCTTCAACGAGGTGGCCGTGGTCAGGAGCGACCTGGAGCGCAACGTGGCCGACACCGAGGCCCGCCTCAAGAACGACGTGCGTCAGAAGCAGCAGGAGGCTTTCGAGAAGATCGCGTCGGTGGAGCAGCAGGCCGAGCTCCGCAGCGCCGAGGCCTCGCGCCGCCTTGGCGCACTGGACCTGCGCATGAGCGGCGTGCAGGGTGGCCTCGGGGAGCATAAGCGCGACATTCTGAAGCTGCGCGAGGAGGTCAACGGCCTCACTGTCAAGAGCGCGTCCCACGAGGTGGACATCCAGAAGAACAGCGACGCCATGCGCAAGATGGAGAAGCAGCGCAACATGGACGAGCAGAACTGGAAGGCGCAGATGGACGCCGTCCACGACGTGCTGGACACCAAGGTGAACGAGAAGCCGTTCGAGGACCTCAAGCACTGCACGGCCTCGCTCACCAAGGGCGTGGTCAAATTCGCGCAGGTCGTCGGCGTCTTCCCCGGCCCCAAGTTCGACGACGCGGAGGGCGGCGACCAGGGCGAGGCAGACGTCGAGCTGCTGGGCTGGGAGGAGTGCGCGGAGAACATGTCCTTCCGCGTGGACAAGGCGTGGCGCCAGAGGTGCTCGCAGCGCTTCCGCAACGTGCTGGACATGGTTGCCAAGAAGGCGGACCACAGCGTGCTGCGCCTGCTGCAGATCTCTCAGCAGCACATCGAGTCGCAGCTGGAGCGCGTCAAGCACGAGCGCGAGCTCTGGAAGGAGGTGGTGGAGCGCCGCCAGCAGCAGCCGATGCAGCTGGCGCTGGGCGCGAAGGACTCCGGCGGCGCGGGCAGCCCTCCCAGCGCCAGGGCGCTGCGCGGCTGAGGGCGGGCCCGGCGCTCCCGCGCTGCGCTGCTTCGCCCTCCGACCTCACGGGGCGGTGCGGGCGGACTGGAGCCTCACCCTTGCGGGCTGCAGCGCCGACAGGACTTCCGACGAGAGCCTCACCCTTGCGGGCTCCAGTTCCGACGATCTTCGGTCGTCCGAGCTAGCCCGACCTCTGCCTAGGGTCCGACCGAAAGCTGGACGGACCCCGGGGCCCCTCGCTTGCGGGCGCGCGTGGCCGAGGCCGTGGTGCTGGGAGCGGCGGCTCCGCCAAAAAAAGTTTTGTGGGTTTGCAAGTGATTCGGGCGTGCAGTACATTCTGGTGCGCAGATGTATTGCTGAGTTTTCGCGTGCAGTGCAGTAGTCGCAATACAATGCAACACAGACCTCCGGCGCAACACACGCGCAAAACAATTGCCCCAAATCTAGGGCACCCGCTTCTTTCAGCTTTACCCCCTTATAGGTCAACCAATGACAGCGGGGCGCGAGCGCGGCGAGAGGTGGAGTGGGGAGGGGGGAGGGCGGCGGCGGGAGGGAGGGACGGAGGGGGGGGGAGGACGGAGCAGCGTACGAATTTCTTGGATTTGCGCTGGGGCCCCCTCTGGCGGCGCCTTCGGCGCCGCTCTTGGCGCGCTCCGCGCTCCGAGGAGGGGGTCCAGCGCCGACCCACGAAGTCCGCGCGGACCGTCTACGAGTATGCTGTTTTTTGTTCTTTTTGACTTGAGCAAGGGGGGGAGCGACGGTCGGCTGAGACGGCCGGCTGCGCAGGCGGATCTTGAAGGCCACGCTGTGCTGCAGCTGCTTTGCATCTGGGCGTTTCCACGCTGGAAGACGTGGCGGATTCTCTGGACTCAGGGCCGCCCGCTGAAAGCCAGTGTAGGCGCCGTCCCCCCGACCGGAGTTGCGCGAATCAAGCCTAGGGAGGAGAAGAGAGGAGGAGGAGCAGGAGCAGGACAAGGACAGATGAGCAGGCAGGAGGGAGGAGGGAGGAGGAGGAGGAGGAGGAGGAGGAGGAGGAGGAGGCGGAGGAGAAGGAGGAGGAGGGAGGGAGGGGGAAGGAGGAGGTGGGAGGACCAGTGTAAACCCGAGATTCATCAACGATGTTGGAATTCACCCTCCCTTTGAGCTCCCTCTCCATAGTCCCCTACAAGGTTTCACTTTCATCGAGAATTGCCCTGTTGGGGGACAACCGTGTGAAAATCCCGAAGCGCACCAACACACCATTCCCAGGACTTCAACGCCACGAGTTGACCTGATTGTTACGTCTTTGGAATCCTGAATCGTGCCAGAAAGCAGTTCCTGGGACGACAGCACAGCGAATCAACGTAACCGCATGCCGATGATAATAAAGGGACCCCCCCCCTTCAGTGTTTAGAGTTGATTATCGTCGCCCTATACAAAATTCAAATTGGGCGGCGAGCGCTGAGGCCGAACTTCATTATCACCTCGAAACGCTATGTTGAGATAGCAACATCAAGCGATGTTGATATAGCAACATCGCTGCGCCATTATCCTTCTACTCTCCTGTTCTTCTTTTATATTTCTATCTCTCCCCACGCTCGCCTGAACTTGATTATCCCTGGGGTTGATTATCCAGGGAAAGTGAGGCACATGAACTACCCTACACGAGCACTTAAAAACATCATTTTTCACAAAGCGTTTGTAAATAAAATCGAATACATTCTAATACATCGAATTATTGTTGAGGATATTTCTATGAAAACTAAACGCCAAGGATGTCTCAAAACGTGCTCGGCTTGGTCTCCTCTTGATCATCTCTTACTTCGAGATTATGCTGAGGTCTGCTGGGCTACTTTTAATATCTCTCCCTGAACCCCGAAGTTTATTATCCCCTAGTGATTATTCTCACGGGCATGAGGTTAACTGTTGCGCCCTGACAATCTTGAACCGCTCCAAAACACCATTGTGCGTGAAGCCCGCTCATTTTCCCTTTGTGTCCATCTTTCCTGTTGTCCCATCGGCTCACGTATTGGACATATTTATTCAGCGCCCTTCTTCCGACGGGCGCATGGACAAAACAGAGTCTTGTTTTCTCCGTATCGTCCTCTACCTATACGACCACCCTTCGGGTGATAAGGAGGTTCGGGGGGAGAGGAACCAGCGTCTCACCCGATCGGTCTCACGATCGATCTCACTATCGATCTCACTAGCGGTCTCGCTCGATCGATCTCACTCGATCGATCCCACAATCGTTCTCACTCGATCTATTTTGTTCGATCGATCTCACAATCGATCTGACTATCGATATCACAATCGATCTCACTATCGGTCCCACTGTCGATCTCACAATCGATCTCACATTCGGTCTCACTGTCGATCTCACTATCGATATCACAATCGATCTCACCATAAACGTCATCATCAACATTATCGTCATCAACATCATCAGTATCAGTATCATCATCATCATCATCAGCATCATCATCATCGGGACACCATCATCATCATCATCATCATCATCATCATCATCATCATCATCATCATCATCATCACCTCATCACCATCATCATCGACATCACCATCAGCATCATCATCATCATCAGGACTCCATCATCGTGACCATCATCATCAACATCATCACCATTGGGACACCATCATTGTCATCATCATCAGCAACATCATCATCATCATCAACAACATCATCATCAGCATCGGGGCACCATCATCATCATCATCAGCATCATCATCATCATCTGGACACCATCATCATCAACAGCAGCATCATCGTCATCACCATCGTAGGCCGCCACCACCAACATCATCATCATCACCTCATTCTCATTTGCATCATCAACATCATCATCATCGGCACACCGTCATCGTCTCATCATCAACATCAGCATCATCATCATCATCGGGGCAACATCATCATCATCACCATCATCATCAACAGCATCATCATCAACTTCATCATCATCCTCATCGGGACACCATCATCATCATCTTCATCATCAACATCATCTCATCATCATCCCAGCATGATCAACGCCATCATGATCACCAACGGCATGATGATCAACATCATCATCGGGACACCATCATCAGCATCACTATCATTAGCAACATCGTCATCATCAACATCACCATCATCCGGACACCATCATTATCACCACCATCACCAGCATCATCATCAACAACACCTTTAATTTCATCAACATCATCGGGACACCGTCATTATCATCACCAGCACCATCATCATCATCATCATCATCAACATCAACATCATCGACATCATCGTCATCATCGGGACACCGACGGGACACCGGCGGGACACCGGCGGGACACCGCGCGGCACCGGCCCCCGGAAAGGAAACATTTGGTCTGGCCGCGCCTCAGCCGGAGGCGGGACACCGGCGGGACACCGCGTGGCACCGGCCCCCGGAAAGGAAACATTTGGTCCGGCCGCGCCTCAGCTGGAGGAGACGTTCTTTTCGCCCGCCCACGCAGCTTCGCCTCGCCCGCACACACGGCACGCACGAGCACGAGACCGAAACCGATTTCCTGGTAGGGCACTTCGATCTCACCCCCTCACCTCCAACCTACGGACCCCACGGTAGGTTCGACTCATTGTTCGTCAACCTCCGTTCACAGGTTATCAGCCTATTCCATTACGTTTTCCGTTGCGACACCCCGCGCCGCTTGTGAGCCTCGCGCATGGCCTTGGACCCTGCGGGGACCAATGCCTCTGTGCGCGGTGGCGCTTCGACGGTGCGTGAGCGTCGCGACGACAGTGAGAACCCCTTTACCAGGAGAAGGCAGCGAACAACACTCCCGCGTGCACAGCAAGCAGACATGGAATCTTTCCTATATTCCGTGCGGGCGCAACCGTACACTGCAGGGATTGGACCAAGCTTTCGGTCGACTGTTCAGTCGCCCGAAGCCAACATTAGGTCAGAGCCGTCGCCGGTGGGAACGCCCGCGCCTTCTCCTCCAACCTTCGCCGGTGGGGACAGCCGCGGTGGCGCGAACGAAACGTTTTTTTCCGAGCGTTTCCGCGCGCCGCCGCCGCTGGGACACCAGTGGTATTTCGAGCCCCGCTTCGGTTCCCGTGTTTGCACACGCGCGAGCCATCCAGGATCGTAGCGGAATAACCTCGCAGCGAAGAGCTCCCGATCGGTACCATCTCCAGTCTCAACGTAGGGGCATAAGCCGCTGCCCGTCACAGAGGCGCTCGCGGCAGAATTCCGCGTGGCGCGACATGCCGCCGCGTGCATCGCCCTCCGCCAATGCATTCGCAGAGCTCAGAGACCAGGTTGGAACTTACACGACCCAGCAATTGTCGGGTCTTGCTGCCGCAGTCGCCGATCACTAAACCAAAAAACCAAGCGAAAAAGCCCAGCGGCAGAGGGGCGGCCGAGGAACGGAGGAGGGAGGCAGGGAGGAAAGGCGGGGGGAACGCAGCCCGCGCGCGGGCTGCCGGCGCACCGAATTAATTGGCGGCCCAGGGCGCTGCACCAAGCGCGCCCGCATGGCCTCGCGCCAGTCGGCCTCGCGCTCGCCAGCCTGGACTGTGGGCGGCAGCAGCGGCAGCAAGGCTGCCGCCCGCGGCGGCAGCGCGGCGGCCCAGCCCGCGCACGGCGACGCCGCCAACCGCTGCCAGGTGGGCGCAGACGCCCCGCAGCGCACGCATGCCACCCAGCCCGGGCTTTGCAACGGCGGCGTGGAGCTGCCAGGCCTGCCCCGCGAGCAGGGCGGCGCGGCTGCGCGCGTTGCCCGACTGCGCCGGTGCCGCAGCAGTTGCAGGCGGGAGGCCTTGCGGCGGCGCGCCTGGCTGCGCGCCGAGCACACCCTGCCGGCCGCGGCGCCGGCGCGGCGGTCTGCGGGCCCGAGGCGCCACGCCTGCGCTGCTGCGGTTCACTTTCAGGGCGTCCAGCTACACCTCTTCCAGCGGCGCGACCAGGGCGGGCGGCGGGAACCGCGCGCGCGCGACTGCGCACGCGAGCCAGTCAGCTGCTGCGTTGCCAAAGCGGCATTCGTCAGCCAAGCCGCGAGCCTGGGCGCTGGCCGCGTCGAGATGCCCCTCGATCCCTTGCGCGATAAGGATCCCGTTTTGGCAGTAGGGCGCCAGCAACTCCCAGACTTCGGCGCGCGCCCATTCCGCTGGGCATGTCCCCGCCCAGATCGCCGCGACCCCGTTGCTGACGAGCCGGGAATTGGCGATCACTTCCACGGGGCCCGCAGCGAGGCTCAGAGCATGACGGGCGGCCGATAGCTCCGGCCTCTGCGCCGTCTGGGGCCGGTCGACCAGCCCGCTGCAGTCCTGGGTGCCGTTGGGGCCGTCGAGCCGCAAGCCCCAGCCTGCCCTGGCCAAGAGCAGGTCTGCCGGCCGCTCGCAGGCGCTGTCTGTCCACGCGCGGCGCCGTGGCGGGCGCTGCTGCGGGTCGTGCGGACCGGCGGGCAGCGGCGGGGGCTGAATGGGCGCGCGGGCGCCCTCGGCCAGCACGCGGAGGACCAGATCCTCCGGGAGGGCGCCCGCGCAGGCGGTTCCCAGCGACAGGGCCGCGAGAAAGCATTCCAGGCGAAACCAGGTGCCGGGCAGAGCAGCCGCCCGCGCCTCCCGCCAGCACGGACACCGCCAGAACCTGTGCTTTGGGTCTTCGCCGGCCGCCCAGTAGTGGGGGCACAGCGTCGGTTTGCCCCACTCGGTTGCCACCGATTGCGTGACGACGCCGCCCGCGAGCACCGCGCGCAGCACGCCCGCCAGGTCTGGCGCGATCGTCTCTTCCTCGAGCAACCTGCGCGTGACCCAGCAACCCGCCAGCGAGGTGCCCCATGTCGCCGCGGCGGGCGCTGCAGCTGTCGCGGCGGGCCCAGGCGGCCAGGAGCACGCTCCGCGTTTCCTGCAACGATTGCTCCGCGGGGCGCCACCCCCTCAGCGCGGCCGGGGCGCTTGCCCAGCTTTCGACGTCGCGTCCAAGCCAGAGCCCCGCAAGGCTTCGCAAGGCCGCCGAGATCGGCCCTTTCTGCCGCCCGTGCACCGCCGCGATGGCGCCGGCCGCGCTGGCGATGCGGGCAAAGTGGGCCCTCGCGTCAGCCATCCGGCCCCCCGCCGCGGCGCTGCGCCTGGCCTCGCCTGCGACGGCGGCCGCCCCAAGGTCCTGGATGGTAATGCCTGCTGCCAGCGCCGGAGTACGCTCGGCAAGCCAGCGTCGTAGCTCGCCTGCGTTGGCGAACTGCTGGCTTTTCCTTCGGTTCAGCTCCCAGCCCATCGTGGTTTCGAGCTCCAGCGTCACGGCCAAGGCGCCCTGGACAGCCTCGGCCGCCTCCTCGGCCCTGGCGCGCATCCGCAGCGTGAAATCGTCTACGTACATGCGACGGCGGAGCCTGTCATCCACGGCCCCCGCAGGACGCCGAGGAAAAACACTGCTAGGGCGCACCCTGGAAGGAGGCCGGAGGTGGGCGACCGCGGCACGCCGATCGCGCGCCCGACGCGAATCCGCCGGCGAGCGGAGGCGCTCTGCGCCAGCTTCACGAGCCAGTCTCCAGCCCCGCCCGACGCAGCAAGCCCGGCAGCGACGCCAAGTTCATCTGGTCGTATGCCTTGCACAAGTCGAGTGCGGCTCCAGCGATGGATTCGGACATCGCCCCCGCTACTTCCCACCCGAAGGCAAGTTCCCAAGCCAGTCATGCGGCCCCCAGCTGAACATTTGTTTCAGCCCAGCTCAGCCGCCAGCGCGCGAAGTCGCGGGCCCGCCCCGCTGCCCACAGGCGATAGAGTATTGGCAGCAGCCAGATGGGCTGCCTGTTCAGGACCCCCGTGCCCCCGCCAGGCTTCGGCAGGAGGATCTCCTCGGGCTCGACCAATTCGCCTGGGCACTCGCCGACGAGCTCCACGGCCTCGAAGAAATGTGTTACCCAGCCCAGTAGCTCCTGGGGCAAGAGGCGTTCCCGTCGAGACCCGGCTTCTTCCGTTTGGGCATGTGGCGGAGCAGCCAGCTGATGTCATCCGCTGTCCGCGGCTGCTCGGGCGGGAACGGCGGTAGGCCATCCAGCTCTTGGAGCCAGCCCTCGCTCAAGGGGGGGGCCGCCTGCCGCTGCCAGAGCTGCCTCCAGGGACCCTCATAGTATCGAAGCTTGGCGGCGGGCCCGCCGCGTAGAGCAAGCAGCCAGGATCGCCGCCCTGGCGCGGAGCTCGGCGCAGCTGCATGGGCCGCAGGGTCGGGCGCGAGCTCCGCGTCCAGCCTGCCACCGCCGCGGATCCACTTGCAGAGGCGGCCCTGCGCGTTGCCAAACATTCATCGACCCACTGGCGCCACTCGCGCTGCCTTCGCTCGCGCGCCGCAGCGCGTGCCGTGGCCCGGTCAGCCTCCGCGAGCTGCACCAGAGCCTCCAGGAGCGCGGCGTCCAACTGCACCGCTGCCAACCGCGGCTCCCAAGCGGCATCATCCGCGTCCGCGGCCCGCAGCGCCGCGAGCGTCTCCCTTGCCACGCCCTGCGCCGCGACGCTGAAGCGTGCTATCGCGTGTCGCAGCCCGCGCAGGCGCCGTAGCCTCAGCAATCAAGTAGCGTCTGCAGTTGCATCTGCCGCCTCGCCGCCGCCGCCGGCGGCCGGTGGGGCCCGCTCCGCGCGCTGCTCAGCAGCCGCGTGCGGCCGCTCGGGCATCGCCAGTCGCCCCTGCCGCGCCGCCAGCCACGTCCGCATTGACATGCTGAGTGCGGCCCACGCCGCCGCCAGGTCCTGCGCCCTGAGCGGCTCGCGGTAGGGAGCCTCGTACTGCGCCACCACCGCCGCCGTGACATCTCGTGCAACTGCTGGGTTCCAGCCGTCGGCGGAAGCGCCATCGAGGGCTGGGGCCCGCTGCTGGATCCACGCCTGTTCGGGCGGGCTGGCCTGGAAGCTCACCAGCACCTTGGTTCACAACCATTCCTGGGTACATCAACCCTGAGAACCAGTAAAACCCTTGCAATGCTTTAGAACAAATGTGAACAAGGCTCAGGCGAGAGCCGCATTTCGAAAAAAGGGCCACCCTCAATCCGTGGAGCTCTTGCAACTGGTTGCAAAGAATGTGCGCGGCACTAAGACGAGAGTCACACTTTGAAAACTACCCGACTCAATCCGTAGAGCTCTTGCACATGTTGAGAAAGAATGCGCGCGGCGCTGAGGCGAGAGCCACATTTTGAAAACGACCCGTCCTGAATCCGTGGAACTCTTGCAAATGTTGAGCACGAATCCGCGCGGCGCCAAAGCGATAGCAACACTTTGCAAACGACCCGCCCTCAACCGTGGAACTCTTGCAAATGTTTGAAACGAATGTACGCGGCGCGAAGGCGAGAGTTGCATGTTTGAATCGACCCGCCCTCCATACATGGAACTGCGAGAGTGCTTAAGCTTCAGGCTCATAGCATAGATTGCAACGGAGTTTTAGGCGAGACGCCCAGCCCGCCCTTCCGATTGACCTGGCGTGCGACAGGGAGGACTCCTCTAGAAGGAAAAATAATGGAGGAGGCAGGAGGAGGGCGGAGGAAGAGGAGGCTCGGAGGAGGAGGAGGAAGCAGGGACGAGGGCGGCGCTGAAGGAGGAGTGACGAGGGCCTTCGAGGATGCCCCGACCAGGCATCCTCCCAGCCCCTCCCGTCGCCTCTCTGCCCGCCGGCAGTGCGGCCCCGCAGCCAGGAGATGATGGCCAAGTCCATGGTGCGCCGCCCTGCCCCTCCCGCGGGCTTTGAGGAGGGGGCCCCACGAGTATGGACGCCCGAGATGGGCACGGAAAGAATGGGCACGATGCCCAACAGCAGTTTCTGTTCCTTTTGAACAGGACTCGCTGTCCGCGCCGCCGCGGCCTGTGTCCATTCGAGACCAAAGGCCGCCTGTCCAACAGCGGCCGCTGTTGGTTTGGGACAACATTTGCTGTTGGGCATTGTACCCATTCTTTCGGTACCCATTTCGGGTGTCCAAAACGAGGGACGGGGGCCCCGAGGGCGAGGTGCCTCGTGGCAGTGCAGACTCGACCTCTGAGGGGCCGCTCCCCTGCCCTCGAGGGCCCCGTCCCGCGGGCACCCCCCCCCGTCTCTGAGCCGCCCGCCCGCGTGCCCGCGCGTCCAGCGCGCCCCGCCCCCCCCCCCTTCCCTCCTTCCCTCCCTTCCCTCCTTCCCTTCCCTCCTTCCCTTCCCTCCTTCCCTCCCTCCCTTCCCTCCTTCCCCCCCTCCCTTCCCTCCTTCCCTTCCCGCCCCCCCTCCCTTCCCTCCTTCCCTCCAACCCCCCTCCCCCCCAAAAGAGAGCATCGCAAACACGAGCGCTGGCGACCTCTGCCGAGGAGTCTCCCTCCGGAGGGCCGCCGCCTTGGGCCATGGGGAGTCTCGGGCAGCCCGCCGCGAGGGAGTCCGCGCCGTGGACGAGGTCTTGCGTGCGATCTGCGCCGAGCAACGGCAAGCGCATACAGTCATCACGTCGAAATACGGGGGCTATGGCTTTCGTGACCGAGATTCGACGTGGCCAGACAAAAGCCCTGTCGTCATTTTAGTATGGTAGCACGCTAGCACGGTAGCACGGCGACTGTGATTTATTTTTGGGTCGATTGATCGGCTCGGCGGGGACACTCAGAGCTTATGTGGTTTTCAACCGGTTCGAGGTTCGAGGATCGACCCTTTGATCAAGGTTCGAGCTTCGATCAAAGTTTCAGCGGATTGGGGTCCAGCGCTGACCCAAGAAATCCGCGCAGGCCTTCGAGCGTTGATGTTTCGATCGTTGGTTGTTCATCTAGTTTCATAAGTATCTCCCTGGCCTGCAGATCTGTTCCTGCGGCTGGGGTTGGGGGAGGTCGGGGCCCACATCGGGTGGGCCCTGCTTTAGTGGGTTGGGGCTGCGACGGCTGCGAAGGTGACATATTCGCCCCTCATACTTGCAGAGCCCTGCTTCCTCCTTCCGCTCCTCTGACTCCCTCATCCCTTTCCACCTCTCTTGTACACCTTCTCCGATTCCCCATCCCATCCATCCTCCCTCCTTTCCCGCTCCTCTCCTCCTCCTCCTCCTCCTCCTCCTCCTCCTCCTCCTCCTCCTCCTCCTCCTCCTCCTCCTCCCTGCAGGGATCGCCAACCTTGTGCCCACCACTTCTGGGCTCAAGGCTGACCCTGCTACTTAGGTCCGGTGTACGGAGTACGTAGGCGAATGGTCGACGTCCGCCTGTGCGTTTGCACCTGACGCTTCTTCCATTCCATTCGTCAGAGTCGGCATCCCGCCTATCCCGACCTTTCCTGGAGGCGAATCCAGCGGTGGCGATGAGGTCTCCCTGCGCCGCAAGGTAAGCGTGCTCTGCCCGGGCGCAGCGTCAGGGCCAGCAATTTGTCGTCGTGCTCGTAGGGGAACGTGCCTTGTGTGTTTACTGTTACAGCACTGCGTCCTTCCACCGCCGTACTGAAAACGCCCACTTGGCTGTACGTCTGTCCCTGCACGTCGCCAACACTCTCGTGGGCTTACGCGGCCGTAGCTGCTGGCATTCCCAAGGCTCAGCATTACAGAACAAGTTGGCCTTCTCTCCCTCTCGCCTCGTCATTCTCGTGCTCCTTCGTCCTTCTCCCCCATGCCAGTTCCCTTCGCTGACGCTCGTGACGACGAGAACGTCATCGATGGCGGGCGACGACGAAGGACGACAGCGACGGCAGCGGTGGGGGCAGCGGCGCCGGCGGTGACGACGAAGGACGACAGCGGCGCCGGCGGTGACGACGAATGACAAACGACCAACGACGGTCAGCGGACGCGGCCGAACCCACGGCGAGCGACGAACGTCGATGACGGGCGCAGGCTGCGCAGCCACAGCCCCCTCCTCGGCCTGCGTGGCGGCGGCGCCGCCACCCCCCTGCCGCGAGGGAGGGGTGGCACCGCGCCGCCGCGGCGCGCGCGCGCCGGGGGCGGCGGCACGGCCCTGCGGGCGGCAATGGCGGCCCCCGGAGGTGGGAGTGGGTCACTGTGTCTTTGTGTCGTCATTTGTGTCGTTGCCTTGTCGTTGCGTTTTTGACGACGACGACGAGTTCGAGGGCGAGGACGAGGACGAGGCCCTGCAGCTTGCGGTGCGAGCTGCTCTCCACCCTCTGGCCCCTGGGGGCCAGTCACTGCGACCGCAAACGGTACGCCTCCGCGTGTGGCAACGCGATGCCGAGGGTGTCGTAGGGATGCCGGGGTGTTCGGTCATTGTGTCGTTCCCGCGTTGTTTTGGACACCCGAGATGGGCACGGAAAGAATGGGCACTATGTCCAACAACAAATGTTGTCCCAAGCCAACAGCCGCCGCTGTTGGGCAGGCGGCCTCCTGTCTCGAATGGACACAGGCCGCGGCGGCGTGGACAGCGAATCCTGTTGAAAATGAACAGGAACCGCTGTTGGGCATCGTACCCATTCTTTCAGTACCCCTTTCGGGCGTCCAAAGTTGTGGCGCCCTGGCTGATTGCGGCCTGTCAGTTTCGGTCGGTTTCGACTCCGCCGTCGGTTCGGTCCCTTCGCGGCCTTCGGGGCAAGCGTCGGGGGCGGCCCGAGTCGCCCTGCGAGGGGCCGCCGGAGGCCCGAGGTATGACCCGAAGGCTGAGTGGCCAGTCGCTTGCGCGACCGCTGGCTCGCAGCTTCTGGGGGACGCCTGGGGGGGGGGAGTCGGGGGAGAAAAAGATACGGATACGTGTTGTCCCCCTTCGTTTTCGGCCTTTCCTGGTCCTCCTGGGGAATCCTCGTTGTCACCGCTGGATTCGCCTCGAAATTCTGGTCAGAACGCACCCCAAGAGAGGTCCAGGGACAACACGTATCCGTATCTTTCCGCCCGCCGAGGGAGGGGGGGGGGGCAAGCGAGGCACGCGGGCAGCTGCTGTCGCAGCGCGTGCAGCGACCGGCGAGCCGCGCCCGAGGGGCCGCTCGTTGCCTGGGGGTCACTCCGGCGGTGCAGCCGCGGGGTGGGCGGGTGAGCCTCGGGAGGGAGGAGGGGTGCAGTGCGGGGGTGGACAGGCCTCCTACCCTGGCACGTCGATTCGCGAATTGGCCGGTTTCGGTTCGCGAGAGGGCGTCGCGGCCGTCATGTTTGCGGGTCCAGGTCCGTCGGTTTCGGTCCCAGGTCGTTTTCACTGAGGGGAGGTTTACTAAAGGGAGGTTTGTCCACCGCCGAACAGTGGGGGCCCGTGCCAAGAAAGACACTGCTTATCTCAAGGGTGCCCTGGGTTTCTTTGGTTTGGATGGCTTTGCTGTGGACAAGGCGGCGTCCCCACGCCAAGAATCAAGGGATGTCCTGGGGTCTCAGGGTTGGGTTTCTTGTGGAAGGTTTCTTGTGGTCGGGCCTCCACTGTATCGCTGACGCGCTGCCATCGGTAGCCCGTCAGCGTGCTGCTCCTGCGTTTTTGCTCGAAGGCCCGGCGTGCCCTCACCAGTGGCTTCGCTGATGGGTTCCCCACGTCGGCGTGCCACTGCTGGTGCTTTGCTCCCCGCGGACTGGGGAGTGCTTTTCCTTCTCGGGCCCGTGCTGCAGGCGGCGCGCGCCTGGGCGGGGGGGGGGCATCACCGCCCTACGAAGGCGAGCCCCATGGGGGGAGGGGCGCAGCCGCGGCAGGCGCGTCGTCGCCGCCACCGCCGCCCTTGGTCGTCGCGGGTGTCTTTTTGTCTCGTCTCCGTCGCGCGGTCTGCATAGCGCGCTCGCGCGCGCGATATGGGGCTGCGGCGCCATCTTAGAACCCTTTTTGGGGTCTCCCCGGGAGCAGCGGAGATCAGCAGGGAGGAGGAGGAGGAGGAGGAAGAAGAGGAGGAGGATGAGGAGGAGGAGGAGGATCGACCAAAAAGCACACGGCACCACCCCACCTAGTTACGGCCCGCCGTGCTGGACCTTGCGACCTTGCCTCGCTGTCCTTCACGTGGTGTTTCCTTGCCGACGATGACATGGTGGCGACGTGCTTGGCAGTCGTAGTTCGTCGTGTCTTCAATGTGCTGGCTCGGGCCGCGTCTTTGTCCACGTGGTTCCTTGTTCTGTCAGTTCGCCAGCTGTCTGGGCGATGTCGTCACGCGGCATTCGCGTTGCTGTCTCGCCGACCTGACGGCCTGTTTGTCACGTGGGGCACGGGGTGAGTTTGCTTCGTGTTGGGATGGTGAGTTGCTGAACCCTTGCGGGTCAGCCATGTAGGCTCTAATATTTTTGAACCTGGCGCGAACTTACGACGCGTCGCGTGGTTTCGGAGGTGGCTGGTCGTCGTCGTCCTCCTCCTCCTCCTCCTGACAGTTCCCTCTTCCTCCTTCCCCTTCCTTCCTCGTGTGCTCTCGTTCCCCCCTCCCTCCTCCCTCTCCCCGGTCCACTTGCCTCCGCCTCGCCCCCACCTCCCCCAACCTCCCTGTTCCTCCCTCGTCTTCCTTCCTCATGCCTCCTTCTCCCTCCTCCTCCTCTTGCTTGTTCCCTCCTCCCTCCTCCCTCATCTGGTCTCCTCCGTTTTCTTCCGTCCTCCTCCCCCTTCCCCCTTGCATTTGTCCTCCTTCTTCCCCCGTCCCTCTCCTCCCTCCCCCCTCCCTCCGTCCTCCCTCCCCCCTGGTCCTCTCTTCCCTCCTGTCAGTCCTCCTCCCCCCCTTTCTGCCTTCTCCCTCCTCCCTCCTCCTTCCTCCTCCCTCCTCTTGCCCATCCTTCCGTCTTCCTCCCTTTTCCCTCTCCTCCTGCCTCCTCCGCCGTCCTCCCGCCCTTCTGTCCTTCCCTTTTCGCATTCCTCCTGCTCCCTCCCCTCTTCGTGCCCCCTCCTCCTCCTCCTCTTCCTCCTCCTCCTCCTCCTCCTCCTCCTCCTCCTCCCCCTTTTCCTCCTCCTCCTCCTCCTCCTCGTCCTCGTCCCTCTTTGCTCCGTCCTTCGTCCCTCCCCCCACCTCCCCCATCCTCCTCGCCCCTCTTCCGCGGACCGCCTGCAGGGTAAAGCGCTGCGGAAGGCAGCGCAACCCGCGCCTGGCTTCTGGAGATCTCCGCAGGCCCCGTAGCCCTTCCTTTGTAAGCCACTGGGATCCCAAACGGGGCCGACGGTATTAATGCAGGCCGCTTCGCACACCGAGGAAGCCCGATCGATACCACACAAAACAATGGTGTACGCTGCGGCCACTGGGGGGCCGTAGCGTATACCACGTAAAATTGCAGGGCGGGCAAGAGGTACACGCTTAGGCACCCCCCCATGCCTTAACGAGGCCGGCGGGGCCCGGCCGCCCCGGCTCGGGCGCGGCATGTCCGAGCGGGCTGTGCCCTGACCCCTACAGTTCCCGCGGGTGCGCCCAGCGCGCTGCCTCCCCGGGAGCGGTGGTGTTTAAGAGGCCGTGTGCTGTATCGACTTCTAGCCCGTGCCCACGCCGACGAAAGGCCGGAGGCCGGCTCGGCCGTCCGCCACGTCACGTCGAACCTCCCGCGCGCGGCGAAGTAGTGTTTGTTGCCCTTCCCTTTCTTCCGTTGCGATGTTGGTTCGCACCATGGTTGCTCGTGCAAGAGCATGGCGTGCCACCAGCGCGACGCTGACCCGCGCGACGGGCGCCAGACTCTGCCAGAGGGCAGCGCGATGCGCGCCCCAAGTACGACGCCGGGCGGCGCGACGGGCACCGCGGATATCCGTCACAAGGCACCGTTGAGGGCACCGGCGACGCGGTGCTGATCAGCTGGCCCCAGCTAGCTCCCATGGGCTGTGTGCGGCCGCGCAAAGTGGGCGGCCCATCGGGCACCGTGACCGCGACACGCAGCAACGCGACGGGCGCGAACGGCCCGACACCGAGCAGCGACACCGAACGCAACATTCCGATTTCAACAGTCACCAGGGATCCGAACGACGGACGCCCGCAACGCGAGTCTGATCGCCACGGCCAGAGCCATCGTCACAACGCTGATCACTGCGGCGACGCGTAGCGCGACGCCCCCCCGATCGACCACATGGGAACGCGGCGTGGACAGGCGCCACGACGCCGGCCATCACGACGAGCACCGCGAGCGCGACGCAAACATCCGCGCGACCGGGCTCGGCGACGCCGTTCTGAAGCAGGCCAGTCGCTCGCGCGCTGCGTACGTGACAGGGTAGGGCCAGACGAGTGGCGGCAGCGCGCCGCCGAATGGCACCATCAGGTGTTGTGCGAGGCGAGCGGTGCATATTCTGTGATTGGGACTCGCGTGGCCAGCGCGCGGAACCCACGTCGCTGCCGCTGCGAACGGTGCCTGGGCGGCGTTTGGCGTCTGCGCGGCGCTGTGGCCCCTAGACGCTACCGCGTGGTCTTCGCGATAACACGCCGACATTGCACGCGGCAGACGCCTGAAATCACAAAGCCGCGGGGCTGTATATGGGATGGTGCCATGTTGTTTTCGGTTCAGAGGAGGCGGAGGAGGAGGACGGAGGAGGAGGAGGAGGAGGGAGGATGACCAGGTGGCGTGATGCTCTGGGCGCGACGCACTTCGCGGTTCAGGGGGGAAGCAGGGAATGATGCGGTTTGGAGGGCCGCTGCCCCCGCCACCCGACTCCCTCCTCTTTTTTTCATATCGTCCCCTCTATTTCTCCTCTTCTTTCGTCCCTCCATTCCCCTGTCCTGTTCCCTCGTCCTCTCTCTCTCTCTCGAATTTTGTCCCACATTCGCCCCGCGCTTGTTTCCCTCTTCTTGCTCCTGCCGTCCTCATCATATAGTATCAGATGTCCCCGCCCCTGTTGTTTCATCCTTGGTCATCATCCTCTCCTTGTCCTCCTTGTCCTCATCCATCTTCCTCTTCCCTTTCCCACTGGGGCAGTGTTGACGGCTGCGGTTGGATGGCGGACAAGGGAGAACCAAAAGGAGGATGGGGACGAGGAGGAGGGTGGATGGGATTCTTGCGGAGCGGCGTCGTGGATGTCGAATTGCATAAATTCAGGCGTTTCGGGTTACCCCGCCCGCCCAACCAGAAACGATGCCCAGTCGAATTGCCCTGACCAGGGACGCGGACGAGCACGCAGTGGAATACATGGCGCATTAAAGGGCTAATTGAGACGTCGTACGTCGTACCCCGAGAGGGTGAGGATGGAGGAGACATCGGAGGAGCAGGATGAGGAGGAGGAGGAGGAGGAGGAGGAGAAGAGAGGGACAGGGGGAGGAGGGAGGAGGAGGGACGATGACCAGGAGGAAGAGGATGAGGGCGAGCAGACGCCTCTTGGACGCCTCTCGAAGTCTCTTGGGAATTCTTCCGAGAGTTTGGGGTCCTCTTGAGGTGTCTTGGGGATATCTTGGCAGTCCGGGGGGCGCCTCGAGTGCCCCTGGGGAGTTCCCCAGGGCATCTTGGGAGCCTCTTGGGGGCCTCTTGGGGTCTTCTGGGCACCTCTCGAGGCCGTCTTGGGGCATCATTGGGAGCCTCGGGGGCCACCTTTGGGCCATCTTGGATGAGATCGATCAAAAAAAGGGGGGCTCCTTACCCAGGACCCCCCCCCCAGGAAGCCAACATGTTGCCAAAACCTAGGTCACATCAATAATGAATGTCCGCCTTCTCGCGGAGGCCTCTTAGGGCGTTTTGGGGGCCTCCAGGGGCCTTTTGGGGGTCTCTTCAGAGCCGCTTGGGAGCATCTTGGGGGCATCTTGGGGGCCTCTTGGGGCCTCCTGGGCACCTCTTGGGGCCACCTTGGGGCACCCCTAAGAGCCTCGGGAGCCAACTTGGAGGAGATCGATCAAAGGACGACCCGTACTCAAGTAGCCCCCCCCCCAGTAACAAAAACAGTTATGTTGCCCAACAAGACTCTCAGACACCTCGCGCCCCCCCCATCCAGACCAGGGGTGAGGGGGTAGTGGAAGGGGTAACCCCTCCCCGAAGGGGATGAAGGTGGGTTGGAATAGGAAACGCTCTAAATCACTCACGCTGGTCGGATTCAGGGGGGGGTCTCAACTTTCCCAGACGAGCAATTTCCGACGCTTCTGGATCTTTTGCCCATTCCCTCCCGAACCCGCCAATGCAGCTCGAGCCAGAATCCCCACCCCAATACAGGTCCTCATTGGGTTGTGAGGTCTGGAGAAGGTATCCTCCCTGTAAAAAAGATGCTGAGAGGTCTGGAGCCTCTCGATCATCCTCCTCTCCCGCCTCCTTGGCATACCACGCCGCTCTGTGTTTTTGGAGGGTCCGGAGCCTCTCGGTATTACTCCTTTCCCATATCCTCCACCCCTGCCGTCGTCTTAAGCATAACTCGTGTGTTCATCTCTCTCTCTCTCTCTCTCCTTGCCGTTCTTACTACTGCCCTCTCTTCTCTAACTAGTCCTCCTTGTTCCTTTCCTCTCCTCCTTTAGCGCCTCAGCTCCCTTCCCTCATGCGTACTCATTCGTCTTCCCTTGCCTCTTCCTCCTCCCCCCTCTCCCCCTTCGCCTCCTCCTCATTCCCGCTCTCCTCCCCCCTTTGAGCGTTCATGGCCCGAGCCATTCCAGGGGTCGGGCCGCTGCCGAATCGGACGGCCGATGGATGCCGCTCTGCTCCGCAGATGGACGGGTGCCACGGTGGCAGGCCGATGGCCCATAGGCGCTGGGCTCGAGCACACCGCTCTGCTCACCAGCGAGGGCAAGGTCGTGGCCTTCGGCGACGATGGCGGCCAGTGGAGGAGAAGGTACCGATGCAGCTATCCATCCCTCGTCGTCGCGGCTGGACTCGCCTCGAAGTGTTCGTCAGAACGCAGCCCTGGGAGAGGCCCGCGGAGTGGCGGCATCGGTGTCTTTTGGTTCTCCCAGGCGGGGGCCAGTTTGAGGTGCCGGAGCTGCCCTCTGGCTTGACGTGCACGCAGGTGGCCGCTGGAGGTAGCCAGCAGGTGGCCGCTGGAGGCAGCCACACGGTTCTGCTTCTGAGCGACGGCTCGGTCGTGGCTTTCGGCCGCAATGGCCACGGCCAGTGCGACGTCCCGGAGTTGGCCGCGGGCCTGACGTGCACGCAGGTTTCCGCTGGAAGTAACCACACGGTTCTCCTCACGAGCGAGGGCACGGTCGTGGCTTTTGGACGCAAGAGCTACGGCCAGTGCGACGTCCCAGAGCTGGCCGCGGGTCTGACGTGCACGCAGGTGGCCGCTGGAGGTAGCCACCACACGGTTCTGCTATTGAGCGACGGCACGGTTGTTGCCTTCGGGCTCGATGTCCACGGCCAGTTGGACGTCCCGGAGTTAGCCGCGGGCCTGACGTTCACGCAGGTGGCCGCAGGAGATGGCCACACAGTTCTTCTCACGAGCGAGGGCACGGTTGCGGCATTCGGCCTTAATGTCCACGGCCAGTGCGACGTTCCGGAGCTGGCTGTGGGCCCGACGTGCACGCAGGTGGCCGCTGGAGGCGGGCACACGGTTCTGTTGTTGAGCGACGGCACGGTCGTTGCTTTCGGCCGCAATAATTACGGCCAGTGTGACGTCCCAGAATTGGCCGCGGGTCTGACGTTCATGCAGGTGGCCGCTGGAGGTAGCCACACGGTTCTGCTTCTGAGCGACGGCTCGGTCGTGGTTTTCGGCCGCAACAACGTGGGCCAGTGCGACGTTCCGGAGTTGGCCGCAGACGTGACCTACACCGCGCATTTGACGCCATCACTGCTCCTGGAGGCGTCGCTCGAGGGCGGTTCGCTACGATTCGTGACCCTCGGCGGAGTGGAGCGCTGTCGCATCGCGGCGGGGCCCGCCGCTTGCCTCGCCGACGTCTACGAACAGCTGGCGGCCCACCTTCGCGCAGGCGGGTTTGGCTACGGATTCCGAAGATCAATGTGCATGGAGCACCGACTTCCAAAGGCGCGCGGCTTTCTGGGAAAGCGCTGGACCCCCCCCGCCTGGCGCTCGGAGCGCGCCAAGGGCCGCGCCGAGGGCGCCGCCAGGGGGCCCAGCAGTGATCCGAGAAACTGGCGCGGACCCCGGAAAGCTTATACTCAGAATGTTTCGCTTTCTTCCAGGAGTCGCGCTCGTCGATGCCGTCCTGCCGGGGGGGCGTCTGCTCAGCGGTGCTGCGGCGGGGGACACCGTTGCGAGCGCGTTCGGAGCCCAACCGACATCTACGACGTGAAGCTGATGGCCCGTTCCTCGCCTCGCCGACACCCGACCAGCAGCTAGGCGGCCCATCCTCGCGCAGGCGGGCTCTGCCGTGGAGCCGCGCTCGTCGACGCAGGCCCGCCGCGGGCCGTCTGCTCCGCGGTGCTGCGGCCGGGGGCGCGGTGGCGAGCTTGCTCGGAGCCCCACCGGCATCTGCGAGCAGTCGACGGCCCTTCTTGCGGGGGGACCGAAATGGGTACGGAAACAAGGGGTGCAGAGCCTAACATCAGTTGTTTCTTGTTCATTCTAGACAGGATTCGTTGTCGGCGTCGAGGCAGTTGATGTTCATTTGAGACGGGAGGCCGCCTGCCCAACAGCGGCCGCTGTCGGTGTTGGACAACACTTGTTGTTGAGCATCGCACCCATGTCTTCCGTGCCCATGTCGGGCTTCCAAATTCTTCCCCTCGCCGACACTTGCGAGGAGCTGACGGCCCATCCTCGCACACGCGGGCGTGGCCACGGAACCGCGCGGGTCGACGCCATCCTGCCCTAGGGGTTGGCTGCTCAGCGGTGTTGCGGCCGAGGATATGGCTCGGAGGAAGCAGAGGCGAGACCATCACCATGAGGGGAGGGACACTTCCAGCGAGGAGCTGCACGATGCCTCCCCGAGCTTGGGGTAGGCATGTCTCCAGCGGGGACGGGGGGGGGGCACTTGACACCACCAGGACCCTGATCGGCTCCTCGCGCTTGTTTGGGTGCTGTCGCTCTTCCTTGTTCCAACACGGCAGCGAGCGTGCTCGGAGCCTCGCCCACACCCGCGAGCAGCCGACGGCGCACTGCCGCGCAGGCGGGTTTTGCTGCCTCGGTCGACGCCCGTACTGCTGGAGGTGCTGGCTGGTCGGCGGCGTTGCTGCTGGGGGCATGGCGGCGAGCGTGCCGCGGGCGGGTCCGCCGAGCTGACTGATGGGCAACAACGGTACCCGTCTGTCGATGAAAGTTCCCCTTGCCTCTGTAGGGTTCCTAGCGGATTCATATGGTTAGGTTAGGTTTGCTGCCGATTTTCGCTGCACGGGTGCCCAGAGTTGCCCGGGTGCCCGGGGGTGCCCAGGGGTGCCCGGAGGTGCCCCGGGGTGCCCAGGTGCTCTATCGCCCTGTAGCCCTATAGCTCTATCGCCCTATATCCCTATAGACCTATAGACCTATAGCCCTATAGGTCTAATGGCCCCATAGCCCTATAGCCCTATAGTCCTTAATCATGCCCTATCGCCCTACAGCCCTATAGTCCTATAGCAATTATAGGCCTATAGCCCTATGGCCTCATTGCCTTGTAGCCCTATAGCCCTATGTTCCTATAGCCCTACAGCCCTGTAGTCCTATAGTCCTAGCCCTGAGGTCCTATAACCTTATAGCCCCAAAGTCCTACAGCACTAACCATATTATGATTGGTTTTGTTCTCCGGTATCATGGGTATTTCTGGATTCCCAGATCCCAAGTTTCTTCGAGCGCTTTCCTACTGTCAATAATCGATTTGCTCATGCTGTGTTTCGTGATTATCTGGGACGGCCTGGGCCCAATCTACTGTATTTCCGACTTCTTACTTCATGCTTTTACCTATTTCTTCCGACCGACGGGGAAGGGAGGACAGGCTCACAGTCAAAGGGGATGCATGACGCATCGACCCCTTAGCGCCCATTGATCGCCGATATGAGGCCCGAGGAATGTTCGGCCTCGCCATTGGGGGCTAAACGCCAATCAATCGGTCAGGTGTCGCCGATTCGAGTTGGGTAATTCCACTCCTGAGCTGGTCCCCCCTATCGTTGCCCCTCACTGATGTTGCGGCACGTCTGCCGAGGTTGGCACGGGCAGGCTAGAGAGCACATGCCCGCACCTCTGGATGTTCACAAGCAAAACCAGCTACGCCAGAAAGTTTGCCAGGTGCAGCTCCCGGAAGGTCAAATTCGGCATCGGCCCTGGCATGTCCCTGGTCCCGTCCGAATGCGGCCCGATATCGCTTAGTCCCGCTTGCTCCAGCTCAGCCAGGCCTCATCCTGGGCGTGATGTGGCCCAGGTCGGCAAGAAACCCGCTAGTCTGGCTCAGTGGCCCCTGACCGTTCCCACGAAGCTTCCCAGGAGTAGCCTCCGAAGGCTGGATGGCGGCTCTTTCCCACGGACCTGGTGCCAGGCCGTCGCCTCTTCAGCGCCTCGCCCCCCTTGGTGGGGCCATACCTCATGCTGCCAGGGGGGATCTCTGGGTGGGCACGTGGGCAGGAATACGCAATGTTGCGCGCCAGGCCTTTTGCAAGGACGCCGAGGGGGAGCATGAGGAGGACGGCGACCAGGAGCAGGACGACGAGGAGGCCTGGAGGGGAAAGAGAAATGGTAACGAGGGCAATTCATGGCCACAGCGCGCAGGAGGAGCTCACAGCCACTCGAGTCAAGCTTAAAGACGACAGCAACTGTTCCCTCAAAGTGAGCAGAGCTCTCAGCAAGCTCACCGAGAGCCAAGCGAACATGCTTTCAGCAGACACACATAATACTGAAAAGAAAAGTGGTCAGAAATTTGTGCCCCCTTCCTCCATCCGCCCCCTTCATCCACCAGACCTCCTTCATCCCGCTTCTCCCTCTCCTCCTTGTCCTTGACACAGTGCGAGGACGAGCACGGTAAAAAGCAGCAGAGAAAGCTGCGACTGCGACGACGGCGACGGCGGCGACGTCGACGCTGACAACGCCGACGACCTCGGCGGCGACGGCGACGCCTCCGAGGGCCTCCGAACACGTGTTTGATAACATCCGGAGCCGGAGCATTTCCGAACACCCATCGAGGCCTTTTGAGGCATTCTGAAGAGGGTCGAACACGCAGCATCGACGGCGGCGGCGGCGGCCTCCGGAAGCCCCCAGAGGGCGGGCCCCGCAAACGCACACGCAAACGCACACGCACGCACACGCACACGCACACCCACACACACACACGCACACGCGCACACGCGCACACACACACACACACACGCAAACGCGCACGCACACGCACACGCACACCCACACACACACGCACAAGCGCACACGCACACACACGCACACACACGCACACACACACACACGCACACGCACACGCACACAGGCACACGCACACAGGCACACGCACACAGGCACACGCACACGCACACGCCCACACATGCACACAACACACACACACACACTCACGCACACGCGCACGCACACGCACACACGCGCACACGGACACACCCACCGCACACCCACACGCACACGCACACGCAACGCACACACGCACACGCACACGCACACGCACACCGCACACGCACACGCACACAACACACAACACACAATTCAAACACAAAACACGCACGCACACGCACACACACACGCACACGCAGACGCGCACGCGCACGCACACACACACGCACGCGCACAGACGCACACGCACACGCACACGCTCATGCACACGCGCGCACACACGCACACAGGCACACAGGCACACAGGCACACAGGCACGCAGGCACACGCACACGCACGCACACGCACACACACAACACACACACACACACACACACGCGCACACGCACACGCACACGCACACGCACACACGCAAACACGCACAACCGCACACCCGCACACGCACACGCACACGACACACGCACAAGCACACGCACACGCACAACGCACACAACACACAATTATCAAAACACAAACGCGCACCACACGCACACGCACCACGCACCACTGCACACGCACACGCACACACACGCACGGCGCACATGCCACAAGCACGCACACGAACACGGCCCACAACACACAACCACACACGAACACGCAACACGCACACCGCGCACAAGGGACACCCGCACACCGCTACGCACACGCACACGCCACCCACGCACAGCCACACGCATTCACACTCACACGGACACACAACACACAATTCAAATACACACGAACACAACCCGCACACGGACACGCGCACGCGCACGCGCACGCACACACGCACACACACACACGCACACGCACACACCCACACACGCACACTGACACGGGACACGCACACGCACACGCACGCACACGCACGCGCACGCGCATATGCACACGCGCACACGCACACGCACACGCGCACGCGCACACACCCACACGCACACACGCACACAAGCACACGCGCACACGCGCACACGCGCACACGCGCACGCGCACACGCACACGCACACGCACACGCACACACACACGCACGCGCACCACGCACGCACGCACGCACGCACACACGCACACACGCACACACGCAC
>CAUYUJ010016197.1:122500-152044 GCA_963575745.1 Prorocentrum cordatum | reverse complement strand
ACAGGCACACGCACACAGGCACAGGCACACGCACACGCACACGCACACGCACACAACACACAACACACAACACACAACACACAACACACAACACACAACACACACACATGCACACGCACACGCACACGCACACACGCACACGCGCACACGCACACGCACACGCACACGCGTCGCACACGCACGCACACAACATTCAACACAAACACACACACACACGCACACGCACAACACGCACACGCACACGCACACGCACACCCGCACACGCACACGCACGCGCACGCACACGCACGCAACACACAACACAACCACACACACACACGCACGCACACGCACGCACACGCACACAGCACACAGCACGCAAAACGCACACACACACAAACGCACATGCACACGCACACGCACACGCACACACATTCACGCACTTTCTCTCTCTCGCACACACACACACGCGCACACGCACACGAACACGCACACGCACACGGCGTAGCAGTCTCGCTGTTTTGCGCCCCCCCCCCCTCGGCACGGGCGTGCTAAGTGGCTTGGGTTGGGGTGCGGTCCTGGGTGGGCCCTGGGGGCGCAGCCCCTGGCACGGCGGCCCGGCGCAGGTGAGGACGGCCCCCCCGAGTGCGGCTCGAGGGAGTTGCGCACGGGCCAGACGACGCACCAAAGCACCAGCGCACCAAATCACACGCACGCACACGCACACGCCCACACACGCACACGCACACAACACGCAACACAAACACACACGCACACGCACAGCGCACACACACACACACACACGCACACACACACGCCACACTCACACACACACACACACGCACGCACCCGCACCCCCCGCCACACGCACACACACACACGCACCACGCACACGACAACACCCCATCGCACCACAACGCACAACCTTACGCACACGCACACGCACTCGCCGACACACACACGCACATACGCACACCGCACAAGGACGCACACACACACACACAACCACACACACAACGCACACGCACACAGCACACACCCTCGCACAACACTCACACACACACACCGCACACGCCACAACACACGCACACGCACACAACCCACAACACCCAGCATAGCACACGCACACGCACACCACACAGTTCGCACACGCCACAGCACACTCTCACTGCACGCAACACGCACCGCACGAACAACACACAACACCCAACGCACGCACAAACACACACACACACACGCACGCGCACACGCACACGCGCACACGCACACGCACACGCACACGCACAGCGCACACACGCACACGCATAGGAACACGCACGCGCGCACGCACACAGGCACACGCACACGCACACAAGCACACGGCCACGCACACGCACTCACACAACACAAACACAGGCACACACACACTAACACACACACGCACACGCACACGCACACGCACACGCACACGCACATGCACACACACGCGCGCAAACGCACACGCACACGCACACGCACGCGCGCAAACGCACACGCACACAACACAAGCACGCACACACACACACATACACACACTCGGCACACACACACACAACACGCCCACGCACGACTCACTCCCATCCGCAGACCGACAGGCATCACGCACACGCAAACACGCAAATCGCACACCAAACTCACACGCAACGCACTACGCATACGCCCACACACAAACACCACAATCCACCGCACAACCACACACACCACACTCACACATCACACACTCCACCCACACACACACGACGCACGACACCACCACACAAGACACACACGCACACGCAACACGACACGCACACCCACATGCACACTCAAAGCACATACGCACACGCACAAGCACACGCACACGCCACGCACTCGCACAAAATCAGCTCACGCCACACGCCCAACACGCCACAATAACACACACGCACACGCACACGCACACGCACACACACCCACACACACGCACAACGCACACGCACACGCACAACGCACACGAACACACACCACTACACGCACACAACACACGCACACACACACACACACACACGGCGCACGCGCAAACGCACACGCACACGCACACGCACACGCACACACTCACACACGCACACACTCGCACCAAACTAACACACGCACACGCACACACACACACACACACACACACACACACACCACACGCGCACACTCACAGCTCACACGCCCACAGGCACACCACATCCGCACACCACACACACACAACAACAACACACAACACACACGCACACACACACACACACACGCACGCACACGCACACACACAACACACACACACACGCACGCACACGCACTCGCACACGCACACGCACACGCACACACGCACACACACGCACACACGCACACGCACACGCACGCGCACGCGCACGCGCACGCACACGCACACAGCACACAGCATACACACACACACGCACACGCACACGCACACGACACAAACACAGACACCGACACACACACACACACACACGCACACACACATCCGACGGCCTCCGAGGAATCGCCGAGCCCGTCCAAAGCTATCCGAGCAGACATCGGAGGGTGCGCAAGGGATCGGTGAAAGCCTTCGAGGAGTCGCCGACGAGGAATCGCCGAGACCCTCCGAAGGCCACTCGAACTGGCGGCGGGCGGAGGCGGAGACGGCGGCGGCGACGACGGCGTCGACGACGACGGCAGCGACGGCGGCGGCAGCAGCGGTCGTGACGACAGCGGCGGCCACGGCCGCGGCTACGATGGGGCTGGCGGCGGCCGGGCGGCCGGCGGCCGCGTCGGCGGGCGCGGCGGCCGTTTGCCCGCGCAGCGGGAGGGGGCGAGGAGCTGGCGCCCCGCGCGGCGACCTCTGCGCGGCGTGTTGCGCCGGGCCCCTGGAGCCCCGCCGCGGCCGCCGCCGTCGCCCGTCGCGTGGCCGCGGCCGCCGGCGTTGCCGTCGCGGCAGCCGTCGTTGCGGCCGACGTCGTCGCGGCCGCCGTCGTCGCGCCCGCCGTCGTCGCGGCCGCTGTCGCGGCCGCTGCTGTCGCCGTCGCCGTCGTCGAGCAGGCGCCCCCGCCGTCGTCGATGTCCATGGTCTTCGACGGCATTCGAAAGTGTTCGACGGTTGTCGAATACTCTTTGTAGGCCCTTGGAAGTTCCCGAGCGTCCTTGGGGTCGTCATCGTCGTGTTCGTCGCCGTCGTGTTTGTCGTCGTTGCTCTCGTCGTCGTCGTCGTCGCAGAGGAGGAGGCAGAGGCGCGGCCAGGAGGAGGGCTGGTCGACTGGCGTGTGCACCACCCTTTTGGTTACGCGGCCGGCGGCGGCGAGAAGGGAGTAGTTGTCTACCGAAGGTGGGCAGCGAGCGGGGCGAGAAGACACCTCGCCACGCTCGCGAGGAGGCAGGGGCTGCTGTTCGGCAGATGCAATGGGGCCGATGGCCCCAAGGAGCAGATCATGAGGATGGCGAAGGGCCCCACCCGCTGCCCTCAAGGAAGAAAGAGAGGTGCAAGTTCGGGCAGGAGCTATGGGAGGGCTCCGAGCAGGAGCTGCTGTTGGCAGGTGGCGAGAGAGCCGAGGAGGCACCATCAAAGACGCGGCGCGAGCAACAAGGAGGAGTGCAAGGGTACGGCCAAGAGGTGAGGTTTCGCACGCTGGTCGACGTGGTCAAGGCCTACGGAGTAGGCGAGGACGAGCTGCTCGAGCTGGGCGACAAGGCGGAGACCGCCGCGGCGCTGAGGGCTCGTGAGGCAGGCGAAAGGAGGGAGGCCCAGGAACGCCTGGGGCAGGACATTGAGCCGAGGAAAAGGAGGAGGCGGGCTGACAGCCTGTGAGCAGGCGGCCAGGCCCAGAGGGAGCCTCGCCGCCTCCCCCATAAGGCCGCGATGCGGGAAGCCGCAGAGGCCAGAGGTCAGCCTCCGAGGAGACAGAGGCGCCCTGGCGGGCGTGGGCGGCCGCGCGCGCCTCACGCGCGGGCGCTCGGCGCGGGCCCGAGAAACTCGGCCCGCGCCACAATCCGCAACGTCGTCGTCGTCGTCGTTTCCGATCGGGGATCAGGGTTTTTCTGTTGGCAATGATGGTCCACTTGGTCTGTAGAGTTCGTCGCGTTTGGCCTTGTCGTCGTCGGATCGCCAAGGCCACCCCAGCCGCATTCTTTCAATGAGGCCTGAAGGTTTCTCGGGAGGAGGGGCGGCGTGGAGCAGTGACCCTCCTCCTCCTCCTCCTCCTCCTCCTCCGCCTCCTCCTTCTCCTCCTCCTCCTCCATCCCCCCTACTCCTCCATCCCCCCTCCTTCCTCCCCCCTTCCCCTCCGCGTCCCCCCCCCGGAGGCCGAGCATCTTGAGTTGTTGCACGCAGGGCCCCTGGGAGTCCCGACCCGCTCCCCAGGGCCAGCGTTTCCTTCTGAGGCGATTCGGTTGCCAACCGCGGGCGCCGGTGAGGGCTCTCAGACGCCGGGAACGGCGGAGGCAGTGACGCCCTCGCGTTGGACTTTTACAGTGCGTAGGAGAGCCCGGGGGAGAGCGATGCGCGGAGCCGGACCCCCAGGATGACGCCGTCGAGCGGTCTTTGGTGCTCGTGTGCGGCCACAGGCGCGGTGGCGCGCCGCCCGCCCGCCGGGATCCGCGGGCCGCTCCATGCTTTTGCATCGCTCGGACGTGTGCAGCATTTCTCGGCGAGGACGATCGAGGAGCATCTTGGATCATCTTCCGAAACCAGGAACACGCACGAAATCGGGACATGCACGGGGAGTGGTCGTCCGAGCGATGGCAAGATACCTGATGCGGGCGGAACCCCCTTTCTCATCGATGGTCGAGGCTCGAGCCTCGTCTCCTTGCCTTGGAGCCAGCAGGGTGGTTGGAGGTGGGGCATCACCGGTTCCACGCGTCGGAAAGGAGGAGACACACCAAGTGTACACAGGGTTCGTCCCCTGTCCTGTCTGGGCCGCTTGTCCAGATAGGCAGTGAATACACTTGTTTTGTCACCGTGCCCCACCTCGCTGGTCTTGCTGCTGCCCATCCTGAGCAGTGTCTCCAGCCGCCTGAGATTCGAGGCTCGAGTCGCGTCGTTTCCTGCCCCCTCATCCCTCCAGGTTCGAGGTTCGAAGGCCTAAGATTCGTGCATCGCGGGGGTCGCCCTGCCGTCGGGCGCCTGGCAGCGTGTTACAGGCTCCGTCGTTTTTGCCCAGGGCCCTGGCATTTCTTCAACGCTGAGGCGCTGACGGGTTCTCTGCGGCGATGCACTGGTTTGCATTAGTGTGCATCGGTGGCGCGTTGCAGTGGCGCGCATCACGCTGCCAATGCAATGGCGAAGATATGTCATTGCGCCGCAACGCGGTACACCATACTGCACTGCGGTGCGTCTGCACAGTAATTCAGTGTTGCGCGCTTGCCTTTGCAACGTATTTTCATGCGCGTGCTAATGTGCAATTGTGTTTACATGTGTGCTGCGTTCGTTATGTGCCGTGATTCATTGTGTTGCATTGTTTTCGCGATGTGCACCACTGTGTTGCAGCAAATTTAATCATCCTTTGGAAATACACCCATTCGGGTCTTGCCAGGTTCTTTCTGTCTCAGGATCCCCCTCTGCCCCAAGGTGGGAGCCCGAACCAGCCTTCCGAAATGTCCCCACCAAACGGTGGAGGAGGAGGAGGAGGAGGAGGAGGAGGAGGAGGAGGAGCACGGAGGACTCACAGAGGAGAACAGGGGTCCTCTGGGAGAGCTGCGTTTTGCACCGTTTTCGGCAACTTGCTGGGACACATCGGGGTCGCACCAAAAGCAACTCAGGGCGAAAGCCTCGTCCGGGCGAAAAACCCGAGTCTGGCACACTTTTGCTTGAGGGCCCCTTGCAATCGGGGGTCTTGGAACGGTTTGGTGACGGACTGCGCGGGGACCTCGAAATCTCAAAAGACCTCAACGCGCGGTCCGTCACCGGGCGGTATGTCGGAGGCCCTGGTCGCCCGAGACGTCCGCGGACAGCGACCAAAGTCCCAAACCCGTGCGATGCACTGAGGAGACCGACCCGACTGTCAAAACCGTGCGGCGACCCCGAATTTTCACTGGAGGGCATTTTTTGCTCCCTGACGATCACGGGCATGACCGGGGGGGAGGGGCCGGCCTCGTCATGATTCGCGCCGGCGCCGTCTGGGAATGCTCAGGAGTGCCTGATTCCCACACGGCACTGGCGCGAATGGGGACGCGATCAGGGGCGGAGGAGGGGAGGGCGGGGCCAGTCACGGGCGCTATCGCGAATCATAGGAGCAGGCGGATGAGGAGGAGGAGGAGGAGAAGAAGGAGGAGGAGGAGGAGGAGAAGGAGGAGGAGGAGGAAGATGATGAGGAGGAGGAGGAGGAGGACGAGGACGAGGAGGAGGAGGAGGAAAAGAAGGAAGAGGAGGAGGAGGAGGAGGAGGAGGAGGAGGAGGACGAAGATGAGGAGGCGGAGGGGGAGAAGGCTCGGGTCGCGCGCGGCCGTTGCCCGGCCGCCTCCCTCCTCACCCGTTTTCCTACTTCCATTCAGCACCTTCCTGTCGCCCCTCACGCGATGGAGAGCGACTGGTCGTGGGCCGCGACGAGGAGGGGATGACGACGACATGATGGGGAACGACGAGGCGGCGGCGGCCGCGCCCCCCGGAGCAGCCCACCTTGGCGGCGCAGTCGGTGCCGCTGAGTTCCCCGGGGAACGCCGCGGACGCTGGTGGTGCCCCTCCCGCGCCGGCCCCAGTTCTCTGGGCCGCCTCACAAACCAAGGTGCGCGCGTGGACGGCGACCCTGCAGCTGGCGCGCCGGCGCGTGGCCCTCGAAGTACGTCTGGTGCGAGGGGTTCGGCCACTGAGACGTGCGGTTGGCCAGCCGTGCCAACCTCGATCGTTATTTCAGGCGCCCTGTCTGTATCCCAGAGGGTGTCCCCGCATCCACAGTGGAAGGCCTTGCGGCTCTGCCCGAGGAGGCGCGGGCGCACGTCCTAGCCTGCGTGGTGGGCGGCGCGGCCGGGGCGACGGCCGTGGGCCCGGCGGCGACCGCGCAGGAGGACGACCGCACGTTGGTGGACGATTTGGAGCCCCGCCGCACGGCAGCGGCTGAGAGGGGCAAGCTCCCTGGGCCCCCGTGGTGGGACATGTTGGACCTTGCAAGCGCGGTCCGCGAACCAGTGCCGACCTGGGCGGCTGTTCGTGGCAGCCTCGCGGCAGCCGCGGGCGACTTGCTGGCAGCCGCGCTCAAGGCTGTCGCTGCGCAGCCAGCCAGGGAGGGCGCTTGGGCGCGAGTGCTGCTCTTGCCGCGCCGGCTCTTCGCCATCCCTTCTAGTAGGGGTAATGACGAGCGGGGCGCCGCGTCTGCCACGAAGATTCTTACCGCGAGGATCCGGCAGGCGTGGGCGGGCGACTGGGCCCGCCTCTGGGTGGCGACGGCGCGCCCTAGCGACGACGACAGGCGGCCGACGGCCCCTTGATTTGGCGGCGCAGGCCCATCAGGCCGCGCTCGGTTGGCGGGCCGCGGGCACTCGCGCCGCCGCAGCCGCGGGCGGGCGATTGGGAGGAGGCGGAAGTGGCGCGATCCCTCAACGACAGGTTCCCGCGGCACTCAGGCCCAGGGTTCAGCGGCGCGCGCTTCGAGCATTGGGCAAACTTGCGCGGCCACGCGGAAAGCAAGGAGGCGCTGGTGGAGGTACCGAGCTGCACCCCGCGCAGCGAGGAGCCCGCGTCAGCGGCGCAGGCGCTGCTGCTGGGCGGCCGCCTGATCCCGCTCCAGAAGCCACCGGGCGGGCGCGGCCCCTTCGCCCGCTGGGAAGCGCTGCGCCGACTGGCGGCGAAGGCGGCGACGAAGCACCACGAGGAGCTCATCGCCCTGGCGGCGGGCCCGCGCCAGCACGGCGTGGGGCGGCGCAGCGGCGTCGAGCTGATGCACAAGTGGTGGTGGTTTGCGCTGCGGAGAGAGCTCCCACGAGGGCGGCGTTGTCGCTGGGCGTGGCGAACGCCTTCAACGAGGTGGACCGGGTCGTCGTCCTCCGCGAGGTCACGGGCCCCTCGCGCGCCTCGCAGCCGCGCGGCACGGAGGGGGCGCCACGCGCGACGCGCGCCTCTCGGGCGCTGTCACCGCGGTGACAGCAGAGCGGGGGGCTCGACCAGGGCTGCCCCTTCTCGCCGGCTTTTTCCGCCGCGGCCACGGCGACCTTTTGCGAGGACTTGGCGCGCGCGCTGCGGCGGGGCGCGCGGGCGCCATCGCGGCGGCGCGCCTGGGCGACGTCTGCCGCGCAGGCACGCCGGAGGCGCTCGCTGCGGCCGAGGCAGCCGCCCCGGAGCTCTTCGCATCGCGCGGGCTCGAACAGGAACAAGACCAGGGTGTGTAACCCGCGCGATTTGCAGCTGCCGGCGACCCTGGCGCGACGGAGACGTCCGAGCGCGCGCGCGGGCAGCCGCCTGCGCATCCTCGGCGGAGCCGCGGCCGAGGGCCTCGGCGACGACCCGGCGGCGCCAGCTTCGGCGCGACGGCCGCGCCAGAGACGGCGGCCCGGCATTTGGCGGCCTACAAGGCGGCGCCCCAGAAGCTGCGCGAGCGCGGCTTGAGAGCGCAGGGCGCTCGAGCCGCCCCCCCCCCCCCCCCCGTCCGCACCTTTGCCGGCGGAGCTGCCCTGCACCGCGCGCGAGCACACTGGCTCGGCGAGGTCTGGGGCAGCCCCGGACCGCGGCGGCGCGCGAGCAGGCATGCCTCGCCCTGGCAGGCGGGGGGCTGGACATGTGCGGCCTCGGGCAGCGGCGCCTGCCCCCCTTCGTGGGCCCCTGGCTGGCCTGCTGGGCCGAGGCGCGCCGCGGGCTCGGACTGCCGAGCCTTGGGGCTTCCGTCGCGGCCTGCCCCCCGGCCTGGACAACGGCGACAGAAGCGGGGCGCTCGGCGAGCGAGGGGAATGCGCAGCGGCGCCTCGCGAGGCCGGCGCAGGAGCGGCGACGCGCTCGCTCCTGCTCGCCTCCTTGCCGCCGCCAGAGCAGGCGAGCCTCCGCTCGGCCGGCGGGGAACGCGCCCGGGGCTGGCTACCCCCGCCCGCGGAGCCGGACCACGTCCTCGAGGAGGAGCACTTCCGCCTGGCGCTGGCACTGTGGCCCCGCTTGCCCCTGCCGCCGGAGGCCAGCGCAACTTGCCTACGGCGCCGCCCCGACAGCTCCTACTGCTGGGCCGACCTGCGCGCAGACCGCGGGCGTCCTCTGGGTTGCCCAATCGGGGGCGGCGCGGTTTTGAAGCGCGACGGCGCGCGGGACTGGCTCGCGCGCTGGCTGGCGGCGCGGGGGGCCGCTGGCTTGAAGGCGGAGCAGTTGGTCCCCGCCCGGGACAGGCCGCGCTTGGACGGCCCCCTCGAGGTCGCTCGGCTGGGCGCGGCCTTCACCGACCCGGTCGCTGGGGTCGCGCCCCGGCGCGGCGGTCGCCGGCGCTTGGGCGCGGGCGCAGCCGCCGGGCGGAGTCGCGTCGCGCGCGACGGGGCCGCGGCGGCAGCGGCGGAGACCCGCAAGCACTGGCGCCACTTCCGAGCACCTCAAGAGTTCCGGGGTGACCAACAGTCTGGGGGGGGGCCTGCAGTCCAGGGGTGGGGCCCTGCAGTCCGCGGAGAGGTTCCTGTAGTCCGGGGGCGGGGGGCCCTGCGCGGGGGGGGCCCCTCGCAGTTCGAGGGGGGCCCTTGTAGTCCGGGGGGGGGGTCCTGTAGTCGGCGGGGGGGCGCCGCGATCTTCGCGGGGCGACGTGCCGCTCGACGACCGCGGTCGCGCGCCCCGCGCAGGAGGCCAGACAAAGTGGCCGCGACTGCGCGCGCGCGCGGGGAGGGGGTCCTTTCAGTCCGGGGGGGGGGTCCTTGTAGTCCGGGGGGGGGTTCTTGCAGTCGGGGGGGGTCCCTTTAGTTCGGGGGGGCCCTTGGGGCCCTTGTAGTCCAGGGGCCCAGGACTACCTGGTCGCCCTTGCCGCAGAAGCGCCGGGGAGGGGGCGCAGGCGTTGCTGAGGAGCTGGGCGGCAGGCGACACGGCGACGTCGACGGCGGCGCGTCAGAGCTTGGCCGCCGCGCTGCAGCGCGGCAGCGCGGAGGCCTACCGCGCGGCCACGACGCGCGCTTGCGCGTCGCGGCGACTGGCGGGCACCGGCGGGCCTGGCCCGCCCGAGCGACGCGCCAGACTGAGCGCAGAGGCCTCGGCGGCGCGGCCCTCGCCAGGCTGAGCGGCCCAGTCTCGGCCCCGGACGCGGCGGCGACCCTGGCGGCGCGGGCGGAGCTGGCGACCGCGGGCAGCGCGCCGCAGAGCCAGGCCAGTGGACCCCTCTCCCCTGAGAGTGGCTTCTGTCTGAGACAGCCGGCCACCCCTGTGGGCGCCGTGCCCTCTAAGGGGAAAGCGGAGGTGTCGACCGGCCCCCGACCAATGTGTTCCGGGCGGCGCGGGCGAACTCGCGTCCGCCGCCACGAGGAGGAGGAGGAGGAGGAGGAGGAGGATATGGTGGAGGATGAGGAGGAGGAAAAAATGGGGGAGGAGGAGGAGGAGGAGGAGGAGGAGGAGGTTTCCTCAGCTGGAAGCCCGCCCCCCGGGGGCCCAGTGCCAAATACCACCGAGGGCGCCCAAGACATATGAAGCGCCCCCTTCTCTCCCAGTGCCCTCTCCCTTTCCTCCCTGTCGTCTCCTCTTCCTCCTCTTCCTCTTCCTCCTCTTCCTCCTCCTACTCCCCCGAAGCCCCGAGACTCACGGTACATCTTCGGGACGTCCCAGATGGCTCCCAGACCGCTTCAAGAAAGCCCGCGATGACTGCAACGCGGCCCGAGAAGCCCCCAAGTCGCCCCGAGACGGCTCACAGAGAACCATTTCGAGGGCCCCGAGCGGCAAAACGGGCCCATTCATCAATGGAAACGCATACGCTTGGTACGCATATGCATGTTTGTTTCACCAGCTCCCCATGCGGCTCCAACCAAGAAGCCCCCAAACAACCTTCAACGAACGCCCGAGTGGCCCTCGTAAGTCCCTTGAGTGGCACTCGTAGGGATTGCGCGATATTGCTTGCACGCCTCAAATCGCAGACACGAAAGTATACACTCACAAAGTCTACAAACATCTTCCACTCACTCTTCGAATCTTCCTCCTCCTGCCTCCTCATGTCTCCTCCCCCTCTCTCTCCCCTTCCTCCTCCCTTTTCCCTCCGACGTTTCTCCTCTCTTATTTCATTGCTCTTCCTCATATTATGTTGCTTTCTTCTCCCTCCACCTTCCGTCTGTCCCTTTCCCGTTATCACTCTATCGTTCGTCATGTGTTTCTCCTCCTCCTTCCTCCTTCCTCCTTCCTGCTCCTCCCTCGTATTCCTCCTCCCCACACCCTCCTCTTCCCCATTCCCTCCTCGTCCCCACACCCGCCTCCTCCTCTTCCTCCTCCTCCACCTCCTCCTCCTCTCCTCTTCTTCTTCCACCGCCTTCATCCGAACTCCCCTAGGAGCCTGCCGGAGCTGTGCAGCAGTTCCAAGAGGGCCCACGACGGTCCCAGGAGGCCTCCAGGCTGCCCCAGGAAATCTCCAGTAGTGCAATGGGGGGCCGTCAGCGTGTCAGTCTGTTCTGGAATGCCCATGCGTTGCGAAAGTTTCACTCCAAGATGGCCTCGGAGGCCCAACTGGTCCCGAAGGGATGGCCCAGGACTGCCGCGAATACCACGCCTCAGTGCGACTTCAAACACCGTCGCGTTGGCCTCCAAGCCAAGGACCCGATCATCTGGACACGGCCCAGTTGACGCGCTGTACGCTTGTTGGCCCCATGACAGGCAGAATCTGAGCGCGCGCGATACGCGCGCGCGATGGCTCTGGCATATTACCCTGTGACGTACCCAACCCATTTGTATCAATGGAATCGAGGAGTTGGCCGAAACTTGTATGGACAATCAACTTGATGTGTAAGCTACTTGGGAGGCGTCACTGTGCTGGGCCCCGCAAGCAGGCCTCGAAAGTGGCGACAGTTTCACAGATCGCAACCCCCCAGGGATGGGCGAGGTTCGAGGCTAATTTGAATCCATCGTGCGGTGTGGCGCGTCAACTGTGCTGGGCCCCCCCCAGCAGGCGCGAAAGGAAAATGGCGACAAGTTTCACAGATCGCAGCCCCCCAGGGATGGCGAGGTCCCAATTTGAATCCGCGGTGGTTCCCACTGTGCTGGGCCCCCCAGCAGGCCTCGAAAGTGGCGACAGTTTCGCAGATCGCAGCCCCCCAGGGATGGCGAGGTCAATTGAAACTGTGGTGGGCCCCCCAGCAGGCCTCGAAAGTGGCGACAGTTTCGCAGGTCGCAGCCCCCCAGGGATGGCGAGGTCCCATTTGATCCGCCGCGGGTGCAGACTGTGCTGGGCCCCCCAGCAGCCCTCGAAAGTGGTGACAGTTTCGAAGATCGCAGCCCCTGGCAGGTCTAATTTGAATCCGCCGCGAGTGCAGACTGTGCTGGGCCCCCCAGCAGCCCTCGAAAGTGGCGACAGTTTCACAGATCGCAGCCCCCAGCCGCGGTGGGTACCCACTGTGCTGGGCCCCCCAGCAGGCCTCGAAAGTGGCGACAGTGTCACAGATCGCAGCCCCCCAGCTGGCACGCAGCGACGAGCGAAGGCAAGGGGGAAGAGAGGGGCGCGAGCAGTGCTCTATTCAAAACGAGAACCCAACGCAGGAGGGTTGGGAATAAAAGAAGACCGCCCCCCGACTCACCACGTGGTGCGGTCACCACACTGCTTGGGTCCCCCCCTCTTGAGCTCTCCCGCGTGCCGGCGCCTCTCCCGCCGTCGCGGCATCTGCCCCCTCCGGAGCGAGGCTTGAGTCGGGCATGCCCTTATACAGGAGGAGCGTTCAAAAACAGTCAAAAGATACTTTTGGGTGCGATTCGTCGATCATGTCAAGAGTGTTGTTGATGATTGCCTTGACTATGTTTGAATTGTTCCTCAAAGTCTGCCTGTCGGAGGACATGCCCGACCTAAAGCGAGGGTCATCCCGCGCCGCGGGCGGGCCCTGCGCACGCGCCTCCCGTCGCAGGCGTCGCCTCGGAGCCGGGGCCGGGGCTCGCGGCCCCCCTTGCGGCGGCAAAAGCCGAGCGCCACCAATCGCCAGTCGACGACTCGGGGCACTCGAGGATCCAGGTCGGGGCTCCCAAACGGGGTGGTGGCCACACCGTGCGGTGAGTCGGACGGTCACCGCACGGTTTGTCACCGGACCGTTTCTGGACTCCAGATCTAAGCCTCCTAGGTGGGGTCGGTGCAGAGGGGGTCGGAGGATCGCGCCGCTTCGCGGATGCATCGGCGACGCGGTGCGGAGCCCGATCTTCTCCACGCCGACGTCGCCGATGTATCGCCGATTGCATTGGCGATGCGGCACGATCCTCCGACCGTATCTATTCCGACCCCATCCGGGCGGCCTCCAGAGGATGGGCGGAGGCACGGTGCATCCCATGCCAAGAACCACCCTGGTTGCCTGCAGGGCGCCCTGCATTCGTCGAGCACGTGGCGAAATCCGAACTCGGAACCCCGTCGATCCACGATTCGGGAGAATCGATGTTTTGTGTGGGGGCAGGGTGCGGATGTCGCCACCTGCCCCACAGCGCCCGAATCCGAAATTTTGGGGCGCGGTTGGGTTGCTTCCTCTGTGGGGGCCAGGGCCGGCTCGGGCTCCGCGTTTCCGTTGGGCGGTGCGGGCCCAGAACCGAGCAGCAAAGGTTATCATTTGTTGGTTTCTTGTTGCCTCTCCTGCAGTGCTTTGCGGCACGTAGGCAGCGGCGGAGGCGGGGCCACGACACCCGGGCCGTATGGCCACAGGTTGGGGCCTGCCTTCTTTAGAATTCGGTTCTCGGAAGCTCCTCCCTCTCCCTTTCCTCTCCCCCTCCACCCTCCTCCTGCCTCCTGCTTCTGCCCCATCCCCCCACACTTCATCACTCCTCCCCCCTCCCCTTTCAATGGGAGCTGTCCTGAGCTGACCTTGCCTTTTCGAGGCCCTCCTGGCCGCTCCCGTCCTGCCCGCGGGCTCCCTGCCCGTGAACATGTCTTGGGAGCCGACCCTTCACATCGGCCCGCGCCCAAATAACCGTCATCTTCCCCCCCCCTCCGCCCCTCCCCCTCCCACATTCCCGCTGCTTGCCCCTCCCCCGTGAATTTCCCCGTCCTCCTCATCCTCGCCCCGACTCGTTTGGCCTTGTAGAGGCTGATCTCCCATGTGTGAAGGCTCATGGAGAGGAGGCGACCAGAGCTTCGCCGCTGCGTATCGACGAGCCAGACTCTGGAGCCATTGATATTTCGCTGAGATTTGGGATCAACTGGCTTTGGGCCCGTTCCCCACCTCCTCCTCGCCCCTCTCCTGCTAGCCCCTCCCACGATGGTGAGTTAAACCAAAAACACAAGTGCCGGGAAGAGGCTATCCTGCTGACCCCTCTCCGCAGACGACGTGTAAGCACCGTACCGCGACGGCGTCCCCCGAGGCGTCGTCCATCTTCGACCCAGGCCTGCCACTGCGCACAGTTCTTCGACCGTCAGAACCGACACAAGCTCTGCGCCGTACCGCCTTGGAGCGAGGCCGGGAGGGAGTCCAGACATTCAGCCACGCGCAGAGGGGGGTAGGGGGAGGGGGGAAGGTTTCTTAGAAGCACCCCTGCAAGAAGCAGATTGCTTCTAAGAAGCGTTTCCCCCCTCCCCCTACCCCCGCGCCGAGAGCCGGCGAAAGCGTCCGAACACATCGTACCTCGAAGTTCGAACCTCGAAGTGCCCTCCCCCCCCTCCTCGCTTGCCAACGACTCGCAGGCGACCTTTTTGCGCGCCGCCAAGACATGGTACGGGGTGCGTGGGCACCGTGCTCGTACCCTTCCCCTCCCCGGCCTCGGCCGCCCCCCGCCGTCGAGGCTCTGCGTCGTCTGCGCCGCCTCGCTGCTGGAGGCGGGCGCCGGGACAGGCAGCATCGCCAGGCGCGTCTGCCGCCGAGTGGACCCCCCCCTCGAGTGGGAGCTGAGGCTGGGCGGGAGGGCGCTGAACGGGGAGGAGGCAGGAGGGGGAGGCGGGGCAGGGAGGAGGAGGAGGAGGAGGAGGAGGAGGAGGAGGAGGAGGAGGAGGAGTTTCCTTGCCAGCTCTTTGAGTCGCTACCACCGCCCCCCCTTCCCCTCCTCTCCCCCCCCCCCCACACTCACACACACACACACACCATACGGAAGGCATTCACAGGTGGCAGCATCTGGCAGATTCAGCCCCCCTTCCCCGTTCGCTCCTGCCCCGACAGCCCCGACGCCCCTCCCCCTCCGCCCTCCGCCCCCCCTCGGACGGACTACACATAGCCCCCCCCATCCCGTCGATCCCTCCCCGACACCCCTTCCTTCCTCTCCGCCTCGGGTCACCAGCAGCGGCGAGAAGACAGCCGCGCATGCGGCGGCCTGGGCCGCGCAGCTGCCCCTCTCCAGGGCGGCGGCGCGAGGGCGAGAAGATGCCCGCGCGCCGCGCACCGCGGGGCGCCACGCTGCTCGCCCGCCTGCCGCCCTCGCCATGCGCGCCCTGACCCCTCCCTCGGCGCTCGCGCCCTGGCCGCCGGGGGGGGGAGGGGAGCTGCCTCGTCCTGCCTCGCTTGCCCGCCCCCGCCTTCCCTCTCAACCTGCTCCTCTCCTCCCCCACCCCATCCCCAGTGCCCGAAAACCAATCCCCAATCCTCCCGGTTGCCTTCTCATGGATGTCTTCCATGCGTTACTGAGCCCATCATACCCCCCCCCCGTGCACCGTTCACCCTACCCCCTCCCTTCCTTCAATTCCCCACCCTCATGCCCCTCATCATCCTCTCACTCCTCCTCCTCCTCCTCCTCCTCCTCCTCCTCCTCCTCCTCCGCCTCCTCCTCCTCCTCCTCCTCCTCTTCCCCCTCCTCCTCCTCCTCCTCCTCCTCCTCCGTTTCCTCCTCCTCCTTCTCCTGTTCTTCCTGTTCCCCCGTTTTCCCTGCCTTAACTCCCCCTCAACCCTCCGGCCTCCTGCGGGAGCGTGCCCGCGAGGTGCCCCCACGACGGCTCGGTGACACCGGTGCGCGCCGAGGCGGCCCAGCAGCAGAGGAGCAAGGGGGGAAGGATTAGGAGGAGGAGGAGGAGGAGGAGGAGGAGGAGGAGGAGCAGGAGGAGGAGGAGGAGGAGTAGGGCGGCGAAGCTCCAGCGAGGTCAACGAAGACTGGCACAATGCAGAGGCACACCCTGCGAGATTCGCGGCTTCGTTGAGCGGTGTTGCAGCCTCCATTCGACCATACGCCCCGCCGCGGAACAATTCTAGACGCTTCGCGTATCCCCACCAGCCCGTCCAGAAACGACGCCCAGGCGAGTAGAGGATCGTCCTGAGGGGCTTTTCGGCGTCTTGGGTGCCTCGGGGGGGCCTCTGTGGGCCGTTCGGAATCCTCTTTGGGGCCTCCTGGGGGCCTCTTGGGGCCTCTTGTGGCCATCTTGGGGCCTCTGGGAGCACCTTGGGTGCCTCTGGGGGGTCTGTTGGAGCCTCTTGGGGGTCTCTTGGGGGCCTCCTGGGGGGCTCTTGGGGGGCCTCTTGGGTCCATCTTGGGGCCATCCTGCGGCCTCTTGGGGCATCCTGGGGGCCTCTTGCGGCCATCGTGGAGGAAATCGATCAAAGAAGAGGGGGTCCTAAATTTCAGCCCCCCCCTCAGGAGCCACGATCCTCGTGAGGGGTGTCGAATTTTAGCCCTCCCAGGGGTCGATCTTGGGCGCTCCAACGCGCCGCGGAACCCCCTGTCCAGGTCAGTGGGGAGGGGGTAGGGGGAGGGGTAAACCCCTCCCCGAAGGGGAAGAAGGAGGGGTGGAAGAGGAAACTCCTTAAACCACCGACGCCCTAAAGGGCTGGTGGGATTTTACCGTTTCATATCAGTGTTTGATGGACTTGTGGGCCAAGAGCGAAGAGAAGAAATGTCTGGATTGAATCGGCAGTCCGCCGCGAAGCTTGTGCCCCCTTCCCTCCACCCCGCGCCCGCAACGACGAGCGACGACCGGCCTCCGAGCGACGGCGGCGGCGGCGGAGGCGGCAGCAGCGGCGGCGGCGGCGGCCCCCACGCACCCCGAGGCTCTCTTGGTGCCCTGACGCTCTCCGGAGCTTTCCCAAGAAGGCCTCTCCAGGAGCGGGCCCAGGATGGGCCCAGGACGGCCCCCACGCACCCCGAGGCTCCCTTGGTGCCCTGACGCTCTCCGGAGCTTTCCAAAGAAGACCTCCAGGACGGGCCCAGGATGGCCGCCAAGACCGCCCAGGTGGCCCCACGGCGCCTGGCCTCTCCAGAGGGCGAGGCGTGGGGGCCTGCTCGGCCCAGGCACGAGACGCTGGGACGAGCGCGAGGAGGGGGGAGGGGGAGCGAGCGGGCGAGGGAAGGGGAGGGGAGCGGCGGAAGGAGAAGAAGAGAGGGAGAGGTTCTCGCTCTCCTCCTCCTCCTGCGAGCTTCGAGCTTCGGACGGTTCCGCTGCTGCTGCTGCTGCTGTCTCCCCCTCCTCCCCCTCCTGATTACTACTCCTCCTCCTCCTCCTCTTTTCGCACTCCTTCCATTCACCAGATGATGTGGACCACATCGGGCAGTCGATGCGTTGCTTGATGGTTGGTGGGCAAAGAACAAAGACAAGAGGATGAGATGGGGGAGGCAAGCTAGATGCACTCGAGCCATATATGACATCCTTCCCTATCCCCTCCCTCCCCATCCCTTCCCACTGTGCGTTTCTTTTCTCCATCCGCCGACGTCAGGAGGGTGATCAGGGAAGAGGAGGAGAAGAAGGAGGAGGCGGAGGAGGAGGAAGTCGGATGACGAGGAGCAGCAGCAGCAGGAACGGGAGGAGCAGGAGAGCCAAGGGAGGGGAAGGTGGAGAAGGGGAACGGAGCGGGGCGTCAACGTCCAGGAATGTTTGGATCCAGGAGAGTAGCCCGCACTCGGGCGACAGCGCCATGTTGTACGACGGGAGCGACGCTCCGACGCGTAAATGAGGCCCACGCTGCAGCGGGAGCACCAGTTTGAACCACCTGAGAGTTTCTGATGGAACATATCACACGACGCATCTCGCTTTGTAATCTTGTGTGATGCCAAAAGGTACACGGAGAGGGCAGGGTACACTCCGCATGCAGTCGGGGAAGCAAGCGAAAGTCGTTTTCATGTAGAGCAGATGCAGTGGCCAGAGGCAAAAGGAGCAGGCGGGAGGAGGGCCTCCCGGGCCTGGGGGTGCCTGCAGTGACGCTGCCGTGCGCCTTCCCTCTGCCCTTCCCCATCGCGTGCGTAGACACTCGGTTCGAGCTGGGCAAGGGCGTGGTCTCCGTCCTGCCCCCGCCTCTTCTCACCTTCTCCTAGAGAGTAGCCCTCGGGCCCCAGCCTCCAGGTGGCGTGCGGGCGAGCGAGGCTGGGGATGGAGGGCCCCCGCCCCCCCCCCGAGCCGCCGGCCCCCGCCCCCACCACCCCGCTCGAGGTGGCCCGGCAGCTCCTGCGGGAGGCCTGCAGCCGACGCCCGCGCGGCCCCGCTCTTCACCATGGGGGTAAGCGGGTCCTGGGGGAAACAAGTCCGGAGGTTTTTTCGCCGTTCCCGGGCTCCTGGGACCCTCCACGGGACCCGGGACTGTCAGAAAACGTCTCAGGAGAAAGTTCTCGTTCTGGGGGAGGCCCTAGGGTCCAGGACCCGTTTCCCTCGGGACGCGTCTCCCCCGTGATAAACTCTTGACTATTCGCGTATCCCCACCAGCCCATCCATAATTGATTGCCAGTTTTCTTGAGGCCTCTTGGAGGCTATCTTGAGCCATGCTCGGCTAGAGGCTGTCGGAGGCTATCTTGAGCCATGCTCGGCTAATTATCTTGGGCCATCTTGAGGCTGCCTTGAGGCCTCTTGGAGGTCTGTCGGAGGCTATCTTGAGCCATGCTTGGCTATCTCAGGCCGTTTTGAAAACCATATTTGCTTATCTAGGGCTCTCTTGGAGCCATATTGGGCCAAACAGGCGGGGTGGAGGGTCTTTGGGGAGAGGCTGGGAGGCCTCTTGGGGTCATCTTGGGCCCCATGGCTCAAAAAGAGGAGGTCCCTCAATTAGCATCGCCCCCTCGGAGGCTCTCAAACGGCATCTTGGGGCCCTCTTGGAGCGCTCTTGGGCGCCTCTTGGGCGATCTTGGGGCCGTCTTCGGCCTTCTTGGGCCCCTCTTGGACTTCTTTTGGGCCATCTTGGGGCCATCTTGAGGCTTCCAAAGCCCATCGGAAGCGAAAGGCGGTACTGCCAACAACATTGATTTTCCCTAGGCTTTTGAAGGGTTTTGGCATCTTGGAGGGCGCCGTGGAGGGCTCGGAGGGCACTTGTATCCGTCTTGGGGCTGTCTTGGGGCCTCTTGGGGGTATGTCGGAGGCTATCTTGACCCATCTTGAAGTAGTATGGGCCATCTTGGAGGCCATCTTGCGACTTTGAAGCCCTCTTGGAGCCTTCTTGGGCCATCTTGGACGCTGCGGCGCCTCCGTCCCCCCCCCCTCCCAGGCCCAGGGGAGGGGGTAGGGGGACGGGTCAAGACCCCCTCCCCGCTCGCAAGCCGTCTCGCTCACCCCCACCCGCCATCCCAACACATACGTAGCACCCGAGTCTGGCCCGAGCCTCAGCATGTTCAGCAGGCGTCTTTGGATGTGTAGCTACTGGGGGCCAATCCGCCGCCGCCTCCGCCGCCGCGAGGGGTAGAGAGAAGAAACAAACACCTGATACCACCTAAGCCCAGAGGGCTGGTGGGATTCTCCGCCCGCCCCCGCGGAGGAGAGGGGGCAGGCGGAGGCTCCGCCGACGGCCGCCGTGGAGCAGGCGGGCCCCTGGGGGGAACGGGTCCTTCTGGGTGCGCGGCTGCACTCTGGGCCTCCCAGGGGGGGGGTCGGAGTGCATGGCGCCGATGCATCGACGATGCGGCTCGATGTGGAGCCCGATATTGCGAAGGCCTTACGACCGGTGTCGGCGACCCTGAATGACGACGACGACGACGACGACGACGACGACGACGACGACGACGACGACGACGACGACGACGACGACGAGCGCTCTCGGGGACCTCTTCTTCCGGGGTAGTTTGGGGGCCTCTTGGGAAGCTCTTGGGGGCCGATTGGGAGCCTCGTGGGGGCCTCTTGGGGCCTCTTGGGGGGTTTCTTAGGGGCCTCTGGGGGGTCCCTGAGAGCTTCTCGGGCGGAAGGCTCGAAATGTCAGTTCGGGCCCCCCGTCTGGGCTCCCTCTTGGAGCCGTCTTGGGGCCTCCTGGGGTGTCTTGCCTCTTGGGCGGTCTTAGGGCCCCTTCTTGGGTCGTTTTGGGGCTCCCTTGGAGGCCTCTTGGGCCATGTTGGGGCGGTCTTGGGGGCCTCTTGGATTGTCTTGGAGCGCCGGGACGATGACAAGGCGAGAATGCTGAAATCTTTCAACAGCTAAAGGGACATCTATGTTTTTTCTCCCTTGGGGCCCTCTTGGAAGTCCTCTTGGAGACCTCTTGGCGCGTTTTGGAAACTTTTTGAGCCTTCTGCAGGAGGCTACTTTGGCGACTTGGACCGATACCTCGGCGATTCGGGGCCCTCGAGGCTCGTCTTGGGGACATTTTGGGGCAGTTTTGCCGCGTCCTGCGGCTGTTCTTGGCCGCCCAACCGCCCGGGGGGAGTCGTATCTGCCCCGGGACCCCCAGGACCCCTCTCCCGGGACCCCCCCAGAACGCTCCCCCGGGACCCCCCCCCGGGCGGGGAAGGGATCAAAGGGAAGGGGCTTCCCTTCGACTCAACTGCAACGTTGTTCAATTTCGCTGTGGCTGGCGCGCTCGAGGAGGGGAATCTGGTGACAGTGGGGTACCGGCGACGGGCCTCGGGGAAGGGAGGGAAGCGAGCGGCGAAGGCGACGACGACGACGACCACAACGACGACGCCGACGACGACGACGACGACGACGAGTCAAACAGAACAGCCTCTTCCACACGCCGACAGGGTCGGCAGATTCTGGACGCCGGCGTCGCCGATGCACCGCCGACGTCGCCGATGCATTGCACCGACGACGTTGCCGATGCACTGGCGATGTGGCGCGACCCTCCTGCCCCATCTATTCGGACCCCACTTTGGAGTCCTTCTAACAAGTTTTCGGAGAGGTTCGTCGGTTCCTAGAAGTTTTGCTGCCTCGGGATGCGTTCCATCAGCTGCGCCTCGCCGAGAGTGTTCCGCCCGAATCGTTCCAAACGGCCGCCAGAGACGTGAGTCTTGTAACGAAAGCTGAGTGGCCGTCCTCGGCAACAACCGTAAAGACAAAGACCGCCATGCGGGAAAGGGGTCCCGAAGGAAGTGTGTCCTGACTGAGGTTTTCACTGTTCTGTGGCCCTCTTGGGGCCCTGGTCGGGCCCCAGGGCCGCCCAAGAACGGCTCGGGACGAGCAGCTGGCCTTCGTGGGAATGCTCCAGGGCCAGGGGTCCAGGACCCGCTTCCCTCAGCACCCATGTAGTATTGGCTTCCTGCCAACGCGACGGGCGGCGAGGAGAGGAAGGGGAGAGGGAGGATTAAGACTTTCGAGGGTTTTCCCTTCGAGGCATGAGGTTTTCGAGTGCCTTTCGCCTTTGGGGGAGATCTCCACGCGGGCTCTGGTCGCCACGGCCTCCACGTCGAAATTCTAGCCCAAACGTACCCGTGGATGGGTCCGGGGCTCGACTTGACCCCGAATCCAGGCCTCCAAAGGAGATGCCGTTCCCCTCGAGGCTCGTGCTCTTTCATGTCAAGGCTGTGCTTCCAATCGATTGTGGTGCCCTCCCCAGAGTGCTCTGGGTATGCCTCCTTTCTCTTTTCTTGTCTTCGCCTCTTGTGCCTCTGCGGTCTGTGCAGCTGTTCTGCAGTTTTGCAACCCTCCGCGGCCCCTGGCGGGCGCTTTATGCTGGCGTTCGTCCAGGTGGCCATTGAGGGAGCGGGCGAGGTTCTCTACCGGGGTCTTCGGGCCGCGCTCTACGAGCGCCTCGTTGGCCAGCCCCTTCCGTCACCCGCGGACCGCGGACCCCCCGCTGTGGGCGCTCCGTGGTCCGCCCAAGGCAACCCCAGCGGCGGGGAGCGGTGCCCCCCGCGTCAGGTCGGGTTCGGCCTGCCCCGCCGTCTGCCTCGGGCTGGCGGTGAACGTGGGCAGCGGAGTCGCTCCTCGGCTGCTCTCCTCGGCGGCGGCGTGGCTTGGCGTTGCTGCCGTCTGCAGCCTCTGCGGGGGCTGCTGTCTGGGGGCCCCAGCGTCCCACTGGCGGAGGCGTCGAACCCTCGCCCGCGCGCGCGTACCGATCAGTGCCTCTGAGGGGCTCGGTCGCGGCGCGCGGCGCGCCCTGGCTGACGGCCCAGGAGTGCAGGCTGAGCATCGCGCTCGAGCCCTGGCTCGTAACCCACGGACGGCTCTTGGGGCCTTCCGTGCGCGCCGTCAAGTATGGCGGCTGCCCCCGCTGCGTCGGGGAAAGCAGCTACCCCGAGGGCCCAGCGTGGCCCGATTTCCACCCGTCCGCGGCGCCGTCGGCCACCAGGTACGACCGTTGGCACGTGGTCGAGGGCGAGGTAGGCTACGCCGCGGTCCCTCTGGCCTCACAGCCTGGGGGTGTCCTGCTGGCGTTGCCTGCGGCGTTTCGCTCGGTCGAGGATCTCTGCCTCGCAGAAGCCGATGGCTTCCAGGAATTGGTCGGTCCGCGCCAGAAGGTCGACTTGCCCCGGCTCGGCGCGACCGCCCGCGAGCTGAGCTCCACTGCGTCGGTGCTGGTAGCCGATCTGGAGGTCGCGGAGATTGAGCTGCAAGCTCTCTGTCCCCTCTGGCCGACGCGGGCGCCGAGGGGGTAGTGCCGTTCGGGACCGCGCATGGCCGAGCCTACTGGCTGCACCCGTCGGTGAGAGAAAACCTGCGCGATGGCTACCCCGCGATCCACGGGGCTGCCGCCGAAGACGGGGAAGAAGCGCTGCCAAGCGTGGGTCGGACAGATCCCTACCACTCAGAAGGTGATACGTGGTGAATGTTGATGAGGAAGACGCCGACGACGATCGTGGCCCCCCTCTTCCCCTGAGGGGCCTCCGCCAGCCGCGACGCCTCCCCCGCCACATCGACGAGGCCTGGGCGCCGTCCCGAAGCCGGCGGGCCCCGCGCGCCCGCTGCGCAGCGGGCGCCCCTGCGGCCAGCCTTCGACGAGGCAGCGCCGAGGACCGGTGCCGAGGTCAGCTGGACATCTGTCAGATGATGGCTGGGCAGACGGCCTACGCGGTGGCTCCTTCACTGGGGGGGCCCTGCGGACTCGCGTAGGCCCGCGCGTCGAGGCGCCGCAGCTGTTCGCCGACGAGGAGGCGCGCGTGGGGATTCCCCAGGCCGATCTGCAAACCATGCCCGCGTAATTCCTGCCTGTTTTTCAGCGGCCCCAGGGCCGTGCGACTACGTCAGTGTCGGCCCCGGTGGCGCCCTGGGGCCGGGGGTGGTCTCGGGGCGCTCAGCCTCCGCTGCCTCCGCCTCTCGCGCCCCCGCCACTCCCGGCACCTCCTGGCCTGGCCGGGCCCGTCGGAGCGTTCGGCTGTGGCGAGGCGGGCGTCGAGGGCGAGAGGCCCCGCCCTGCTGGCTATCCAGAGACCCCCTTGGAATGTCGGCGTTGCCGCGCCTGCGGGAGAAGCTCCAGCGACCGCATCAGCGGCGGGCAGCGCCGCACCCGCTGCTGGGCATGCTCAGAGACCTGCCCCAGTCATCGGCTTCGCTATCGGCCGATGGGGCGGGCCGCCTCGACGTCGAACCTCGATGCGCGGGATCGCGCGTCGCAGGGATTGGCAGCAAGTATCGTTAATGCGGGCCCAAAGCTCGTGCGGTGCCGAAGGCGAACTTGGCCCGCTTGGCCCAGGCTCCGGAAGTCAGACGCTTCCGCCTGGACTCCCATTGTGATATTCCAACCTTGTCGCGAGCGGAGCCCGCTGGGCGCTCGCCCAGCGGGGCGCGAGATGCCCGCGCATTTTGTACCGCTCAGCGCGGAGCTGTGGAGAGCGTCCGAAAGCGGCGACGCGAACAGGGTAGAGACCCTGGTAGCCTGCCAGCGCACGTTCCTCGACCAGTTAGTTGACGGGGGACCGCGGCAATGACCAGCTGGCAGGGGACCGCGGCTATCTGGAGGCCGCGCAATTCCTGGCGGGGATGGAGGCCCTGCCGACGCGGGTGACGGAGCGTGGGGCTCAATTGCCTTCTTGTTTTTCTCGTGGATCACCGCTGGCTTTCGGCTCGGGGCGAGCACGCGAAGGAGTTGGTAATTGTCAGGACTCGCCTGGAAGCCGAGCGCCCGGCAGGGCAGCCAACGGCACCGCAGGTGCCGCCCAAGCCAGCGACCGCCCCGAAGGCCCCAAAGAGAGAAGCCCCTTCACCTCCCAAGACGGCAAGCGCGCCCTGAGCAGAGGTGCGCGGGAGAGGCCGCGCATTCTGCGCGCGGTGGCCGAGGGTCGGAGGCGCGGCGCCTCGATGTAGTCGATGGCGCCGCGGCTTTTAGGCGGTCCTGGGCCGGGCGTGATCGCGAACGTAGGAGTGCGCTGCTCCAGCCGTGCTGCTGCGGCCCCGCAACGAAACGATCGTTCTGCGGTCGCCCTGGCTCGGGGCCCCTTCTGGCGTCGGCTGGGCCCTTGGATCTCCTTTGCCCTGGCGGCCCTGGTCCTGGCCTGGTGCCAAGTGCCAGCGCCGCGTTCCCTGCCGCCGCCAAGGTCGCGCCCTTTTTCCCTCGCACCTGCGCAAGTAATTTGCTGCGCCTGTTCCCAGGTGCGAGCATCGATGTCGCCCACTTGGCCGTGGCGTTGGCCGAGGTTGGGATGGGCGCTCGCTGTTCGCTGTCGTCTTTCACCCGCGCGCCGTTCAGCGCGTCGACCGCGCAAGCAGTTTCTCGCCCAAGACCACTGTGATCGTCCAGCTGGATCATCGGCAGGCTCTTGGCCAGGTCTGGCGTCACTACGGGCACCCTCCCGTCCTGGGAGCTCGAGGCCGCCCGTCTCTCCGCCCGTGAGGGCGGGCAAGGAGAGAGGGGGCGCCCCCGCCCAAGATGAGGAGCTCAGGCTGCCCTCCTAATTCACTTGTCTGTCAGATTTGCTCAGGGCGGTATTGGGTTTCTTCGGCTTGCTTATTGTCTCGCGTCCTCGTCGTCCTCCCCCCTCCTCCTCCATCCTTGTTGTGCAAAGCTGATGAAATTTGTTCAAATGAACATGTTGAACACTGAACCGAGTACGGCCGCGCGTGTGCAACTGTGGCACAGTAGAGGCATGCGCGCACCATGGCTGTCTGAACGCTCTCATGCACGCACGCCCACGCGCGCACTTGATGCCTCGGGCTCATTTGCCTTGCGAGCAACTGGCGGGTAAGACCTCAAGGCCTGCGTGTACCACTGTGCGATTCTGATCACCGCGGCAACACCATACAACACTTCGCTTGTAGCCTCCAGCGGCGCAGTATTGCGATACTGCAGCATGATATCCTGCGACCGCACCAATTTGCCAACAGTGCGTTGGGACAGCGACGTGCGTCGGCCTTCGGCCAGCCTCTCCACCCCTTGATCTTCCTGAACTGAAGCCCCCTTTGGGTCCCCAGACTTGCAGAAGCCGTCGAAGACCTTGATCCTCGTCGACGAGGGCGACGGCGACCAGGACGACCGTGACCTCGACGGCGACAACAACGACGACGACGATGATCTCGTGCAGCTTTCGAGGACCCCCCGAAAACGCGCGAAGAGCTCTCTGGAAAGACGGCCCCCGATGATCTCGTGCAGCTTTCGAGGACCCCCCGAAAACGCGCGAAGAGCTCTCTGGAAACCTGTGGACACGCCGGCGACGACGACGACGACGATGATCTCGTGCAGCTTTCGAGGACCCGACGAAAACGCGCGAAGAGCTCTCTGGAAACCTGTGGACACGCCGGCGGCGGCGGCGGCCGCGGCGGCCCGCGCGCAGAGGCGCCGCGGCCGACGCCCGTGCCCGCGGCCGGGAACAGCTCCAGGCCGCCTCCGCCGGGGCGCCGGCGCCGCCCGCCCGGCGCTCACCCTCGGGAGGGGCGGCTTTGGCTCGTTTCGATTCCCCCGATTCGATTCGATGCGATTTCGATTATTTCCGATTCCGATTCGATTCGATTTCGGAATCCGATTTTGGCTCCGATTTCTTGATGGAGGCGTACTACGCTGCCGATTTCTGCCGATTCGACTTTTCCCGATTCGGCTGCCGATTGCCACCGATCCGATTCATTTCGGTCGCCGATCCGATTTGTCGATTCGATTCTGGGCTCTCCTGCTTTCTGCAGCGCCCCAGGCGGGGTGCCGTGCAGTGTGCCGGTGGCGGCCAAGGGGGGGGTGACGCTCCAGCGGGGGGGGGACAGCGTGGCGGGGGCCATGAGATCCCCCCCGGGGGGGGGGGACAGCATGGCGGGGGGGGGCATCATGGCAGGGGGGGACATGGCGGGGGGGGACCTCATGGCGGCTCCCGCATTCCTGCGCGCCCCGGGCGGACAGCATGGCGGGGGGGGGCATCATGGCAGGGGGGGACATGGTGGGGGGGGACCTCATGGCGGCTCCCGCATTCCTGCGCGCCCCGGGCGGGGTGCCGTGCAGTGCGTCGGTGGCGGCCAAGAGGGGGGTGACGCTTCAGCGGGGGGGGGACAGCATGGTGGGGGCCATGATATCTCCCCAGACTGTTCGTCGCGCCACTGCTTGTCTTCCTGCGTCCCCGGCCCCCCCCCTGGGCCGCGCACATGGCGTCGGCCACGATTTGCGCCCCCGTTCTGAGACGCCCACCTCTTTGGACGCCCCCGAACGATGCTGTAGGCCTCCCGGAGGGGGTCGGAGTGGATCGCGTCGCATCGCCGATGTACCGCCGATGCGTCGCTGATGGGGCTCGATGTGGAGCTAGAACCTCTCCACGCCGATGGCGCTTATGCATCGCCGACGTCGACGACGCATCGCCGATGCATCGGCGATGCATTGGCCATGCGGCGCGATCGTCCGAGCCCACTTGCAGGGACCCCATCTGGGAGGCTTTGGGCCCGGCGACTAGAAGGCTGTTGTTACGCCGGGGCGTGGCTTGCGATCTGGGCCACTTCGGGGGGACCACGTTGCCCTCGTCGGGCCACTTCGGGTCGCGGCGGAGAACTCTGTCGAGGTCCTTGGCCCGCCCCGCAGGTTGCAAACCACACCCCTCGGAGTCGCCCCCTGCATTGCCTGGTCATGTGGGACCTGGGCAGCAAGTATTGTCCAGCGGGCAAGGATTGCTATCGAAATGGCAAGATTTGTTGTAAGAAGGGTCCCGAAGGATCTCAAATCTTGCTCCAGATGAGCGAGTACTGCTGGTGGTTATCGTACCCGTACTGTCCGCCCCAGTTGCAGGCGCACAGTTGCACGGGTCGGGGGCAACGTTGAGGGGGGACAGATGGGGAATGCACCGAGAGGGGCTCGATAGCCCAACCCGCCCAGGAGCACGCGGACTTGCTATCGGGGCCTGTCAGCAATCCATCGCCGATCCCAGGTCAACGTTGTCACCCCTGAGCTGGTCCCCTCAGACCATTCCTTCGACGGAGGGAGCATTTCCTGAGGCCTGCACGGCCAACAAATTACAGAGTAGAGCGACTATGTTATTGTCTAGCGTAGCCGTGGGACCGTACGGCAGACAATACGGGAGACCATACGGGGGACCATTCGGCGGACCATCGGGGGGCCGACCATGCGGGAGACCATCAAGTCTCCGATTCTGGAGCTGGCCACCGACCCCGCTGCCTCTCTCACCAAATAGATATAGAAGATTTGCAACAACAGCAACAGCAGCACCAACAACAACAGCAATCAGTTTAAACTTGTTCGCTCTTATATATCCCAAACCATCAATACTCGTTTTCTTTGTTTTCGAACGTAACCTCCATTGGTGGTACATGCTTCTTACCTGCAACCTGTATTTCGTGCAGCCCCTGAGGCAGGGAAACAGGACATATGGAAGGAAGGGACAATGAGGAGGGAGGAGGATTGAGCACGACAGAGGGTAGCAGAAGGGGCGCTAAGAGTAGAAAGCAAGAACATAAGTGGCAGAAAGCAAGTGGCATATCCCTAACCCTCGGTACCCGCACTTTTCGTCTTCGATCGTACCCCCTTTGGGGTAGATCTTTCTTACCGTGAAAGTGGATTTCGTGCGGCCCCGAAGGCAGGGGAAGAGAGGACGGATGGAAGGAAGGGACACGGGCAAGAGAGGAGGTTGGAGCACGAGAGAAAGTAGCAGAAGAGGGGGCTAAGAGCAGAAACGCACAACATGTCAGAACTACACGGGCAAATCGGGCAGGTAGACTTTAACGGTCGGTTCGGGAAGGCGGGCCCAGGCGGCCAGGTTGAGCAGGCGGGTTGCTGAAGCGTGCGTCCTGCATGAGTCGCGAAGAGGTCTCGCGCGATAGCGCGATTCCCAAATAAATCGCGTGGAAATCCATAGCGAAACCGTGATTCCAGGGTGTCGAGGGCGCGGCGCCTGAATACTTTGCGAAGAAGGCCTACGCGAGAGCGCGATTCTTCTCGGCACCGCTGCGCGTCGCGGTGACCGCGGACGTCGTCCGCCTGTTCACTTCTCCATGATCCAGATCTGACGTAGTAGTCCTGGTTTCCTGCATGCCAGGGGCGGGCGCGGCACTCTGTAGGCAGCCGGAGCTGCTCGCCTCCCTTGGTTTTCCATGCCTCTGCCTCCGTTATCCTTCTCCGCCCTGGCTGCCTACCCACGGGTGTTCCCGCTCTGTCGAGTTCCGCCCCTACCTGGTAGGTTTCGGGCCGGCCTTGTGGTGGACATCCATGCTCATCACATAGCGCGTTTTTGTTGGAATCCTCTTCTCCCCTCCTCGCCTCGTTTTCCCCGCATCATCCCCTCCTCCTCCTCCTCCTCCTCCTCCTCCTCCTCCTCCTCCTCCTCCTGTGCATGTTGCATGTGTGTGTGTTGTTACACAGTACCATTACCTAGCTACTCGCTGCTCCCGCAGTCCCCTGCGCGCCGATGGTCGTGCCATGGCCTCGCATTTGCTTTTGGTCGCTGCCCAGCGCCTTATTTCCGTGCGCGTTGTACTGAGTCGCCAACGAGCGCGCGACACCTTGCGAGCACGCCTTATTCTGGTCAGCTGGGCGCCCAGACTCACAGGAGCCGACTGGCGATGATTCACAGGGCCATGCTCAGTGCTCTCCTCCTTTCCTCGCCTCCTCCTCCCTCCTCCCCTCTCCTGCCCGACTCTGGGGCTATTGCAGGTTTTTGCCATCATCTCTGCACTGCTGCCGGCTCTCTGGCGCGGGGGTGATACGTCTTGTCGTTTCCTGCGTCCGCTTCCGCCCTTTTGGTGAGGAAGAAAACGGCTTTCAAGTGCAGCCTGCATTCGCGTTACGACGGTGGTTCTTAAATTTTGCCGTCCGCAAAAAGTTGTGGGGACGTCCTGCGCGGAAGCGCGAATTTGGAATAACTGGTGAGGAAATATCAGGCGCGAACCGCTGTTGTTGTATACTTTCCCTGATGCAACTAGGTGCGAGGCCCCCGAACTCAGTGGCCCCACAGGGAACTCCACCGAAGCCTCATTTCGGCACACCCCTCTCGAGGATCGTGGCCCTGGCTCCACACGGAGCTCCACCGAAACTTCATTTCGGCACACCCCTTTGTTGAGGATCGTG
>CAUYUJ010016197.1:57500-117500 GCA_963575745.1 Prorocentrum cordatum | reverse complement strand
CGTCGGTCTCATAGAACCCGTAGACATCTCCCAGTAGGTTGTAGATGTCAGAGGAGCAGCTGGCTTGGCTGGTGCGCACATCGAAGCTCTGCACAAAATCTCAAATTCATGCTATCAGCCATTCGTTTACAAAGCCCGATGGTGGCAGCGGGCGTTGCGGAGTTGCGGTTGCGCCCCCCCTCGCAATTGGGGGCAGGGCAGTAGGGTCCCGGCCTCGCTTCAGTGGGAAGGCTGGAAACCTAGCGCCTTGCGGGGCAGGGAAGCAGGAACCCGGCCTTACCTTGTTGTCGTTGTTGTTGTTGTTGTTATTGTTATTATTATTGTTGTTGTTATCGTTATTGTTATTGTTGTTGTTGTTGTTGGTGTTGTTGTTGTTGTTACTGTTGTTGTTGTTGTTGTTGATGTTGTTGTTGTTGTTGTTGTTGCTGTTGTTGTTGTTGTTGTGATTGTTTGTGTTGTTGTCGTTGATGTTGTTGCTGTTACTGTTGTTGCACCTTCACCATTAGATAATAATTATTGTTGATCCCTCCCCTCTGGGGCACATTGTATGTTTCAATTGAAGTTCCTTTCCCGGGGCTCGCACCTTGTTGCATCAGGGAAAAGATTGGGTCTCAGTAGTGTGCCCTTGGCCCCCGGTGTTCAACAACAGCGGCTCCCGTCTAATACCTCTTCAGCAGTTGTTTTCGCGCGCTCGGTTCTCCGGCGCTTTCTCGTGAGAGTTCCTTGCAAATTACTCAGGCGCCGCGCCTTCGACAATCACGAATCACGCGCTCATCATAGATTCCGTCACGATTTATTTCGGGACCGCGCTATCCTTCGAGATTTCTTCGCGATTCATGCAGGACGCACGCTTCAACGATCCGCCTGTTCGACCTGGTCGTCTAGGCCCGCCTTCCCGAACAGCCCGTTAAGGTTTATCCGCTCGATCTGCCCGTCTGGTTCTGCCATCTGGTTTCTGCTCCTAGCCCCCCTTCTGCTACCCATTATCATGTTTCATCCTCCTCCCTTCCCCTTGTCCGTTCCATACGTTCTCCTTTCCCTGCCTCAGGGGCTGCGCGAATTACACATTGCAGGTAAGAAAGGTATACCCCCGAGGGGGTACGATCGAAAACAAAGAGGGCGGGTACGGAGTCGAATGGCACGCGAGCAGATCAGAACACACCGTCTTACAATGATTGTTGTTGTTGCTGTAGCCCGGGGGCCAACTACCCAGTTTACACACGATAATTTTTCCCAGTTGCAAAGAGGATGCGAGCCCCGAGGGGGGCCTTTCAATTGAAAAACGCAGTGTGCACCCGTGGGGGATCAACAATAAGTATTCTTCAAAAGTGAAGCTCCAGCGCCCAACTTGAAGAAGACTGCTCGCTATTTTTGATGTGGTTCATATGTGTATCCCAAACCTTCGATGCCCGCCCTTTTCGTTTTTGAGTGTACCCTTCTGGGAGTCATATTTCGCTTACCTGCCACGTGTAGTTGGCGCAGCCCCTGAAGCAGGGGAAGGGACAAGGCAAGGGACAAGGGAGACAGAAGGATGGAACACGACAGAGAGTAGCAGGAGCAGACAAGTAAACGGTAGAACCGGGCGAGCGGGCCGGGCCGGCGGACCTTGGCTGGCGGGCCCAGGCAGCGGGGTCGAGCAGGCGTGTCGCTGAAGCGTGAGCCCTGCATGGATCGTGCGATTCCACCGTACATCGGTTGAGCATCCAAAGCGAAAGCGTGAATCCTGAGTGTTGTGGCCGCGGTGTTCCAATGAATTGCGAGGAAGTACCATTCGAGAGCGCGATTCATGTATAATTTGTGAGGAAGGCCCCCGCGAAAACGTGATTTATAATAAATTGTGGTGAAGGATCAGGTGGGAATCGTCGTTGTTGTTGTCGTTGTTGTTGCTCGTGCCGTTGATGATTTGCATTCCCCCCAACAAAAAGGGTTTGTTGATCCACATCCTTCAGGGCACACTGCGACATTCAATTGAAGTTTTTCTCCCGGGGCTCGCACTCTTTTTTGTACAAGGGGAAGCGAGGGGTCACCAATTTGGGTCCTTGGCCCCTGACTTACAACAACAACGGCTCCCGCCTAACATGTTCCACAATTGATCTCAAACTCGGGCTTTCGCGCGGGACGTCCTCACAACTGATGGAAGAATCGCGCTCTCGCGTAGGATTTCCTTTCAAGTTATTCAGGCGCCGCGCCCTCGACACGCTGGAATCACGCTTTCGCTGTGGATGTCCGCACGATTTATTTGGGAATCGCGCTATCGCGCGAGACCTCTTGGCGACTCATGCAGGACGCACGCTTCAGCAACCCGCCTGCTTGATCTGGCCGCCTGGGGCCCGTCTTCCGACCCGCCCGTTGGGATCTACCCGCCTGATTTGCCCGTCTGGTTCTACCAAGTGCTTCCTGCGCCTAACCCCCTCGTGCTACCCTCTCTCGTGCTCCCTCCTCCTTCCTCTCCCATGTCCCTTCCTTTCATCCGTCCCCTCGTCCCCTGCCTTCTGGCTGTGCGAACTACACGTTGCAGGTAGGAAAGCTATGAACCCGCACGGGAACACGATCGAAGACGAAGAGGGCGGGCATCGAGGGTTTGGGATATACGTGTTGGATGGCACGTGAGCAGATAAGAGCGAACAGTAATACAATTATGTTTGTGGAATGTTTATTATTAAACAATTATTATTGGACCCCTTAAAGGCGCCCTGGCGCTCTCGCCGAGGCGCCGGCTGCATTTTCATTGAAAATGAAGCTCACGCTCGAGCGATGTGGGGGACCGCCGAAACCGGCCCCCCCACAACAACAACGTGCCCGCTCGAGACTTCCTCCTTTTTTGCTCAGGGCTGGTGTTCTTGCTCGCCGCCGAAAGCCGCCGTCCTAACAAAACCAGCGCTCTCGCTCGAGACTTCCTCCCGTTGTGCCTTGGACTGGCGCGCTAGTCTTTTTCTCATCGGCGCCGCCCCCAGCAAAAACAACGCTCCCGCTCGAGACCTCCTCCCTTGTTTACTCAAGGCGGTGCTACTCCTCGCCGCCGAAAACCGCCGCCCCGACAAGATCAGCGCTTCTGCCCGAGATTTCCTTCCGTTTTACGCTGGACTGGCGCCCAACCTTCTTTTGAATTGGCGCCGCTCCCAGCAAGAACAACGCTCCCGCTCGAGGCTTCCTCCCTTTTTCCTGAAGACGGTGCTGTTCCTCGCCGCCGACAAGCCCCTTCCCGACAAAAGCACGGTTCGCGCTCGATGTTTCCTCCCTCCTTACTCAAGGCGGTGTTCCTCCTCGCCGCCGAAAACCGCCGCCCCGACAAAACCAGCGCTCCCGCCCGAGACTTCCTCCGTTTTACGCTGGACTGGCGCCCTACTTTCTTTTGAATTGGCGCCGCTCCCAGCAAGAACAACGCTCCCGCTCGAGGCTTCCTCCCTTTTTCCTCGGGACGGTGCTGTTCCTCGCCGCCGACAGCCCCCGTCCCGACAAAGCACGGCTCCCGCTCGATGCTTCTTCCTTTCTTGCTCAAGGCGGTGTTCCTCCTCGCCGCCGAAAGCCGCCGTCCCAACAAAACCAACGCTCCCGCTCGAGACTTCGTTTTGTTTCACGCTGGACTAGCGCCGTCCTCTCTTCAGCATTGGCGCCGCTCCCTTCAACAACAGCAGCCCTGCTCAAGACTTCCTCCCTTTCTATTCAGGGCCAGGTCCTTGCCTCACCGCCGACAGCCCCCATCCCCACCAAGGCAATCCTGTCGTTCGATACTTCCTTGTGCTTTTCCCGTCGCTGGTGTTCCACTGGCGGTCGCGCATCGGCGCAGCAAGGCGCGGGCATGTGTTTTCGAGGCGGGATATGTTGAAATTCCTCGGAGGAGGTGTTTGCAAGACCTCCTTGGGCTGGATATGTGGGAATGGGAATAACGGACCCCGCTATAGAACAAGAGTCCCCCATGATGTGGATGGTTATCATCATGGTCGCATGCTCCGTGTGGAAACATCGCGCATGAGGGTAAATTGTTTGTTGTTGTTGCTGTTGTTGTTGTTGGTGTTGGTGTTGTTGATGTTGATGTTGTTGTTGTTGTTGTTGTTGTTGTTCTTGTTGTTGTTGTTGTTGTTGAACATTATTACTTCTAAAGAATAATTATTGTTGGGACCCCTGGTGCGCGGCCCCCTCGCCGCGCCTAGGCCGCAGCCACATTTTCATCATTTTCGTAAGGAAGTCTCAGGCAAAACGGGTTGGTCCGGATCCGGTTGTTTTGTTCCCCCCCGCTTTCCCTTGCAAGAAACAATCTAAAGTGGACATTTCTTGTTCTAACATAACCAAACTTCAAGAATCCCTTGCAAAAAATAAGGTAAAGTGGACATTCGCGCGCGCAAGACGAAATCCCTCCAAAACCTTAGTTTTCGTAGCGATTTTAACATAAAAACATCAAAAAACCAATGGTTTTTCAAAAAAAAAATGTCAAAATTTCATCCCGCGCGCTCGTGCGGATTCGTAGGAAACCCAACACTTTTTAAACATTTCTGTCAAACGGGCTTTTGCGAGCAACTTTTTCGAACTTCTGCAACAACGGTTGCGCACCTGCCAGGGCCATCATCCCTGTCAAATAATACCATGCGGGACACATTCGTTTTTTCTTCGCGCGCGCACGCCGTCGTCGTCGGCCGCGGGGCCCTGAATAGTAGCCACGGTCGTCCGCATGCCACGAAGTGAAGTGTCCGAACGTCATAGGGCGGGAAGCTGGGTGTGGGTGGTGGCGAAGAGTCGTTTGGAAATTTGGTAGAGCTTGAACCGGCCCCCCCACAAAGTGGGGGTATTGCCCGCCTCCTATGAAAACCCTGGCACTGGTGAGAACGGAGTGTCCCCACGTGCTAGTAATTGTTGTTGTTGTTTTTGTTGTTGTTGTCGTTGTCGTTGTTGTTGTTGTTGTTGTTGTTAGGAATGGTCACTTCCGAAGGATACTTGTTGTGGTCCCTTTGCCCGGTAACTATTGTATATTTCAATGTCAAGTCCTTTTTCTCGGTGTCGCACTCTTATTTTACGAGGGGAAGCGAGGTGCCACCAAATTGTGCCCCTGGTAGTGGCTTACAACAACAGCAACAACAATCATTTCAATAGTGTTCAGAAACTTCAACAACAGCGGTTCCCGCCTGATACTTCCTAACAATGTATTCCCAAGTGGCGCTCTCGCGCTGGATTTCCTCACACATTATACAGGAATCGCACTTTCGCGTGGGTGCTCAGAAGAGGGGGGCGAGGATGAGGGAGGCGTGGATATCTTGGCCGGGGCCATGACATCTCCCAAACTTTCGTTCCCTGTCTTCTTCTTTCTTGGTCCCTGGTCCCCCCTCGCTCGCGCACACACACACACACACACCTCGGGCCATGATTTGCGACCCCCCTTCTTGACCGCCCCCGAACCTTCCAGGCGTTGCGCTTCCCCTACCGCTATCCTGGGCTCGGCGAAGTCTCCCAGCCTTTTCGCGGTGAGCTCAGCCCTCGCTAAGAGATTATGAATCATTCTGCAACCGCTTTTGGTCGTGTATGTGCAACGCAGCACCTGCGCCATGGCGCGCTCCAGGAGGTCTCCCAGTGCCCTTGCTTCTGGATCCGTGGGCTTATTCGTTGGTCCTGGTTCCGTCTCCCCCCCGTTCCCAGCTCCAGGGACTGGACCTCCGTGGACGGCGTTGCCCAGGACCATAGTCTATAGGCATCTCCCAGGAGGCTTCTACGCTACTGATGGTACGGGCCACGAGTTTGCTAAGATCCCTGTCCTCCGCCGCGTTGCCTTTGCTTTGTGAGGCTCCGCCCCAGCGAGGATTTGGATTGGGACTGTAGTGTGACTGGCGTGCTCGACTCGGTTCGACAGACGGTGCCTCGTGCGGAATTTGTTGTCGTGGAGTGCGTGCGAGGTGTCGATTCGACCCCAGATTTGCATGTGGTCACTGACCACGCCAATATCCGCAAGGGTTTCTCTGCCGGCGGTGCGTCCTTATTGAAGGCTGGCTAAGTTTGACATTTGGTGGGAGGCCTGGGGTCTCCTGGCCAACCGTCCTGGGCGGTTTCGGCTTACGCACGTTGCCGGCCACCTGCTGGACGATTCGCAAAAGTTCGCCCGTTTTTGCGACTTGGTTGACTGGGACCACGCTGTTCTGAATTATATTGCCGACGGGTTTGCTTATGTAAGAGCGTCTGAGTGCCAGGTCTCCCCCGACATTGCCACGGATTTACAATGGCCCGTTTCCTTGGCATGTTTCATCCTCAAGCGCAATGTTTCGATCATTCTCGCTTTGCTTCTTTCTCCCACACCCTCCCTCCTTCTTTCCTGTCCCCGCTCTCGAGGGACGGACAGATCATCCCCCCTTCTTCGCCTTGCGTTGACATTTTGGACTGTGCATTTTGCTGGCGCCACTTAGCAACGGCGTGCTTGCAGCGCCGACAGCTCTTAGTCCAAGACATTTGCCGCCTTCTTCGTGACCTTCCTCAGCCACCCCTCCCCCATGTGCGTCGCTGAACCCTCCTCCCTCCTTCCTGCGCCCCCATCGGCTCTGCACGCCGCCTGGCTTGTAGCAGCGCGCCTCCCCCCCAGCAGCAGCAACGGACTGTTCGACGTGGTTAGGCTGGCCGTTGCAACCCAGCGCGGCGCGCAGGACACGGGGGAATGATGAGCGTCCGCGTCGTCCCTTCCTTCACTGACGTCGCCAACCATCCTCATAATATCCGACGACACAAATCGGCATGAGCACAAGTTGTCGGATGTCCGCGTGGATTTCTTGGATCGACGCCGGCCCCCCCTGGCGGCGCCTCCTCCCCGACACGATCCGCGGTCGAGGGAGGCCGGAGAGGAGGAGGAGGAAGAGGAGGAGGAGGAGGAGGAGGAGGAGGAGGAGGAGGAGGAGAGAGGAGGAGGAGAGGAGGAGGAGAGAGGAGGAGGAGGAGGAGGAGGAGGAGGAGGAGGAGGAGGAGGAGGAGGAGGCGGGTCCAGCGCCGATTTAAGATACAGCCGGAGCGGTGCATGAGATCGAGCTCGGCTCGGGGCGTTCTTCGTGCTCTTGGCGGATGTTCCCTGTGCATCCTGGGGAGGGTACCCCAGATTTCGTAATAAAAGGGAGGGGGGTCTCATTTCGGGGGGGGTCTCTTCCAGGCCATCTTGGAGGGCCTGGGGGGGTCTGGGGACGATGTTTTGGAGGGCTCTCCCACGGGGGAGGTCTGAAATGGCTTGTCTTGGAGGGTCCAGACCCCCTCCCTTTTATTACGAAATCTGGAGTACCCTTAGATGTTCTGCTTGTTCTGGCCGACGCAGGGTCTCATGTTCTTCAGGGATGCTCTTCTGGCCTAGTCCCGACTGTAGCCGCGCGGAGGTCCGAACGTCTGTGTTTGTGTGTGTGTGTGTGTATCTCCGGCGGGGCTGGCCGCGCCGCCCGCTCGGAGAGCGATCCGTCCCTCCTGAGCGGCTCGTTCCGTCCGCCCCTCTTTCGGCCGCGCCCTCCCCTTCGCTCCTCCTCTTGCATGGTTTTTGTATGTTATCGTTTGTTTCGGTCCTCTGATTCGCTCTAACGGCATCCCCGTTTGCGTTTAGGCATCCCATCGCCAGCGCATACGTCCTTTGCCCAGCCGCCGACGCAAAAAGCGTTTGTGTGTCCTCGGATCAGCGGTGGTCTTGGGCAGGCCCCTTTTTCTCGGAGCTATCTCTGATGCGTTTGGGTTCGAAAGGGGCTCGGTGTCCCCTAGGTCCTCTCATGGCTGTTCCTCTGGCCGTCTTCGTGAACGCAGGCGGTTTTGGGATCAAAAGGGGCTTCGCCCCGTGTTTTTAGTCCAGCCAATCATGCTCATTTGCTGTAGCACCCTACAGTACAGCTGAAGCATTAATTCCTCAGCGAATTATTAATTGAGGAAAAATAGAAGTCGAGTAACGCTCTTATTCTCAACCATCATGTGGTGTCGGGTCCTCGTCTTGGAAAAGAAAAAACTGTGCCCCGCGTCTCCTCCTTCCTTTCTTCCTTCCTCCTCCCTCCTCCCCCATCCACCCTCCTTCCTGCGTTTCGCCCACCCAGCACAACCCTTCGTGGCCCCATAGGGAGCTCCGCCGAAGGCCCCAGTGCTACCGCCCGCATGCGTCACCCACATCCATGTCGGCACACCCCTCACACGTTTCGTGGCCCCAAAGGGAGCTCCGCCGAAGGCCCCAGTGGCACCGCCCGCATGCGTCATTCCCCACTCAGTACAGCGCTTCGTGGCCCCATAGGGAGCTCCACCGAAAACCCGAGCGGCATCGCCCGCAGGCGTCACCCCCACCCAGTACAGCGCTTCGTGGCCCCATAGGGAAGTCCGCCGAAGGCCCCAGTGGCACCGCCCGCATGCGTCATTCCCCACTCAGTACAGCGCTTCGTGGCCCCATAGGGAGCTCCACCGAAAACCCGAGCGGCATCGCCCGCAGGCGTCACCCCCACCCAGTACAGCGCTTCGTGGCCCCATAGGGAGGTCCATCGAAGGCCCCAGCGGCACCGCCCGCATGCGTCATCCCCCACCCATTACAACGCTTTTTGTGAGCTCCGTCGAAGGCCCCAGTGGCACCGCCCGCATGCGTCACCCACACCCAAGACAGGTCTTCGCGGCCCCATAGGGAGTCCTGCCGAAGGCCTCAGTGGCACCGCCCGCATGCGTCACCCACACCAATTTCGGCACACCCCTCGCACGCTTCGTGGCCCCATAGGGAGTTCCACCGAAGGCCCCAATGGCACCGCCCGTATGCGTCATCCCCCACCCAGTACAGCGTTTCGTGGCCCCATAAAATGGGGCTCCACCGAATGCCTCAGTGGCACTCCCCGCATGCGTCACCCGCACCCAGTACAGCGTTCCGTGGTCTGATCGGGAGCTCATCCGAAGGCCCCAGCGGCAACGCCCGCATGCATCATCCCCCACCCAGTACAGCGCTTCGTGGCCCCATAGGGAGCTCCGCCGAAGGCCCCAGGCTCCGCCCGCGTGCGCCACCCCCACCGAGTACAGCGCTTCGTGGCCCCATAGGGAGCTCCACCGAAGGCCTCAGTGGCACCGCCCGCATGCGTCACCCCCTCCAGCGCAGCATTTCGTGGCCCCGCAGGAACTCCAACGAAGGACGCAGTGGCACAGCCCGCATGCGCCACCAACACCCAGTACAGCGCTTCGTGGTCTCATCTGGAGCTCCGCCGAAGGCCCCAGAGGCACCGCCCGCATGCGTCACCCCCACCCAGTACAGCGCTGCGTGGTCTCATCGGGAGCTCCGCCGAAGGCCCCAGTGGCACCGCCCGCATGCGTCACCCCCACCGAGTACAGCACTTCGTGGCTCCATAGGGAGCTCTACCGAAGTGTTCAGTGGCACCGCCCGTATGCGTCACACCCCACCCAGCACAGCGCTTCGTGGCTTTATAGTGAGCTCGATCGAAGGCCCCAGCGGCACCGCCCGCATGCGTCACCCACACCCAGTACAGCGCTCCGCGGCCCCATAAGAAGCTCCACCGAAGGCTTCAGTGGCACCGCCCGCATGCGTCACCCCCACCGAGTACAGCGCTTCGCGGCCGCATAGAGATTTCAACGGGAGGCCCCAGAGGACGCACATGCATGCGTCAACCCCGCCCTGTGCAGCGTTTTGTGGCCCAAAAGGAGCTCCAACGAAGGCCCCAGTGGCGGTGGTCAAATGCGCTCCCCTCGCCCAGCACAGCGTTTCGTGGCCTCATGGGGAGCTGCACCGAAGGCCCCGGAGGCTGTACTCGCATGTGTTTCCCCACCCATTACATTGTTTCGATGCCCCGTAGGGAGTTCCACCGAAGGCCCCAGTGGCGGCCCCGTCCCACTGCGGCGCACCCCTCACACTTTTCGCGGCCCCGTGGCGGCCCCGCCCCACATCGGCACACCATTCGCATACTTCATCGCCGCGCGAGAGGATCCTCCGAAGGCGATGCTGGCAACGACGGCACTCACAACTGCAAATGGTTGGGTTCTTCGCCGGGACACTTTTTCAGCGGCCCGATTATGCTCTGAGATCCGACGTCGCGATACACAGCCAACATCATGGGAAAGCTATCACCACCAGAGCCCTACACATTTCTTCTGCAGCCTTTTTTAAGCCAGAATCCTTTCGGAGGGCCCCACAGCCCGAAACCGGGCGAGAACGCCCGCTGCGCAAAAGATGCGACGCCAAGGCATTTCAAGGTAGGTGCACCCCGACGCCCGACGTCGCGCAGATGTAGCGACGGCGACCCCCCGACCCCATCTCCCCATCTCCTCCTGCGGCACGTCTCGAGCTGCACTGGCCTGGCCCCCTGGGCTGGCAGCTGGGACGGTACCGCGCGTATTGCGTTTGTTGCGCGATAGGACGGGGAAGAGGCGACCCAACCACCAGCGGGCCACGTCTGGCGAGGGGTCACACGATGCCGCATCCGACGATGATCAGAGGAGGAAAGGATGCCGGTACCGCTACCCGTCCGTCGTAGCCAACGCTGGATTCGCCTCGACATCCTGGTCAGACCGCGCCCTGGGAGAGGTCCGTGGGTTTGTCCCCCAGATGCCCCCCCTCCCCTCGAGCTGGTGCGCTGCAAGCGGGCCCAGAGTGTGGAGCGCGGCAATGCAGGGGGAGGAGGAGGCGAAGGAGGAGGAGGAGGAGCAGGAGGAGGAGGAGGAGGAGCAGGAGGAGGAAAAGGAGGAGGACGAGGATGAGGAGGAGGGGAGGAGGAGGAGGAGGAGGAGGAGGAGGAGGAGGAGGGAGGGGGATGATGAGGAGGAGGATGAGGACGAGGACGAGGAGGACGAGGAGGACGAGGAGGAGGAGGAGGAGGAGGGGGAGGAAGAGGAGGAGGAGGCGGAGGAGGAGGTGGGTGGCAGACATCGGTTTGATCCCTCCCAGGCTCCTCCCCCGTGGATGTTGGTGCGGGTGTGTTTGCTCCTTGGTGCGGAGCCTGGATCCGAGGGCAGGGGTCGATTTGTTGATGGACATCAGGACGTGTGTTTGCCCCGCCCATCTCCACCGCGAACAGTTAACGCTCAGACCGTACTGGCCATCTCCTGCCCCTTGGATTGCGGTTCTTGTGTATTTGCTACTTGGTGCGGAGCCTGGATCCGAGGGCAGGCGTATATTTGTTGATGGTCATAAGGACGTGTGTTTGCCCTGCTCCAGCGACCTCCCCTTCTCCTTCTCCTGATCATCATCCTCCTCATCCTCCTCATACTCCTCATCCTCCTCATCCCCCGCCCCCTACCCATACCCCCCCTCCCCCCTCCTTGTCCTCCTCCTTTTGTTCCACTCCCTCCGCCTCCTCCCCCTCCTCCTCCTCCTCCTCCTCCTCCTCCTCCTCCTCCTCCTCCTCCTCCTCCGTTCATCTCCATCGTGAACAGTTAACACGGTGCCCGTGCCGGCCCTCATTACACCGTTTGCATCGTATTCGTGTTCGTTGGACAAGCTCACGCTGGCGCGAACACACGTTCCGAAGATCGTCAAATTGGGCGTCGTGCCGTGGGGTGGCGCGAGGGGGACGGCCTTGAAAAGTCCGGTGGCTTCTCAGAAGGTGGGGCCCTTCCTCGAAGGCCTTGGAGGGTTCCTAAGAAGGCCTTTGCCTTTGCCCTCCAGGCTTCATGTCAGGCAGCACCCCCCTCACGCCACACCGCTTTCGTACGCGCCGCCACAAGCCGTATGTCTGTACGTGCAGATGCGGCGATCTGGTCCTCTCAGGACGACTCCAGACGCGGCCCCGCTCCGCCGCAGCATTGGGGCGCCGCGGAGGCCCCTGCGACGGCGGCGAGCGGACACAGAAGGAAGGGCATCAGGATGATCAGGAGACGAGGAGGAGGGGTAGGAGGGGGGGTAGCAGGAGGAGGAGGAGGAGGAGGAGGAGGAGGAGGAGGAAAATCAGAGCCCCGAATCATCAGGGGTAACTCGGGTCAGGGTTAACTCGGGTTCGTTTTTCGGGAATCCGAACCCGACTTACCCCGGACCCGAGTTACCCCGGATAATTCGGGCATCCAGAGCCCCGAATCATCAGGGGTAACTCGGGTCATCGGGAATCCAAACCCGAGTTACCCTGGACCCGAGTTACCCCGGATAGCTCGGGCGCCCAAGAAAAGGACAAGGAAAAGGAGGAGGAGGAGCAGCAGGAGCAGGAGGAGGAGGAGGAGGAAGAGGAGGAGGAGGGGGAGGAGGAGGAGGAGCAGCAGGAGCAGGAGCAGGAGGAGGAGAGGGGGGAAGGTTCAAAGGGCATAAACGTCCCTTTCGTTTTTGACGTTTTCTCGCACGCCTCTTTTCTTTCCTCCTGGCCCTCCTCTTCATTGTGATCCTCCTTCTCCTCTTTCTCTCTCTCTCACTCTCTCTCTCTCTCTCTCCCCTCTCCTCCTCTTCCTCTACCTCGCGTTCGCTCAATTCCGTTCCTCTTTTGCACTTCCCTTCATTATCTTCCCTTCTTCCTCCTCCTCCTCCTCCTCCTAACCACCGCGAGGTGAAACGGTGATCGGGTGGCCCACATCATTTCGGGAAGTGATTCACTCCGTCCCTTGTCACATGTCCACATTCCCGCCCTATCTCATCATACGTGCGGCTCGGATGTGCTCGCTTGAAGTGCTGTTCTACAATCCCATGCACGGTGCCGCAGACAGGTTGCATGACATCATGGAAGAACGTTGCAATCCGTAGCCATTTTGGCTCAAGCCGCGATACGGGCGAGCATACTCCCGATTCGCAGCTTCTGGTCAGGTTTGCGCTTCCCCACCATTTGTCCTGCACGCGATGACGTCCACCAATGAGCTTAATGTCGCCGATCGTCGCTTGCTGCTGCTACGAGCTGCCCTGCACTGTCTGCCAACCAGGCCATGGACTCGCCGCACATGGGCACTTTGAAGGCCTGCTGTTGCGCGGGATCCATAGCGCTCGAGTGCTGCTGCGTCAGCTGCGAGCCCGACCCCTGCTGGTCCGAGGAGCGCGGCTGCTGCGAGATCGCGGCCAAGATGCTCAGCTGCTACACGGAGACGCAGTTCCCCCCGGCAACGACGCCGGATGCGGCTGTTGCGGGTTTGCATTATGCCGCTCGAACGACGACGTACCTCTGGCCGAGGAGTGAAGGACCCTGACTCCGTGCGTTTGTTGTGCGTGCGAGTCGTTTGATGTGACGGTGTAATCTCGTCCGGCGCTTCCCCAACAAGAACAAGATCGGGCTCGCAAGAACCAATTGTTTGCAGTTGCTGTGCGGGTGCTGGCCTTTGCTGAATTGCTTGTCCGCAGCAAAGATGCCTTCTTGCGAGAAAAATCATGGAGGAATGTTGCAATTTCGACCTCATCGGACTGGCGGGGACTACGCGTCTCAGGCCCCCAGGAGCTTCAGAGCAGATGGGCAACATCACTCAGGAGGGGGCAGCATGGGCAGGTATGTAGAGAGCGGGTGGCGGGAGGGAGCAGCGCACAGCAACGAATCAGCGGGGCGCATGGTCACATGGAGGGGCAGATGGAAACACATTTTAATCATCGATTCGGCGGCGCCCCCCGACGAATTTATATGTAGGGGTCTGTCTGTTACACTACAGCTAGGTGGACAGAGGGGGATGTACATCTGCGTCTACGACCCCCAAACAAAATCTGAACCGCAGCGGAACGACCGCAGCACCTACGCATCGCACGGACAGTCGCGGAATGCATCGACCTCCAAGCGTCGAAGGCGGGACCCACCACGGCAGTCATCATAGGCGGGGATGTCAACGACGGCGTGGGCCGCACAGCCAAGGGGGACATCATCCATACCTGGGCCGTCGGCCCAGGCGGAGACCAAGAACGCCTTCCAGGCGGGGCGGGCCAACGTTGGCGGGGCTTGGCGGGGGGGGTGAACGCCGCTTGTTTGCAGCGCGTGCACGCGATCGATGGCGGCCGACCTTCTTCGGGGAAAAGAACACATCCCATATATACAGTTTCCTTACCCCACAGGGTTAGAGGCAACACGTCCAGACGAGCGGGCCCTTGTGCATGAAGTGCACGCGACATCAGATGCCGGTAGTTTCGGGACACCGTACTTACTCATATCAGGATTGCAATTCCGAGGGCGCATGGGCGCCATTAGCAGCAGCGAAACCAGTGGGACCGTCAGGCACTCGTAGCAGGAGTCCGAAACAATGCGGGCAGGGCTGAGTTCGCGGAGGAGGCAGAGAAGGAAGCGACCAGGGAGGAGAGGGAGCTCCGCGAGATCCGAGCCCAGGACGATTGCACATGCACGGGGGGGCGATCACAGGGATTGTCCAACGGATAGCTGCCGAGCACTTCTGCAGCGCAGCGGGGCGCGCCGACCTACGCCGCCAATTCCTGCAGGACAAGCTAGCTTCGCCGGCAGAACGCCGGGGCCTTCGGGGGTAGTAGGGCGAGGGGGCGGAACAGCACGTGGGCGACACCGCGTCTCGCCTGAACGCTTCCACGGTGCAGCTCGCTCGCGCGATGGGGAGAAGCGCAAATGAGAATAGGAGAGGAAAGGGTGGGGGAGCTGCGGGGGGCCTGGGGCAGGAGGGACCTAGCGCAGGCGGGCCGCCTGAGCAGGCTGCGGGCGGGGGCGCAGCTCGGACTGCGCCGCGGGAAGTACCGTAGCCTGGCTACTAGCATGCCGGCGCGAGAGGAGTGGGAGGAGTTCTGGGGGCTGCCGGGAGGTCGAGGAGGGACGGGGGCTAGCGCGACGACGAGAGAGAGCTTGAGAGAGGAGCCGCGTAGACCAGGCCCGCCCACCTGGCACTACAACCCTCAGTGAGGCCATTGATTTCGCCTAGCAGGGCATGAAGATGATTGCTCGCAGATCTTTACTGGGCGAGACTCCGCAGGGCCCACCCGTCAGGAACGGCCCCAGCAGAGGCGCGGGGGGCGCTGCTCACCGAGCCCCCAGAGGTCCAGGACAGAGGGGGGTAGGAGCATCACGACCCCGCATCTTCTTTGGGAGCTTCCGAGTCGAGCGAGAACTGGCATTCCCACAGATCCGCATCTTCCAACATGCCCCAGCAGACGGGCACATCAGCGATGCAACGGCGGCGCGGAACAAATGCAGGACGGGGCCTCGGGGCAAACGGGCCCATCATGTGATGGATGTTTGGGAAAGTGCCATTACGCGGCGCAGCTGGTCAAGGTGGGGCTCGACCGCGGAGGGGCGAGGATTGCGGTTTTGCGACGGGGGGGGGGAGGCGAGGGCGCGATCACGGTCGGACTGTATAGGACGGGGGTATCGCGCGCGGTGGCGCCCAATGATATGACCAATGCCTTTGCCGGCCAGCACTGGCTCAGCACGTGCGTTGCCGCCCGGGGACTGCCCCCTCGGGGCCAGTAGGGCATCGGGGAACGAAGGTACTGACAGCGCGCCTTCGCGGCGCCCTGCCGCGACCAACAGAGCCCGCTACTGATGCGACCAGGGCGCGGGGGGCGCATGGGGGGGCCCCACATGGTCTACTATGTCGCTGCTATGTTCGCGCGCCCAGTCGACCAGTGGAAGCAGGATTGTCTGGCCCGCCTCCCGCGTGACCAGGTGCTCCAAGTCCGGTGCCCGTTCTTCGAGCGGCCCCAATATCTGGGCCCATGCGCATGCGCAGACGTTCTCCAGAAGATCCCAGTCAGCACCTCCCCCCGCCCAGCCGCGGACCTTGCGGGGCAGGCGAGGCCGGCAGACGAGATGATCGACGAGCGACTTCGCAAGTGCGGCGCGCGGGCGCAGGGGGAGGACAGCGCAGCATCGACAATTTAGGACACGACAGCGCAGTCTTCCAGGGCGCACAGCACGGGATGCTAGATACGCGGGCCTTTACCCTAAGGCGGCGAACAGCTTTCGAGGGGACTAGAATAACGAGTGCATGATGATGCGCGCACGTGGGGGGATGAGTTGATTATCGTACAAAACGCATGCCCCTTTCAAGTGGAAGCGCTCGGTGATGTAATGCAAGGCGGCGTTCGCAGGCCTCAGCTGCATTGAGCGCGTTCTTCCCACGCAGTCCGAGTGTCGAGCGCTCGCCATGCCAGCGGCGGGTCTAGCTAGGAAATCTACGAGAGGGAAAGCTGCGAAACACTTACCAGGCGGGTCGACTAGGACCCCCACCAGCTACATGGCATTGAGATATTGGCGCATTCTGCCGCTACAGATGGAGGCCATCGCCAGACGAGTCTCGTGGATTTGCAAGGTGCTCCTGAAACCGATGCAGCACCGACGCCTGCTTACGGCCATCTTTGGACAACTGGACCCGGAGACAGACCGACGAGTGGTGAAGACAGCGCGCTGCACCAATTGTGCAAAGAATGGGCAAAACGCACCATTGGAGACCCAGAGGAGGCTAGTCGCACGGACAGTTTACCCGTAACCTTGGGAACCTGACAGAACTTGGCAGTTTCTTCGAGCCCGACTTCCAGGAGGCATTTCGCGCCTTGGGCCCCAAAGAGTTCCGACAGGCCTACAGCGCGCGCGACCCCACCGCCTGGACTCTCAGCGGGCCCCGCAGCAGCAGCAGCGGAAAATGAGGAGGAGGGGGTGGTGCTGGCAGAGCTTGCGCTGTGGAGATGCGAGATCGCGGGCGAGGCGCCGGCCCCTGCGCTGCCGGACGGACGGACAAAGGTGGGGGCGGATCTTGTGGAGTCGCGGCGGCATTTTTTTTTGCTCGCGAGACTTTCTACGCGAGTACTACAGCGGCGGAATGACGGCGGCGCAGTGCGATGGTGCGACATGCGGCATGTGCTGCAGCTCTCGCAAGGCCCTGTTTGCTCACGTGAGGAACAGACACCAATTGAGCAATCTCGCTTCTTCTGACCCGCAATGACGAATGTGTGAACTGCGGCGCACAATCTTCGGGGAAAGGAGCACAGCTGCACGACATTTGATGCGGGCCTTCTTGAAGGAACGAAGCCCAATGGATCGGAGCCGCGCGATGAGGCCAGCTGAAGAAGCGGGCCCTCGATGTGCGATATGCGGCTATGCCGACGCAGACAGATCACGGTTCTTCCAACGCCTGCGTAGCCACATTCCCAGAGCCGCTTCGCAGCCGCCGGCGCCTGTGCCCAGATCAGGAGTTGGATCCTTCAGGGCAGACGTCGACGCAGCGCCCCGCGGACCTGCAGACGGCGGCAGCGGCGGCTGCGGGCTGCGGTGGGCGAGGCCGAGCCTCCGTGCAGGGCGCGGACCCCGTCGCCAAGGGGCCGAAGCGGGCTGGCTAGCGCGCGCTGGCGGAGGCGGACGCCGATCCCAACGAGCAGCGCATGGGCAAGGGCGCCGGCAAAGACAAAGGCAGAGAAGCAGGTCGCGTGGAGCAGATTGCGGTCGCCACAGCCAAGCTGACTATGATAGTGGCCAATGATGCGCAATATCTGCAGGCGGCAGTGCACGTGGCGTGGGGGCTTGCGGCCAGCGAGCCGACGGCGGAGTTCGCTGTCCAGGCGGGCCAGAAGTACGACGCGGACGCCAAAGAGCTCAAGGAGAAGCACGCGGTAGGTCGACACAGGTTCGTTCGGACCACCACGCCTGGTGAACGCGGCGGCCGCGATCAAAGGCCTTTCGACGCTTGTGAACAAGGACTCCAAGGAGGTGCTCACGGAGTTCTAGACGACGGTGGCGTGCCAGCAGGACCCAGAGCTCCTGGGGAGCTGCGTCGCGCACTTCCAGGCGAAGAACAACAAGGCGCCGAACAAGAGAGAAAGCGCGGCTGATCTGTTACATTTGACTTGCACGAGCGCAACATGAAGATGAATCGCGACATCTTGATCGGCGAGTTCAGGAAGGAGGGAGCCCAGAGGAAGCTGGGCACAGCGCCGCGCGGTCCTGTCCAGCGCGAGTTGAAAAGCCTGGTGTATTCGATCGTGAAGTAGAGTCGGAGCTGCATGGCGAATCGGTTCCGAGGGTGCAGACCCGCGGGAGGCTACAGACACCGTTGCTGGACACACATAGAGCCCCGAGTGAAGCACCGACAGCTCTCAGAGAGAGAGAGAGAGAGAGAGAGAGAGAAAAAACGATACGCGGAGCTAGCAGCCGCTGGCCGCCTGCCAGCCCCGCGGGAGCCCAGCTTGCCTGTTCCAGTCCTTCAGTCCTCCCTCAGTTCCAACCTCTTCGCCTCTCGTCCGGAGACCCCTCGAGCACGAGGAAAAGGGGAACGACATAATATTCTCAGCCAGTCAGAGCGGCACAGTCGCGGAAAGTAGACAGCGCAACGATTTTGTCCGAGTGCACGCACGCCATTAGCTCGCCGAGTGCGGGAGTGGGGCGCGCGCAATGCCTGCATGCCTTGTGGCATCCGCGCACGTGGGAGTGAAGGGGTGAGCCCAAGCTAGACTCAAAACGATGCTAGTCTGATCCAATAGCCGACGACACGTTGAGCCCAAAGCATCGTCAGTCAGCCCTCCTCCTCCTCCTCCAATTCCTCTCCCCCCTTCACGTCATTAGTATTTTTATTATTATGGTTGTTTGATTATTCTTTTTCTTACTATTATTGTTTTTCCTCCTCCTCCTCCTCCTCCTCCTCTTCCGTCTACTCCTTGTCCTCCCCCCCTTCCTCCTCCTCCTCCTCCTTCTCCTCCTCCTCCTCCTCCTCCTCCTCCTACTCCTCCTCCTCTTCATCCGTCTCAGCATCCTTCTGCGGGGGGACCACCAGTTCAGCGTCGTGGGCGAAGTACAAAGACATTCCTAATGCTGGCGTGGGGAAATTCAGAAAAGCACCAGGAACATCATACTTACCCAGTGACGTACCCAACCCTTCCTCGACATTGCGACTATGCCCAGGACCGTTCACTACAAACGAACATATTGAAGGACCCGCAGTGCGCATGAGCACCCAGAAGTGAAGTCAGTAGTGCGCGGCAGCGGGAGTACGACAGAAACAGCTGGGTCCGCATACACCTCCACCCCGCTGGACCCCCCCCCAATAACCCACGAAAGTGGCGACAAATTCACATTCCGCAGCCCCCCGAGGAGCCGCGAGGCCTCGGCAAGGTGTTCGTGGCAATCCGCCGGGCTCCCAGGAGCCCACGAAAGTGGCGACAATGTCACACTTCGCAGGCCCCCACGGAGCCGCGAGGTCCCATCGGGATATCCCGTTCCCCCCTCACACACTCCGCTGGACCCCCCAGCAGCCCACGAAAGTGGCGACAATTTCACTTCGCAGCCTTCCAGGGAACCGCAAGGTCTCAACTGGGTCCCCGTACAATTCCACTCCGCTGAACCTCTCGGGAGCCCACACTTCTCAGCCCCCCCAGGGAACCGCGAGGTCTCAACTAGGTCCCCTCTACAATTTACGCAGAAGGCATCTATACACCACCACCCTTCCTGGCCAGGGCCATCCTGGGCCCCGGCATGGTGTACACGCCTCCCGGCCGGGGCCAGAAGGGTCTATACACCATCGTGTAGCCCAGGGTGGCCCTGGCCGGGTACGGTGGTGGTGTACAGATGGTATTTGCTCTGCACGCCCGAAATGGGTACTGAAAGAATGGGTACGATGCCCAACAGCAGCTCCTGTTCATTTTGAACAGGACTCGCTGTCCGCGCCGCCGCGGCCTGTGTCCATTCGAGACAGAAGGCCGCCTGCCAAACAGCGGCTGCTGTTGGTTTGGGACAACTTTTGTTGTTGGGCATTGTACCCATTCTTTCGGTACCCATTTCGGGCGTCCAAATTTGCGGATGCAAGTCCACTCCGCTGGACCTCCCAGGAGCCCACGAAAAAGGCCACCCTTTCACACCTCGAAGCCCCCTCCAGAAAGCCCCGCGAGGTGTGGCCGGCGCCCTCGCCGTTGCGCTGCGGCCAGTGCCAGGACGCGCGGGGCGCCTTGGTTGCGGGGGGGGGGAAGGTGTCTGCCGCTGGCCGCCGCTCCCCCCCCCGCGGCTCCTCCGGCTCGTCATGCCTCCTCCCTTCCTGCTCCTGCCCTTCCCTCGTCCTGCTCCCTCCTCCCGCTCCTCCCGCTCTCTTGCCTCCCACCTCCTTCGTGGATCCTGTTGATCCTCCTCCTGGCCTCCTGTTGATTTCTCCTCCTCCCTGCTTCTCCCTCCCTCGTCGTCGTCCTCCTCCTCCTCGTTCTCTCCTTGTCTCCACTCCAGGCCTCCCAAATCGGGCCGCAGTACGGTAATGGGGTATCAGGATCGCGCCGCATCGCCTTCGTATCGACAATACGGCGCGATCTGGAGCCCTGATATGACGTCTCCATGCCGCCGTTGTATCGGCACTGGATCGTCAATGCGGTTTGATCCTCCGACCCCATCTACTTCGGCTCGGAATGAGACACCTCCATCCTCCCTAATCCTCCCTCATCCTTTTCCTCCTCGGGAAACAGAGGGTCAAGGAGGGAGGGGGGGCGGGAGTTCGGCTTCACGTAAGACTTCAAGCGTGACCCTTCGCCAGGGTGGCACTTGATGCTGGCTCATTGGGGCCCCGCGATTGCTGAATGCGATGCGAGAGCAGCTGCTTGCACGCTTGGGTTGACCCACCCGCGTCCTCCCAAAACCGCGCACCAAAGGCCATTCTTGAAGGATGGAGGCAGCGGAGGGAGGAGGAGAGAGAGACGGAGGAGGAGGAGGAGGGCTGACGACGAGGGAGAAAGAGGAAGAAGAGGGAGGAGGACGAGGCAGGAGCAGGATGAGGAAGAGAAGGCAGGTGGGAGGCATGGAGGGGAGGAGGGAGGAAACGGAATGATAGGTGCAGGAGGAGGGAGAATGAGGCCCGAAATTGGCCTCCCTGAGGTCGAGATCGAATAGAGCGTCGGCATTGCGCAAGAAGAGGACGTAGGAGGACTGGGCCCCTCCAGCCCCATCCCCCAAGCGTCGTCTCTGGTTCGTCACGTGGACTCCCAGAGGTCTGGAACCCTTCCCCGAGACCAGCTTTGACGGCCTGAATACGTGGTGATGACCCCTGGAGCTGAACATACAAAAGACAAACCGCTACCTTCGCTCCCTCCGGCCCTTTTTTGAGCTCCCATGCGCGTTGCCGCCGCACGCGTTCTACCTTCACATCTGTTTAACGGAACATTGAAGCGATGTCGGACGACTTCGTTAAGGACCCATCCATCTACAATATCCATATGTAGGGGCCAACAGAGTTAGAAGATCAGAGCAAGGGAGACGTTCATTCGTCAGGGATGTTGATCACCAGACGGAAAACAAACCCGCCCGCCGTGATTGGCTCACGACTCGAGGGGGTTTGGTAGCAGGGCGATCCGGCCGCGGCGCTGAATATCATGCCGCTTGGAGATGTCCGGAGGCCTAAGCAGGCGCAAATCGCCCAAAAACGAATCAATCCTCCTCGAGGCTCGGTTTGGCCCCTCGCCATGGCACGCGCGGGTTGGCGCACGCCGGAGTTACCATCAGCATTGGGTTGCCCGCGGCCGAGCGGCGTTCATGAATCAGTCCTGGGCGTGTGTTGTGCAGTCCTGCCGTGCTCGATCCCTTCTCTGGGCGCGTTTGGTTGAATCGTTTCGCTTGAAAGGGTGCTTATCATTAGGGTGGCTTTTTCGGCCATCAACCCGGACCTTCCACGTGTTGACGACATCCATGCGGAGGTGTTCCGTAGTTTTCGGCTCGTGGGGGCCTTCGCCGGACCCCAGGATCGTCAACAACAGTTCAGGATGAAAAGCGGGTCCCTGGGAACGGGTCGTGACTTCTCGGGTCCCACTATTGAAAACAAAAAACAGTGCGTCGGATCTTTGAGTTCCTTCTTTTGCCCTCTACACGCGCACCCTGCATGTTTGGCTGTCGGGCCCTGGGCTCCCCGGCCCCTCCCGGCCTGGCGAGGAGGTCGTCGCGGAGGTGGCCTGCGAGAGTTGCCATGAGGAGTTCCCCGTGGGGAGAAGACGGAAACCAGACACCCGATTTGCCTCGATCAATGCCTGCGATGTTTCCTCGATTTCGCCCTCGTGTGGCGATTTATGAGCCCTGCGCCGCCGATCCCGCCACTTCCGCCGCCGATCCCGCCGCGCGCCCCCCCCTCCTCCAGCCTCGGGCTGCCAGTTGCCGGGTCCTGCTGCCGCCGCCGCTGCCGCCGCCGCCGCCGCCGAGGTCATCGCCAGCGCCACCTCTGCCGACTTCGCTGGGAGGCGGTGATGGGGGCGAACGGCCCAGGGTGGTGTTGTACTCAGAGCGTGAATTACCTACCCCGCTTTCGCTTCCAGGCAAAACCAAGTCATACCACGCGCCTCCTCGTCAAGCGGCCTGACCAGTACAGGCCGCAGTTTGGCATCGTTTGGTATCTCTTGGAAGCGAGGGTGGTCAAAAGCGAGGTAGGTTTGTCTTCCCCCTATATGCGTGTCTCCAGGGGCGCCGATGGCCCATATCCCCAGCGAGGCCCCCCGCCGAAGAAAAAAATGCTCACGCGTCCTGCTCCCCCTTCTCGTCGCCGCCGGTGCGCCTCGCTGCCGTCGCCGATGCCGCCGCGCGCGGCGTCCTATCCTTCTCCTCTCGGGGGTGGACAGAACCCCCAACAGTGACACGTCGATTAGTGAATTGTCCGTTTTCGGTTCTCGAGAGGGCGCCGTGGCCGTCATTTTCCAGGCTTGCGCCCGCCAGGTTTGGGCCTCAGGTCGTTTTCACTGAACCACGTTTTACTAAAGGGGGGTCTGTCCATCCCCGATCCTCTCGGGCTGCCGGCGGGCAGGTTCTGCCACTGGTGCTCGGCGGTGGTGCACCGGGCGGGCCGCATGCGCAGCCACCAGCTCGTGCCGCTCACGGGCGCCCCCCCCCCCCGCTTGGGCCCCGTGGCGGTTCGCCTCCTCTCGCGGCGTGCGCTGCTGCGGCCGGGCGCCTCCTGCGGGCGTCCGAGGCCAGCTGCACCGCGCGCGAGGTGCTGCATGAGCACGGTGCCCTTCCCTTTCTGCGGCCGCCCTCCTCTCCACAGGGCACTCCGCCCCGCCGCGTCCCTTGTGAGCTGCTCGACGACGTGCCGCTGCTGCATGGGCGTCTGTCCCCCCCCTGCCCATGCGGCTGCTTCCTCCTTTGCCTTCGCATCTCTCTCTCTCTCTCTCTGTCTTGCATGGGGCCTGATTCGCGTCCGCGTGGCCCGCTCACGCCCGACCGGCCCCGACCGTTTGCCCACGCCCACTCACCACGAAACATGTTGTTTCTGCCGCTGCACCCGAGGACTTCTGACGTAGTGAGTTGCCAAATCCCTGATTCTTGTTGGCGATTTCGACACCCGCGGGCCCCGGACCACAATAGAGCTTCGCTTCCGGAATAAACTGATCTCCAGGCAGGGATCCAGATACCGGGGGACCTCGCATATACCGTCCGCTGTTTTTTCCCGATGTTCATGTCGGAAGGTGTTTTTCAGTTTTCGGCGAATGGGGGCTTCCACCAGGCTCTGGCCTCAACGAAAATGTCTTGGGACGAAAAGCTGGCCCCAGAAAAGGGGTCGCGAAGTCGCGGGTTTGGGCCTCCATCCTTCATCCTCCTCTTGCTTGTTCTCCTCCCCCCTCCCTCCTGCGTCCCCTTCCTTTCCCCTGCCTCCCCCAAGCCCTCCTTGTCATGCTCCTCGTCGCACCGTCCGGGTGTCTTCTCGGAGGCCTCCTTGCTGCTGATAGTTCGTGCCGCCGCCGCGCATACCCGACTTCGCGCTGTGGAGGGGTGGCGAGGGGGAGGGGGGCTTGGGGAGGGGATTGGGGGCCTCTCCGAACATTTCCAGACCAGCCACACTTGAGGGAGCTGTGTTCCTTACCCCCTTTGGGGACCCATCAGTAGGTTCCCCCAGGGGGTAAGGAACACAGCTCCCCCAGCGGCTGGTCCGCGTTGACATGGAATTTCCAGGTGTCCTGCTCCCTGCCCGCTCCGTGCCTCGCGCGGGGTTGCTGGGTGCGCGCGCGAGCCCAGCGGCGAGGCCTGCCGGATCGCACCCCTTTGGCCGTTTGCCTGTTTCTTTCGCCTTTTGGTTCTCTCTTGCTCTGTCCTCCCTCCCTCCCTCTATCCCCTCTCGTGCCCGTTGCGTACCTGGGTGGATTGTCGCCCTCGCCCACCTGGCCAATTGCCAAGAACCCTATCATGGACATCGGCGCTGAAATCCGAACCCTACCCTCGCCGGTCAAGGATTCAGGCAACTCGATGGACGGCGGGGCTAACTGAGGTTGGGAGTTCGTTGAGCACGTGGCAGAATCCGAACCCTAACCCCCGCCTTCACCGATTCAGGATCGACGATGATTGGTCGGGGTAGGGTTCGGATGTTGCCACCTAGGATGGGCGCGCCCCATGGTCGCGCCGCGGCTAACGCTACCGAACCACGCCCCGCCGTCTCGCCTGCGAGGGCCCACTTGGCGTTTCGGTTAGAACCCTCCCGCCAGGCCGACCTTCCAGGCGCCAGGACTTGGGGCCGCCTGGGCACGGATACGCGCTGGGGGTGGCCGTTTGGGCGCTTTTACAGCACGGGGCAACAGATTTGAGAGGAGCAAGCAAGAAGTGTCTGGGCGCGCATTCGCCTCGGCACACGGCGCTTCGGCGGAACTCTGAGAAGGTCTGGTGTTCCACCCGGTTGCGAGAACGGAGGCGGAGCCGCTTTAGGATGCGTCCGTTCGCCCGCGCCCTCCCAGCTCTTGCTCGCGATGTGCAGGGACCCAAAAGGTTCAGGAGGGGAAACAACACAGACACAATTATTCGTCGATCCCTAGGAACATCTGGGAAAATATGGGAAGTGGTGGGGAAGACAAAAACCTAGAACATAGAGGAAACTATGGGGAATATGTTTGTTTGTGTGTATCTATTTGTGTGTCCCAGTTTCCCTTTAAAGGTAGTGGCCTCGAGTGGACGGGGTGGGCCCCTGAGCTCTCGCTCCTGTGCGACACTGCCCCCCATGTCATGGGCGGGGTTCTCGTCTGGCCAGCTAGCTGCATGGGTCAAGGGCGGCGTTGGCTCGGAGTAGCGCCATGGCGTGGGATGTCCTCGGCAGATCACAGCACGACAGGGACCTGATGCTGCCAGCGCCCACATAGATTACTAAGGTACCGTTTTCAAGTTCGCGTGCTCGCATAACAGGCCCATAGAGTCACGAACGCCCAGTGTGTGTGTGTGTGTGTGTGTGCCGACTGGGGGCGGGTCGTGTTCGAATTCACGGTCTCGTTCTGACGCCGCAGACACTATCCTGCAACGTTCCCACAGGTTGCAGAATGGAGGTGGCTCGTTTTCATAGTTGTGTGTAGTGTCCTTCGCTCGCATCGTAGTAAGTGTCATCTGCGTTGTAGTATTCATTCTTCAATTCAACGCCCCTCAGAGGGCAGACACCGCCGCCCAACCTTCTTGGAGCGCGGAGTTCGTGGGAGGAGGTCCGAAACGGCGTGCAATGGTGCAAGTCGGCGCAAGAAACGGCCAAAGAGGGAGACAAGAGGCTCCGACAACGGCGTCTACGGGTACCCGAAGGTGTCGACATTTGGGAACGAAACCGCAGAGGAATACGGAGACTCGGAAAGGAGCAAACACAAGTGATTTTTTGGTTTCGTAGCTTTTCGGCTGAACATGACTGGAAGAGGGCTTCGGAGATGTCCGAGACGGTTCCGGTGGGCCCAAAACATTGGCGATGACCCGAAGAGGGCCCGAAGAGGCTCGAAAGACTGCGAAGGAAGGCCTCTTGGAGAGGCCCAGGGGTCCGAGAGGCTCCGAATACGACCGAAAAAGGAGGTGGACAGGGTGCAGAGTTGGGAGCGGAACTGAAGAGGGATACCGAGAGGCGAAAAGGAGCATCCACAATTAGATTTAAGTCGGGCATGTCCCTCTACAGGTGGAATATTCCAGAATAGTAAGCAACGGTCTGGGGACAACTTTCCGTATTCTTCTTGTGGACTATTTTGAATTATTTGCGCAATTGTTTTTATTGTTCTTCCAAAATCCGGTTGTAGGATAACATGCCCGACCTAAAGTTAGTGTGGGGTCTTCAGAATGTCCCTCCAGAGATCCCCGGGGCGTTATCAGGGCGGGCCATGAGGTCCCGAAGGGCGGGCAGAGGAGCCGAGTTGGTTCTGAGACTTCTCGAGAACGGCTGAAGATGGCGGGAGGATAGTTGGAAGCGGCTCCAGGAGCGCTCCAAGTGGCGGGAAGGGGAGGCCCAAACGACAACAATTATCGACATCGTAGGCCTAGAGGTTGACACCAACACCGATATCGGCGGTGTGCCTCCACCCAGGGAAGATGATCTCAGTCTCGGTGACGATGGTAATCGTCGGGCTTACTGCGTGGCCAAAATATTACCACCAACACCATCATCTAGGTTAATCTTCCTCCCGTGGGGACAACCCCTGGTGTTGGTGTTGGTGCCCATTTCCAAGCTCCCAACAAAGTCCCTTTGGTCTTGAACGCTCGTCTTTCCTCGAGGCTTCATGATCGGAAGAGGGCTTCGGAGATGTCCAAGACGGCCCCAGACCCCGGAGGGCCCCAAGCATGGTCCAAACGACCCGAAGGGGCTCCAAGGGGGTCCAAAGATTGCCAATGATGGCCTCCGAAGAGGTCGCAAACGGCGCCCGACGGCGTCCAGAAGTTTCCCGTGCGAGGATTTGCGTGAGTTGAGGGCGAAATGGCGGCCAGCGGACGCCCGTAGCGCAGACGACGCCCCCTGGCCAGTGGAATTCAGCAGGCCGCGGGGAGGACTCCAGAAGGGGATCTCAGGTCTCTGAGGGAGGGCATGGGCACAATGAGTGCGCAGGTCAGAGGATTTGGGGCAGACCATGCGGCGGGGATCTCACACTCCGTACCCTGTGGGGCGGCGGATCGTTTCGCGCATTCCGCCGGCTTTTATTGTATGTAATTGATGGACTGGGATTGAGCATCTTCGGACTTGACACTGACGCATTCACCTTCAGGTTTCGTCCTCGCACTGGGCCCCGCCGCCCCCGGTTCGCTGACGCAGCAGCCGCCGCGCGCCAGGCGGCGGGGCCGGCCACGCCACAAGCTCGGGGAGCGTTCTGTCCCCAGAGCCGCCAGCCTTTTCTTTTTCCCCACATCCTAAGTGGGGTTCTTGTTTTCTCTGCACACACTCTGCGCAGGATCTCTCGTCCTCCTCCCTCTCCTCTGCTCCTCTTTGCTTCCTCCTCCGCATCATCATCACCATCACCATCACTCCCCACTCATCATCATCATCACCATCAGCATCACCATCACCATCGCACGATCACTCACCATCATCGGCATCGAACGATCATCATCATCATCATCATCATCATCATCATCATCATCATCATCATCATCATCATCACTACTCGCTGACTCACCACTTCGTCCCCATCATCATCACCACCATTTACCATCAGAATCGCACGATCACTCACCATCAGCACTCATCATCACCACCATCATCATCACGTCGTCATCATCACCACCACCATCATCATCATCCTCATCATCATCATTATCATCATCATCATCATCATCATCATCATCATCATCATCATCATCATCATCATCATCATCATCATCATCATCATCATCATCATCATCATAATCACCGTCGTCATCATCCCATCACCATCATCCACCAAGAGGGAGCCTCGTCTGTGAGTGAATTGTGAGGAAGTCTCAGGCGGGAGCCCCCTCCCTATGGGGCCCGCAGATCATGTTACTAATCCGAGCGGGTCATCGGATTCCTGTAACTGTCGTCACTTTTGGGCTCCTCAGGTCTGAATTTGGAGGAAGTATCAAGCGGGAGCCTCGTCTGTGAGTGAATTGTGAGGAAGTCTCAGGCGGGAGCCCCCTCTTTGTGGGGCCCGCAGATCATGTTACTAATCCGAGCGGGTCATCGGATTTCTGTAACTGTCGTCACTTTTGGGATCCTCAGGTCTGAATTTGGAGGAAGTATCAGGCGGGAGCCTCGTTTGTCAGTGAATTGTGAGGACGCGTCAGGCGGGAGCCCCCTTCCTATGGGGCCCGCAGATCATGTTATTAATCCGAGCGGGTCATCGGATTCCTGTAACTGTCGTCACTTTTGGGCTCCTCAGGTTTGAATTTGGAGGAAGTATCAAGCGGGAACCTCGTCTGTGAGTGAATTGTGAGGACGCGTCAGGCGGGAGCCCCCTCTGTATGGGGCCCGCAGATCATGTTACTAATCCGAGCGGGTCATCGGATTCCTATAACTGTCGTCACTTTTGCGCTCCTCAGGTCTGAATTTGGAGGAAGTATAAAGCGGGAGCCTCGTCTGTGAGTGAATTGTGAGGAAGTCTCAGGCGGGAGCCCCCTCCCTATGGGGCCCGCAGATCATGTTATTAATCCGAGCGGGCCATCGGATTCTTGTAACTGTCGTCACTTTTGGGCTCCTCAGGTTTGAATTTGGAGAAAGTATCAAGCGGGAGCCTCGTCTGTGAGTGAATTGTGAGGAAGTCTCAGGCGGGAGCCCCCTCCTTATGGGGCCCGCAGATCATGTTACTAATCCGAGCGGGTCATCGGATTCCTGTAACTGTCGTCACTTTTGGGATCCTCAGGTCTGAATTTGGAGGAAGTATCAGGCGGGAGCTTCGTTTGTCAGTGAATTGCGAGCAAGTCTCAGGCGGGAGCCCCCTCCCTATGGGGCCCGCAGATCATGTTACTAATCCGAGCGGGTCATCGGATTCCTGTAACTGTCGTCACTTTTGGGCTCCTCAGGTCTGAATTTGGAAGAAGTATCAAGCGGGACCCTCGTCTGTGAGTGAATTGTGAGGACGCGTCAGGCGGGAGCCTTCCTATGGGTCCCGCAGCTCACGTGGTTCCTCCGGGTCATCCTCCGGCGCGCGCTTCCTCTGGGTCGTCCTCCGGCGCGTATCGGCTGGGACGCACGTCGTGCGCTTCCTCTGGGTCGTGTTCCGCACGAGGACGAGGAGGAGGAGGATTGCCAGGAAAAGGAGGAGGGATGATGCAGGACGAGACAGGAAAGCAGGAAGAGGAAGAGGCTGAGGGGAGGAAGGACGAGGAGGAAAAGGAGGAGGAGGAATGCCCGAGGAGGCCCCAGTAGGTCCCGGAAGGCCCAGAAGGCTCCAGGAGGCCCCAAGAGGCCCCAGGAGGCCCCAGGAGGGGGCAGGAGGCCTAAGGAGGAGGGAGGAGGAGGAGGAGGAGGAGGAGGAGGGAGGAGGAGGAGGAGGAGGAGGAGGATATGTGGATTGAGGAGGAGAGAGGAGGAGGAGGAGGAGGGGTGAGGAGGAGGAGCAGGGGATGAGAGAGAGGGAGGAGGACAGGCAGGAGGAGGAGGCAGGAGGCAGGAGGGGCAGGGGGAATGGGGGGGAGGAAGCATAACGAGGGGGAGGGGGAGGAGGTGGAGGAGGCAAGAAGAGGAGGAAGAGGCAGGGGTTGAGGCAGGAGGAGGAGCAGACAGGAGGAGAACGAGGAGGCAAGAGTAGGTGGGAGAAGGGAAGGGGCAGGAGGATACCCCCATGCAAGCTAAAGAGATTCTCATGTGGGGTCCTTCCGTCGGAGTATTTTTTTCTTCGGCCGCGTCCCTCCTCCCTCCTCCTCCTGCATGGTGGCACACTTCGGACCAACGGTACTCCCGCTCATGCTGCTCATTGCCAGCGCAGTCGACTTCGGCCTCGCCTGCCTATCAGCCGACGCAAACAAATATGTAGTGTGTGGTGGCGTTCGGCCAGATCTGGGTCGTGGACAAGAGGCCTCGTTGGGAGGCTTGTTGGGGTCCCTTAGGGGTCCTTGTCGGGGGTTTCGTGGCGGCATTCTGGAGCCGCTTGGGGCCTCTCGGGGGTGTCTTTGGGGCCTCGGGGGGCCTCTGGGGGGTCCTTTGGGGGCTTGCTGGCGGTTTCGGGTGCCTTATTCGGGGGAAACGGCTCCAAATGGCAGTTCGGATTCCCTTCTCGGAGTTTTATTTGGAGCACCTGGAGCCCTATCGGGGGGCCTTTGGGACCGTTTTGGAGTCCTCTTGGGCCGTTTTGGGGCCCTCCTGGGAGCGTTTGGGTTGTTTTCGGGCGATTGTCGGGGCTTCTTGGGTCGTCATGGGGAGTCGGAATCCCGAAAGGCGGTAACGTTCAAATCTTTCAGAAACCGAAGGACAACCATTGACATTGAGATTCCGCGGACCCTCGTGGAGTTATCTTGCGCAATCTTGGGGTTATCTTGAGGCCTTTTCGAGCCGTCTTTGGACCATCCTGGGGCCTGCCACCCGTCGATCCCGATTCTGGGGTTTTCCTGGAGCTCCCTTCGGGTCCCTTGTCCGTTCCTGCTGGAGCGTTCTGCTTGTTTGAACAAGTCCTGATTCAGCATTAACCATTTAGATATGCAGGCTAACGCGCTACAGCGGTTTAGCACAGGTTAACTACAGTCGAACATGATATAACATACCATTGCTTGGGTGGCGCATCTCACAGCTCCTACGTTTAGCTAAGCAGTACGAATGCCTGTGAACATACATTAAGTCCTACTGTATAACAGGGAACGTATACGAATTTGCGCATGCGGTTAGGAGAAGGAGGAGGAATAATCAGAAGAGGAAGAGGAGGAGGTGGAGGATGCAAGTCGCAGCCGATGAGGCTGCAGCTCAATGTTTTCTGCGCCCAGTGTGATCAAGCGTGCGCCTGATTTTTTCCCACCCAGCCTTGGATATGCGCTGCTGGACGTGGCGGGCCAGCTCGCCCGACGTCAAATAGTCGGTCATCGTGCACGCGCGGGCGAAGGGGGCTGACGGGCAGACGATCGCGCCATCGCGGCCGTAAATCACAGCTGATGCAGCGGCAGATCGCGCGGGTAATGGACGGTGGCGCGAGGCGCAGTTCGCGACGTGGGGCGACGGTCGGGCGCGCCATGCGGGGAGGAAGTGACGGGGCGAGCTGTAGCTCGCCCCGATAGAGCCGAAGCTCGCGCCATGGTTGTTTTGCGATTCCCAATCTCATATCCAATCGTTTTTATCCCCTGTGCCCTCTGCGAGCCCCTTCTTCCCATCTGTTCACCCATCCTCCGGGACGATAGTCCGTTTGAAGAAACTCAAACCGTTGCCCACAGCCATCTCCTAATTATGTATGCAGCATCTTGAGTTATTACCATATAAATAGCAACAGCACCGCGTGAGCGAACACACTCGGCGACACATTCGGATTATGAGCAGTGCATTTCGCGAGCGCAACGCACACCATGCCAAGGACGCGCAAAGTCAACGTCGGATTTTGAGTTTCGACACACTAGTACACTATAACAACATACGTCTCACAAGTGAACAGTACAGTGTCCAAGTGTGTGGACATGTTCAACGGCACGCTGTACAAACGTTTTCCCTGCTAGAAGGTGCGATGACAAGTCGTTATTGGCATCAACGGTACACTGGCAAAACGCTTAATATTCAATATATTTTTATGCACTGTACATGTAGCACCGATGAAAAGGCTTGTCAAACAACCGCAAAACGACACCTGGCAATTTTACCAGGTGAGCACAACACTCCACGTACAGCGTAAACCAACACTGCCAATGTACATGGTACACATCGCACTGCTTATGCAAACGCGTGACCAGCTTTCACCATACATCTATATGGAAGATGATATCCACATGCGCGCAACGGTAACCAACGCTACCTTGCGAAAGCCTTACGGCCAGTGCCGCCGACGTTGGGAGGGGACAACCAGGACGACGAGGTCGAGGACGAGGAGGATGGGGGGGAGAGGGGCAGCGGGGGGAGGGGAAAGAAGAATAGTAGGGCGGAAGAGGACGCTTTTCGCGATTTGCTGCCCCAGCTCAGACGCCCTTCGCGCGCCGCAGCTGTGGCTCGTGGTCCATATTGGTCGCGCGCGGCCAAAGACCAGGCTGGCGGGCGGTATTCTGACCGGGGAGTTGCCCCAGGCCCCCCCCGAGATCCTCCCGGGACCCCTTCCCAGGACCCCCCCCCGACTCCTGACCCGGGAGTTGCCCCAGGTCCCCTCCCGGGACCTCCCCCCCGGCGGGGAGGGGATCAATTGTTGGGGGTGTTTTCTAGGGGCGGGGTCCGCTGGGGGTGCTGTCGTTCTGACCTGGGAGTTGCCCCGGGTCCCCCCAGGACCTTCCCCCAAGGACCCCCGCTGGGCCCCACCCACCCCACCGGCGGGGAAGGGATCATCTGTTTTTTTTTCAGTTGAAAACACTCAGGCGTTGCTAGGCCAACTCAACTAAACCAGCTCAAACACATGTACAAGTTTACATTGATGGAATTACAGTGTGCAACATATGTAATTTTGTGTGGCTCATTCACGAGCGTGTACATCAAGCGGCGGTATCTCAAGTTCATTAGATCATATAGCGATATACAAGGGTTCCCTCGAGGGAGCGAAGTTATTCGCGCTTCACGGTCTGGACGACGTCAGAGCGAGGCGCGAAGTTATTCGCGCTTCGCGGTCTGAGCCTACGACGGTTTCCAGAGCGAAGGTAGACTCGCCTCGCATCCTTGGGGCTAGGCCATTGAGGGATTGCATCGCGGGCTTCGCGGTCTGGGCGACGTCAGCGCGAGGCGCGAAGTTGTTCGCGCTTCGCGCGGAGCCCGTAGAGTTTGGAAAAGGTTTTCGTAGGGGGCCAGTGAGTTAGGATAAGGTTTCCTGAGGGGGACCCCGGGATAGGATAAGGTTTTCGAGAGGAACCCACGGAATTCGGAGTAGGTTTTCGCGCGGAACCCTAACTACGTTGCGACGTGTCTTGCATTGCGCTGCATTGCTTTGCGTTGCTTTGCATTGCCTTGCATCAGCTTGTATCGCGAAAAACCAAATCCGAATTCCGTGGGTTCCGCGCGAAATGATCCCAACTCCAGGGTCCCCTTACGAAAGCCGTTGTCCTAACTCAATGCCCCCCTACGAAGAAAAAACACATCCGAACTACTCCGCGCGAAAACCTAATCCGAATTCCTTGGGCTCCGCGCGAAAGCCTTATCCTAATTCCCGGCCCCCCCCCACGAAACCTTATCCTAACTCATTGGTCCCAATACGATAACGCGTATCCGAACTCCATGGGCTCCGCGCGAAAACCTATTCCGAATTCCTTGGGCATTTCCCTGAATGACCTATCCTAACGCCTGGCCCCCCTACGAGAACCTGATCCTAACTCGCTGGCCGCCCTACGAAAACCATATCCGAACTCGATGGGCTCCGCGCGAAAACCTAATCCCAATTCCCTGGGCTCCGCCCGAAAACCTTATCCTAACTCCCAGGCCTCCCTACGAATACCTTATCCTGACCCACTGGCGTCCGACGAAAACCACATCCGAACTCCATGGGCTCCGTGCGAAAGCCTAATCCGAATTCCTTTGGCTCAGCCCGAAAGCCTTATCCTAACTCCTGGCCCCCCCCACGAAAACCTTATCTTAACTGATCTCCCCCCGACGAAAACCATATCTGAAATCCATGGGCTCCGTGCGAATACCTAATTGGAATGCCCAGGGCTCCGCCAGAAAGCCTACGAATTCCATGGGCTCCGCGCGAAAACCTAATCCGAATTCCTTGGGCTCCGCCCGAAAACCTTATCCTAACGCCCGGCCCCCCTACGAAAACCTTATCCTGACCCGTTGACCGCCCTACGAAAACCATATCCGAACTCCATGGGCTCCGCGCGAAAACCTATTCCGCATTCCTTGGGCGCCCCCCCACGAAAACCTTACCCTGACCCACTGGCCCCCCTACGAAAACTATACCGAACTCCATGGGCTCCGCGCGAAAACCTAATCCGAATTCCTTGGGCTCCGCGCGAAAGCCTTATCCAAATTCCCGGTCCCCCCCTACGAAATCCTTATCCTAACTCATTGGTCCCAATACGATAACGCGTATCCGAACTCCATGGGCTCCGGGCGAAAACCTATTCCGAATTCCTTGGGCATTTCCCCGAATGCCTTATCCTAACGCCCGGCCCCCCTACGAAAACCTGATTCCTAACTCGCTGGCCGCCCTACGAAAACCATATCCGAACTCCATGGGCTCCGCGTGAAAACCTAATCCCAATTCCCTGGGCTCCGCCCGAGAACCTTATCCTAACAGCCAGGCCTCCCTACGAATACCTTATCCTGACCCACTGACTTCCTACGAAAACCATATCCGAACTCCATGAGCTCCGCGCGAAATCCGAATCGGAATTCCTTGGGATCCGCCCGAAAACCTTATCCTAACTCTCGCCCCCCCGACAAAAACCTTACCCTAGCTTATTCCCCCTTGCGAACCTCATTCATCATAATTCTTGGGCCCCTCTGCGAAAACCTTATCCTAACTCACTGGCCCCTATGCGAAAACCATATCCGACTCCATGGGCGCCGCTCGGAAGCCTAATCCGAGTTTCTTGGGCCCTGCGCGAGGATCTCATCGGAATGCTGGGGGCCCTCTACCAAGACCTTATCCTAACCAACTGGGCGCCCTACGAAACCGTATCCAGACTCCTGGGGCTCCGCGCGAAACCTACTCCGAATCTGTTGGTCTCCGCTCGAAAGTCTTCTCTTGATTTTACGAAGACCTTATCAGAAATCACTGGCATCCTTATGAAAAGTATTCCCAACTTCGAGGGCCGGCCTTCCTCCCTCATCGTCCTCTGTCCCCACGTTCACCTCAGTCCTCATCCTCTGCATGCCGCGCGGGCCTCGGACTCTCCCATCGCCCCACGCCCTTGTCTTGTCCCCCGGGGGGAAGCGCGAAAGGCTCGAAGTTATTCGCGCTTCGCGCTTCGCGAGCCCCTCGTCTTGTCCCGGGGGGGGGCGCAAAAGCGCGAAGTTATTCGCGCTTCGCGCAGCGCGAAGAGCGCAGCTAGGAGCCCGTAGTATACAGTCTCAGCATAACAGTTAACTACTTGTTATAACGTCCTCCAGCTGAGTTACAGTCAGCATGTCGTGCTTTGCAATTGTTTAGCGAAATAGCTGAATCTCTTGAAGGGCCTTATCAAGTAAGTGGGCGCCCTGGAACCGCCCCCAGGAGTTCCGGCATTCTTGCCGGGTCTATCCCCGGGTATTTTTCGCCCGGAGACTTTCCCCGGGACCGTCTCGCGCGAGCCAGTACCATTGTTATCCGTAAGGGCTTCGCCCCCTGCCGCCGGCCCCCTCTCTCGGAGAATGGGCCATGGAAGAGCTAAGTCATGAGGTTTTGGCGTTGTCGTGCAGCAGTATCGGAACTTCATGCGAGGCCGATTCGCAATCGGCAAAACCAACTGATCACAAGAGGGGTTACCACACAGGGCGAGTGGTAAGACGTGTATGGTTTACGAGCTTGGTTACCACACCTTGGGATTAAAGGGCCGAGGGAGTACTCGCAGCAGTTTGGGTTACCACGCCTTGCGATGGATGTGCGTGAGGGGTGGCACCGAATTTCAGAAATGTTGCAAATCCCCTGTGTTTTGGGACCCTGACCCCGCGGATCTGCGTGAGGGGTGGCACCGAATTTCAGAAATATGGCAAATCCCATGTGTTTTTGGACCCTGACCCCGCGGATCTGCGTGAGGGGTGGCACCGAATTTCAGAAATGTGGCAAATCCCATGTGTTTTTGGACCCTGACCCCGCGGATCTGCGTGAGGGGTGGCACCGAATTTCAGAAATGTGGCAAATCCCATGTGTTTTTGGACCCTGACCCCGCGGATCTGCGTGAGGGGTGTCGATTTCGAGCCCCCCCAGCAATTCAGACAACGCGCCCAGGTGGTGCTAAAAATCTGGTTTGGGCCTCCCTCCCCTCGCGCGGTCAATCAACTAGTTACAGTAACCAGCAAGAAGCAGAACTGTAACATTGGAAACTACAAACTACAACTGGTACAGGAAACTGCGAATCACGGGCCTACAGCCTGGTGGCCCCACAAGGGGGCCGGCGGATTTTGTGACAGGAATGTGAACACGCCTCTGTACCGTTGGGCCAGCAAATATCGAGCCGATTCGGGCAATCCCGCCACCGTGCCCGCGCAGCACCACAGCATGAAAATGGTTGAACTTAGTAACTGCCCGCTCCAGTTCAGTCCCGTCTTTGGACGGGCGCGGGTCTGAATCGCCCCTTCTTTTTCAGTTCAGTTGCGGTTTTTTTTGGCCAGTGACCAGAAATCGAAACAACACTTGTATCTATTTTCAATACGTCGGAGATAATGTAGATATGCTGATGTACTCGGCGCCCGTGAAGTAGGTGGAGGAGATGGCCGAAGGAGATGGAGGAGGAGGAGGAGGAGGAGGAGGAGGAGGAGGATGTGGAGGAGGAGGGAGGGGGAAGAGGAGGGAGGAGGAGGAGGAGGAGGAAGGAGGAGGAAGAGAGGAAGAGGAGGAGGAGGAGGAGGAGGAGGAGGAGGGAAAAGGAGGGGCAGGAGGAGGAGGAGGGCAGCCCGCGGGGTCGCAGGCGCCCTCCCCGGGAGCAGCGGCGACCGCGCCCTGCAGCTGGCGCGCGCCCCGTTTCTCTCCCCGCCAGTGCTCGGGGGTCGGGTCGAATGAACGGGGGCTTAGGAGGCAATGACAGGGGGGGCACCGCCACAGGGTCCATTCATCCCCAATGGACGCCTGGGCCCTGCACCCCGCCCATGGCAGGAATGGTTGGCTTTGCTTCCGGAGGCGTCTCGATGATACATCGGCGATGTGTCGTCGATTCCGGGTCATTCGTTGGCCCCCTGAGCCAGTCCCCGCCTTATCGCCCCCCGTGGTTATTGGAGTAAGGATGGGGGGGTAGGACGTCTGACGCGTTCAGCTAGTCTCGGCCCATCCAGTGGGCGCGTTCCTGGATCCATGGGCGCCGCCAGCGCTGGGAGGCGCCAGGGAAATCAGCGACGTGAGCCGATCCGCTGACACCCACTTTCGTTCGCTCTGGAGGGTCATTTCGGCGAAGGCGATGGGGTGAGGAGCCCAGGGGCGGGCATCACACGTATTCGACGGGGAGCATCGTCGAAAACATTGGCGACCGGAGGCCCTGGATACAGTCAACACGCATAGTCAGGATGAGCAACATGTGAAGGTTACCCTTGCATCCTTGCCCCTTCGGCCCATCCCTGGCAACTTTCGCTTGCCAGCCCCTTGAGGTAATTACCCTTGGGCGGGCTGCATCCTTCGGTTGCGCGGCGCGACGCCCTGGGGGGCAAAGCCTAACAGAGGCGCGATGGGCAGGGCACCCTTGGGCATCCCCAGGCCCAGTCTTGCCGTCTTCACATTCACGGAGACCGCGGCCCCAAGGATGCGCGATGTGCAGGGTATTTGTGCTCATCTTTGGAATCGTCTTTGTTGCCTTCCCAGTCACGGGCGGGCGCGGCCCTGAATGCCGGATGGGCAGGGCACCCTTGGCCATCCTCCGCCCAGTTGTTGTTGTCGGGGTATTCGCGGGGGGCCGGCACGACGGGCAAGGCACTTTTGCGTTGCTGAGCCGTCACGGCGTAGGAGTGATATTGAATATGCTAGGTACTCAAGATTTCCCTGCGGGCAGCCAGGCAGCCCAGGAGGGGTGCCCGTGAGATGCCTGCGGACAGGGCTTTTTCGTGAATGCACAATGCACGAGTTCGGGCGTTGCTCACAACGGCTGGAGGAGGAGGAGGAGGAAGAGGAGGAGGAGGAGGAGAAGGAGGAGGAGGAGGAGGAGGGGGAGGGCGATGATCCTCGATGCACATGCCGTCGCGTTGGAGCAGGACCGGACAGCAGCGACCTGTGTATAGGTTTGGCCACTGGCATGCGCCTCGTAGGGCACGAGCGACGCCTGGCGGCGGGGAACACATACTCGGTCCGCGTCTGTCGTCGACGACGCGTAACAAGGGCCTTAAAAGTAAAGCGCGCAGATAGCGGTGACCGATTGGTTCTCCAAGTTAACATAGGTTCCTTTGTGGGCCCGTTGTCATGGGCAATATTAAAAAGCTCCACGCCCGCGAGCGCTCGCGGGTGGCCACGGTCATCTGCTTGTGCGCGCGCGTAGACCTTCTGGTTTTTAGAATCGAAATTCGCCATGTGGGCTTGGGAACCCGATTGAACCTTTAGCGGTGACCGACCAGCTTCCAAAGTTCGCATGAGTTTGTCTGTCTGCTTTCCATTTGGGCCGATACAGATAGCCCCACGCGCGCGAAAGTGGTCGTGTGACCACTGTCACCCGCCTGTGCTTAGAAAATGAAAGTCGCCATGTTGGCCTGGAAACTCAAATAAACCCATCGCGGTGATTGGTTGGATGTCCAAATTAAGATGGGATATTATTTAAGTTCTCTGCTGTGGGCAATACAGTGCGCACCTCGCGCGCAAACGCTCGCGGGTCACCATGATCACACGCCCGCGTCCGCGCGTAGGGCAATCTGAATTGTTTAGATATGAAAATATCTGGTTTGCTTTGGGAACTAAAGGGAGCCCGTAGCGATGACCGATGGGATTTCCAAGTTGACGTGGGTTATTTTGAATGTTCTCTATCATGTATCACGCAGAGAATCCCACCTGCGTGGACGTGCGCGGGGGACCATGGCCACCCGCCCATGTACACGCGTAGGGCACTGAGTGTGTGTGTTTGAAAGAAAGAGAGAGAGAGAGAGAGAGAGAGAGAGAGTGTGTGTGTGTGTGTCTTTTGGTGGGAAATATAGTCGCCATGTTGGCTTGGAAGTGGAAGTGAACCCTGATCGGTGACAAGCTGGATTTGGATTTCCAAGTTCACATGTGTCCGTTTGTCTGTCAATACCATGGGCAATCACAGGGCACCATGTGCGCAAGCGCGCGCTGGGGGCCGTGGTCATTTGGTTGGATGCGGTGTTGAGGATTCAAAAGTCGCCATGTTGGCTTGGAAGTTCAAGGGCTTCAGCGGGTACCCAGTCGGTTTTTCAAATTGGCATGCTTTTTCCTTTCTAATTTCTGCCATGTGCGACACAGGACGCCTCGCGCGCGCGGATTCGCGCGGTGACCATTATCACCCGCCTGCGCGTGCGAAGACAATTATGCATTGTTGGTAAAAGAAGGGTCACCATGCTGGTTTGAAACTAAAAGGGAAATCTCAGCGGTGACCAAGTGGATTCTCAAGTTAACTCGGGTTCTCTTGTGTTCTCTTGTATGGACCATGCAGGGACACCCGCGCAAAGGGACCTGGCTTTGGTAAAAAACTCTACTGCACCGCTTTCGCGCGAAGGGGCAGAAAAGGAATGATGGAATGCGAAAGGGGGCGGAGGAGGAGGAGGAGGAGGAGGAGGAGGGATGACGAAGAGGAGGGGGAAGGGGACGATGAGGAAAAGAGAGGGAAAGAGAAGGGTGGAGAGATGGGTGAGGGAGGGAGCAGGGAGGGAGGAGGAGAAGTACAGAACCCCGCGCGAGGGACTTGGCGCGGGTGGCTATGGTCACCCGCCCGCGTGAACGCGTAGGGCATTCATTCCGTATTGCTATGGCTTGCGAAAGTCGTCATGTTGTCCGGGACATGTCATTCAAGTTTTAGCGATGCCCGAATTGGTTTTCAAGTACGTTCTTTTGTGTTATTCCCTTGTATGGGCAATGCAGGCAGCCCCGCGCGCGCGGTCGCTCGCGGTCGACCATGGTCAACCGTGTCTGTGTGTGTTTGTGTGTGTGCGCGGTCGATTGTTTCTTAAAGCTAACATCGGCTGTTTTGTTGTGTGTCGTTTACCATGGACCGTCCAGAAAGCCCGGGCCCGCGGACGCGCGCGGGTGACGATGGTCATCCGCGTGTGTGGTTTCGTTGTGCATTTCGTATTGCTTAGAACGCGGAAGTCGCCATGTTGGATTTGAAGATGAAATAGACCCTTGGCGATGACGGCAAGGCCGCTGTCCCAAGCAGCTGCGACGCAGGAGTGACGAAATAGTATAGCATTGCCACTTCGGGAGTCGTGAAATCCTAAGTCCTTAGGACCCTTCAGGCATCCAACGTACAGGGACAGCCCTTGTTTGGTTCAGGGGCACCCCCCTTGGGTAGGCCTTCCACTTGTCTTGAGTAAGCAGTGGGCCGCCTTTGTGCCGCGAGCAGTCCGTGGTAAGCTGTTGGCAGGTTTTGGTCCGATATGGGTAGGCCATGGGTAAGCTATGGGTTAGCCTTGGGCACTCCAGTGGACGGAGTTCGGTGGTCTCCAGGTAGGCCTGGTGCAGTTCATGGGTGAGGCTTGGGCATCGCATTGACAGGCAATGCCGGCTGGGTTCTGGGACCACCTTCTCATCGCATCGCCAGCAGCACGAAATTTGTCTGAATTATTACGGAGCGCCTTCGCATCATGCGGGCCAGGCAGAGCACCCTTGCGAATCCGCGCTGCTGCGCTGCGCACAGCGTCGCACACCTGGGGGCGCCACCTCAGGATGCGGACCAGGCAGGGCGTCCTTGCACATCCTTGCCGCCGCACTGCGCACAGCGTGGCGCACCTGGGGGCGCCACCTAAGGATGCGGGCCAGCCAGGACGCCCTTGCGCAATCTTGCAGCCGCAGTCCGGAGCGCGTCGCGCACCTTGGGGGCGCCAAGAAGGCTGCGGGCCAGGCTGGGCGCCTCGGCGCATCCCTGCCGCTGCAGGGTGCGCACCGTCGCGCGTCAGGCAGGGCGCCCTGGCATTTTTTTACCAGCGCGGAGAAAGCCCAGTGGCGGAGGAGGGGGGGGAGGAAGAGAGGGTGTTTCGGTGGGCGCGCGGCCCGCACCAGCGCCAGCGGCGGCGCCGCCAATTCAACTAATTAGCCTGGCGCCTCGGGCGCCCCGGGGCGCGCGGCGAGCCGCGCCCGAAGCGCCGCCCGCCAGTCGGCCATGGCGCCACCGGTGTGTGTTGCAGGTAGTAGTAGTAGGTTTGAAGCACGCGGTGGCAGCGTCTGCACCCAGCCGGCGCACGGCCGGCTCGCCAACCCGCGCCATTGCTTGGCCCACCCGCCGCAACGGAGGCACGCGACGACCCTGGGACGCCGCGTGCGGCCGCCAAGCGTGGCCGGCGAACAGCGAGCGAACCGCGGCCACCGGCGCGGGCGAGGCAGTCGGCGGGGCAGCAGCGGCCGCGCCGCACGCGGCCGCCGGCCTCGCGGCGCGGTCCAGCGGGGCCTGTCGAGGCCGCGCGGCACGCGGCGCCGCCCAGACGCCGAATGCGCGGCCCAGCGGCGCCGCGCGGCGCATGGTTGGCCTCGAGCGCCGCGAGCTCCACGAACGCCAACGCCCTCTGCACCGCGGCAAGCGCGTCGAGCTGCCGCTGGCGCTCCTGGCGCAACACGGTCGCAGCCATCTGGGCCTCGGCGGCCAGCCCGCCATCCGAGACCCCCGGAGGGGATTCCAGAGGGCGCACGCCCCGCCCACGCGGGGACGACCCGCCCCAAGGAATCCCGAGACCAGAGAGCCCGAAGCCCAAGAACCGAACCCAGGAGCCCCATGGAGAACGAAGGCCGCAGACGCCCCAGACCCAGGAGACACAGGGACCAGAGCCCCAGAGCTGCGAGGCGCGCGGGCCCGTGCAGACAGGCAGCCATACCAAAACACGAGCCCTCGTGCACGCGCCTGCGGTGGGCTCCGAGCCTTCCTCGGAACCGAAACATGGGAACTTATCCCGGCAAAGCAACCGAACAGCGATGTATAGGAGCATATTTGGAAGCATTCCCCTTAAGATTCAGATGAGAATCCAGTTTTAGAATTCTGCTGTTCTCGCAGTCGTAGTCGCATTCGCGATGACAGTCGCAGTGGCAACGGCAGTCGCAGTCACAGCCTCAGCCTCAGCCTGCCTCAGCCTCAGCCTCAGCCTGCCTCAGCCTCAGCCTGCCTCAGCCTCAGCCTCAGCCTGCTTCAGCCTCAGCATCAGTCTGCCTTCAGCCTCGGCCTCAGCCTCAGCCTGCCTCAGCCTCAGCCTGCATCAGCCTCAGCCTCAGCCTCAGCCTGCCTCAGCATCAGCCTGCCTCAGCCTCAGCCTCAGCCTGCCTCAGCCTCAGCCTCAGCCTGCTTCAGCCTCAGCCTCAGTCTGCCTCAGCCTCGGCCTCAGCCTCAGCCTGCCTCAGCCTCAGCCTGCATCAGCCTCAGCCTCAGCCTCAGCCTGCCTCAGCATCAGCCTGCCTCAGCCTCAGCCTCAGCCTGCCTCAGCCTCAGCCTCAGCCTCAGCTTCAGCCTCAGCCTCAGTCTGCCTTCAGCCTCGGCCTCAGCCTCAGCCTGCCAGCCTCAGCCTGAGCCTGCCTCAGCCTCAGCCTCAGCTCTCAGCCTGCAGCCTCAGCCTCAGCCTCAGCCTCAGCCTCCTCAGCCTCAGCCTCAAGCAGCCTCGGCCTCAGCCTGCCTCAGCCTCAGCCTGCCTCAGCCTCAGCCTCAGCCTCAGGCCTGCAGCCTCAGAAGCCTCAAAGCCAGCCTCATCAGCCTGGCCCGGAATGGAGTTCTGGGAACTCGAAGACCACGAAGTGGCCTACAGTTGGCTCCGGGCATTCAAAATCATGCCCAGGAATGGAGTTCTGGGAACTCGAAGACCACGAAGTGGCCTACAGTTGGCTCCGGGCATTCAAAATCATGCCCAGGAATGGAGTTCTGGGAACTCGAAGACCACGAAGTGGCCTACAGTTGGCTCCGGGCATTCAAAATCATGCCCAGGAATGGAGTTCTGGGAACTCGAAGAACACGAAGTGGCCTACAGTTGGCTCCGGGCATTCAAAATCATGCCCAGGAATGAAGTTCTGGGAACTCGAAGACCACGAAGTGCGTTACTGTTGGCTAAAAAAGGATTCCCCGGATTCCCTCGGCACCCGTCCGGCATCTGCCCAGACCCCCCTGGGGAGTCAAGATGCTCTCTTTTGACCCTACTAGAAACCTATCAGTCTTCGCTGTTAGGTATATAGTATGCGGCATAAGCGGCGAGGCAGTGAACGCGCATCCAAGACAGCACAGGGTAGAACCCGTTGCACACTCAGCCCAAGGAGTGTCACAGATCCACCGTCTCCAGGAAGGCCCGCAGCTCGTTGATGTCGTTTCCGTTGAACGTGACCTGCGGGGGCTCCTCGTCCTTTTGCTGTTGCGTCGCGGATTTCTGCTTCTGGATCTGCCCCTGCTTGCCAAAGGGCGCCATAGTGCTCGACCTTCCCAGCAACATGCTGTGCCTCGAGCGCTTCAGCATCCCCGCCCTTCGCGCACAGGATCGCCTTCGGCTCCAGCACGTGGTTGGAAAGTGAGTTCGGCCTGTTTGGCAGCCTTTATGGAGTCGAACACCGCGTCGGCGTCCAGAGAGATCTCGCCGAAGATTGCGCCATTGTACACCTTGGTGGCCTTGGGCACCAGCACGTCCAGGGCGGCGTTGAGCTCGACCTTTCCCCCGTCGAGCTCCTCCCCCATCGCATAGGCAGCGTTGCCCTGCTCGAACTGCTACTTGTCCACCTTCGAGTCAATGTCGTCGGCAGCCATACACTTCTTCACGTCCTCGAAATCGACCATGTCCTGCTCAGAGTTGGAGTTGACGGTGCCCTCCAGCTGCTTCCGCGTACCCTGGAATTCGGCAAGGTCGAACCGCTCCATGGTCCTGGGGACCCAACCGCGATCAGCGCCCGCACCTACCAGAGAGGGCACAGCGCACGCGGCGCGGAATTCGCCCATCATCTTTGCGGATTGTTGAGCCGTCAAGTGCCGCACCAGATGGTACGCGGTGTCGACGTTCTCGGCCGTGTTGGCCATACAACTGTCGAAAAGGCCAGCGGCCCGCTCAGCACGCGCAGTCTTGGCCAGGCCCTCTCACGCGGCCCAAGCGTAGCCCGAGCGCGCCGAAGAGCCCCTCCCTGAGGAGGTAGAGGCGCTGCTTCTTAACCCGAGGGCCGCCTCCATGGCAGGGACGAGAAGCGAGGATGGTAATGGTCATGATAATGGTGATGATGGTGATGCTGATGACGATTACGATGGTGACGATGGAAATGATGATGGTGACGTTGATGGTGAAACTGGTGGTGACGATTGTGATCATGAGGATGATGATCATGCTGATGCCGATGATGATGCTGTTGGTAAAGATGATTGTTCTGATAATGGTGGTGATGCTGGTGATGATGATGACGATGATGCAGACGATGATGATGCAGGTGATGAGGATGACGCTGATGATGAAAGTGATGCTGTGATGACGATGATGATGTTGATCATGATGATGAGAATGACGATGATCATGAAGATGTTGATGATGGTGATGCTCCTCACGTTTCTGCTGATGCTTTTGACGACGACGATGGTGACGATGCTGATGGAGATGTTGATGCTGATGATGAAAACGACGCGGCTGCGGACGACGATGGTGTTGATTAGGATGATGTTGATGCTGATGATGATGCTGGTGATGGTGATGATGGTGATGATGAGTGTGGTGATGATGCTGCGGCTGATGCTGATGCTGCTGATGATAATGGTGATGGTGATGATTATGATGCTGAGTATGGTGATGACGTTGTGATGATGGTGACGATGGTAGTGATGGTGATGCTGATGATGGTCATGTTGATGATGCTGGAAATGATGATGCTGATGTTGGTGATGGCGACGGTGCTGATGATGACGCTTGTGTTGATGTTCTTGATGAGGATGAGTGTGGTGTTGATGCTGATGGTGATGATGATGATGACGATGTTGATGATATTGATAATGATGTTGTTACTTGTCATGATGGTGATGAAGATGATGGTGGCGATGTTGCTGCTGCTGCTGCTGTTGATGACGATGATGAAGCTTCCACTTCATATCAACATGTTGGTGATGATAATGAGGAAGATGTGGACGGTCATGATGATGACTTTGGATATGATGAGGATGATGATGCTGATGATGATGATTGTGTTGATTATGGTGATGTTGATTATGGTGGTGGTGATGAGGCTGATGCTGATGGTTGATGATGATGATGATGATGCTGATGATGATGATGATGCTGATGATGATGGTGGTGGTGCTGATGATGAGGGGGAGGATTAGGAGGTGGATGAGGAGGAGGATCATGAGGAGGAGGAGGAAGAAGATCAGCAGGACAACCAGGATCAGGAGCAGCAGTATGCAGGTCGAGCAGGAGTGGAGAGGGAGGGATGGAGGGATCAAGGCACGAAGGAGGGAGGAGGGAGGATGACGGAGGGAGGGAGGGAATGTGTGAGGAGAGCTAGGAAGATGGAGGAGGCAGAGCAGGAGGCGCGGGAGGATGCAAGGGAGGAGGAGGCGGCGGCGGATCAGGAGAATGAGGAGGAGAAAGAGGAGCAGGAGGAGGAGGAGGAGGAGGTGGAGGAGGAGGAGGAGGAGGAGGCGGAGGAGGAGAGGAGAGGGAGAATGAGGAGGGGGGCGAAGGAGAGGCAGGGAGGAGAGGGGTGGCAGCAGCGAACAGGGCGAAGAGGGAGGCCGGGGGGCGCCGCCCCCCCCCCCAGGCCGGCGGCTTGCCCCCCAGCGGCGTCGCGGGGGCCGCTCGGCCGCCGGTGACCTGCCAGGCGGGGGCTCCTCAGGGTGCCTCTCGATCCGATCGATGCTACCTAATTTCGATGTTCTGGCGATCCGATGCCCTCCTCCTCCTCCTCCTCCTCCTTCCTCCTCCTCCTCCTTCCTCCTCCTCCTCCTCCTCCTCCTTCCTCCTCCTTCCTCCTCCTCCTGCCCGATGCTTGCGCGGCGTTGTTGTGCATCGTGGCGCCGCCGATCCGATTCGATCTCGACCCCGTAGAGCGGTCCGATACAGCCCGATCCGGCGCACCTTCCGACCCGATCCGATGTCCTGGTTCGATGCTGTCTGATCTTGCGTTCGGCTGGAGCACTCAGAGGCACAGTCCAGGGCTCCCTCGAGGGCGCGAAGTTATTCGCGCTTCGCGGTCCTCGTTCCTCCTCCCCCCTCCTCCTCGTCCTCCTATTCTCCCTTTGGGGGGGCGGCGCGAGAGCGCGAAGTTATTCGCGCTTCGCGCTTCGCGGAGCGCGAAGCGCGAAGTTGGGAGCCCTAGATGCTGTCTGATCTTGCGTTCGGCTGGAGCACTCAGAGGCACAGTCCACACGCACCGGCTCGGAAGAGAGATGCTTCAGAGCCCCGAATCGTCAGGGGTAACTCGGGTCAGGGATAACTCGGGTTCGTTTTCCGGGAGTCCGAACCCGAGTTACCCCGGACCCGAGTTACCCCGGATAACTCGGGCGTCCAGAGCCCCGAATCATCAGGGGTAACTCGGGTCAGGGATAACTCGGGTTCGTTTTTTCGGGAATCCGAACCCGAGTTACCCCGGACCCGAGTTACCCCGGATAACTCGGGCGCCCAACACCGGCTCGGAAGAGAGATGCTGACGCCAGCCCTGCTCCTGGACCTCTTCTGGTGCGTCTGTCGCCCTTCCGGGGCCACGGCTCGCGCCGTGGGCCTGCACAGCCAGCGGAGGCTGGCTCGAGTAGCAGCGTCCCGTGCCTGTCCGGCGGCCTCTCCGCGCAGTTGCTCGGCCCGTGGGCGATCGTTCGGGCTGCCACCGCGCCGTCCGCGTGCCTTCGCACCGTGGGGTGAAGCTCACTTCGATGCCGCAGGTTCGATTCGATTCGATTTCGCTGGATTCCGATTCCGATTCGATTCGATTCCGGGTTCCGATTCGGGATCCGATTTCCCCTTTGAGGCTTGCTAGCCTGCCGATGTCTGCCGATTCGGCTTTTCCCGACTCGGCTGCCGATGCCCGCCGATCCGATTCATTTCGATTGCCGATCCGAGTTGTCGATTCGATTCTGGGCTGAAGCACGAGACATGCATCCAAGGCCCTGGGCCGCCCAGGTAGGCTCCGAGCCGACGGGATCGAAGGATGGCTCCGCGTCGCCGATGCATCGACGATGCTGCTCGATGTGGAGCCAGAATTTCCCGTCGCCGACGGCGCAGATGCATCCCCGGCGTCGCCGATGCATCGCTGATGTATCGCCGACACAGCGATGTGGGACCTGCCTCTCGACATACGAGGGCCGCCGTGGCCATAGCGGTGCCTCCTTGACGCACATGCAGCGTGCCTCGTGGTGGCAGCATGGCTGTAGGTCCCTCGCAGGGGGGGGGGGGGGCGATTGGGAGAGCCCAGACCTACGAAAAAATCTCCTCGCGAACTTATCTTCGCTATTTGCCGCCTCTGGGGGCCCTTACCGGGCCTCGGGACCGTCAAAAAACGGCTCAGGCTGAAAATTGGTCCCAGGGAAGGGGTCCAGACTTCTGGGGGTCGACGTTGTAGAAAGATCACGACGCAGGTCGTGCCTTGTGGCCTGAGCCTGCTCAGTTGTCCCCTGTCTCCGAGGCCGGCGGAGACAGGGCGGCGCGAGGCGCGAGGTGGCGTGATCTCCAGGCCTCGGGATCTCCACGCACGTTCGGGGTGCGTCCGCGGAGACCCATGGAATCCCTAAGCCTCACGCAGTGACGAGGCTCCCTGGGTCGCCTACAGGCCCACCGAAGAATGCTCCAAGGACCTTTTCGGGGGTCTGCACGAGATGTTCTTAGAACATGCTCGGTTGGAGCAGTACTGTTTTCATTCGTGTGCTTTATGGTCTAAGCACATGTTTTCTCATAGCATCCGTTGGGGCGGGCGGCCCCTGCGCAGCATCTATCTATTGTCCCGTACTGGTTCATGGGCGCCTTGCCTTGCATGCCCTCCGCACTCCGTCTTTAGGGTGCAGTGGCGTGCGCTCGCGTCTGGCAACCGATGAGAATGCATCGATTTAGCGCCGATGCGCGTCGATCAGCGTCGGTTGGCGTCGATTCGCAAACGCCAGCAAGATGGCACGGAAGGCTCTTATAAAGTGCCACAGGATCATCGATCTTGGATCTTCGATCAGGCGTGCGATCGTGCGCCATTGCGCTTGCGCCCACGGCCTCGGCGCGCCGCTCGGGTCTCCGCAGGCGCACCCCGGAGTAGCCGCCAGATTCTTCTGCCTGGACTGCGAGCGCGATTGCATCTGCGCGGAGTGCCACCGCCTCCGCTTTGGGGACGTCGTCGTCGCCGCCACCTGTTTCGTCGTCGTTGTCGTCGTCGTTCGGCTTCCTTTCCTCCTCCCTTCCCCCCTCGGGAGACGACGTCGTCGTTGAAGACATTGCTCCCGCCCCGCCCTCATGTGCGCGGGAGCCAAAGCGGGGGGTGGGTGAAAGATTGCGAGGAGGAGCAGGAGGAGGAGGAGGAGGAGGAGGAGGAGGAGGAGGAGGAGGCGAAGGGCGAAATTGACGCTCCGTAGCCATTAGGACCCGAGCGTGCTGCACACCCCCTGCGGCAACCGATACTTCCGATAGCCTCACACTTCGTAACCGTTACACCTCACGTATGCTGTCGTTTCTGGTCGGATTCCAGAAGAAGCAAATGGCATTCACATCCCAGTCAGGCATTCGCATGCGGAGGCGCACATGGCGAATGCACCGGGGGCAAGAGCGATCTGATCCTTGCATGTTTTGGAGACTGTCACCAGCCCGAGGGTCTGACGGTGGTACCCCTTGGGTGTGGGGCTGGCCGCCTCCGATGTTGCCCACCAGATTTCCACGGTTTCCCAGGGACGTGCTCGATACCATGGCACGGAACAAGTCTGGGAACGGCCTCTGCGTGTGACCAGCGTCCGATTATCACATTCGGCTTGCATTTTGCGTGACGTGGAGCTCCGTGTTTCTGCGACAATGTTACATTAGCACATTGTCAGCGAGACTATCGAGCAGACGCAACAGCTTCTGTCTGGAACCCTTGTCCTGTGTTTGGGTCGCACCCAACCCAGCTAAAAGTGACGCGGCCTTGCTGTTTTTAGAGATATCATATACAAGGGCCTCAGGATGGGCACTAAACTATTTCCGTATCGAGGACCGCGGTGACATCACCAGGCTGGCGCGACGGGGCCCTGTTCCATGTCGCGTTCATTCGAGAGGAAAAGATTGGAGGAGTGGAGTGACGGAGGAGCTGCGTGAAGCAGCACGAGAATGAGGGAGGAAGGGGGAAGGCATGACGGGCCTGTTTTCCACCACCACCACCACTATCAGTTGGAGGGGGAGGGGGTCCTCCTCCTCCTCCTCCTCTTCTTCTTCCTCCTCCTCCTCATCCTCCACCTCCTCCCCCCCTCCAACTTATGGTGGTGGTGGTGGAAAACAGGCCCATCAAGGCAGGTGGAGGGGGGGAGGGTTCTTTTTGCCCCGCGTTTCTCGTTGTGGCCGGGCGTCGGCGGATCGTTGATTGGTCCAGCGCGCCGCAGGTCTGCCAGGCTCGTGGGGGAGGGGGGTGGCCAGCAACGGGGGCGATCAGGAGGACCTCCCTCCTCCCTCCTCCCTCCTCCCTCCTCCTCCTCCTCCTCCTCCTCCTCCTCCTCCTCCTCCTCCTCCTCCTCCTCCTCCTCCTCCTCCTCCTCCTCCGCCCTCCTCCTCCTCCTCCGCCACCAGGACCAGGAGGAACGAGGATCAGGAGGACGAGGGCGAACGGGTGCGCATCCTGGGGCAGATGGCGCCGAATCTGTTTCCCAAGCATCGTCGAGTTGGAGTGCCATTCGCCGCGCCGTTGGGTCAAGTTCGGCACTGGGTTCGCCGGCGTCGGTACTCGTGGCGTTCCGCTGGTGCCAGGAGCGTGGGGCCGGCAAGAATATTTTTGCCAGCCCCACCTGACGGTCACCGCTGATTGTCGCCAACCTTGTACAAAATGGGGCCGGCAAACATCGGGGGCCTCGTTGGGCATCCAGCGGGGGGGGGGCAAGCAAACATATTTTTGCCAGTCCCTCCCCGCCTGCACCATGCGGGAACGGAAACGATGGCGAGGTCCAAGTCTTGTTTTCTTCCCCTGCCTGGGGGTCCGCAGGATATCAACCAGGGCATCAGGAATTCAAGGGGGCGCAGGTGCGTCAGGCCCACAGCGTGTATGGTTTGAGAATGAGATACTTCAATAATTAAAACAGAATTCCGATATGGCAGCAATCCCAAATCATTTGTTTTCGTTGGCAATGCCACAGGAAATAAACACCGTGGCTGAGCACTTGTGGGTTTTCTTTTACGCGCTTCTGGCGGTCCACGAAGAACAGTGAGTAGCACTTCGCGTGGTTCCCCCGTGCACGTACCAGTTTTGTCCCTCCACCACGGCCCGCGCCTGGGCATTGGGATCTGAAGACCAGCGCGCGCTTGGCAATTGTTGTTTGGTGACAGCTCGAATGTTGCCAACTACGTGGTGTCACCGCGCTGCCCCACAGGTGCAGCTGGTGCTGGTGCGTCTCAATCCTGCGTGGTCCACTCCAGAATTGCCGATGAGCGAGTGCGACCGGACGAACGCAACGCTACCGAGACGCTGAACGAGCAGATGCCGGCCAGATAGATTACGTGGAAAGATCCGAACGGCCTCCAGAAATTCCGCCAATGAATCGATGGAGGCCCCGACACATGGAACGGTGGTAATGGCCCTGCCTCATGGGAGGCGGGAGGCGGAGGATGAGGAGGAGGAGGAAAAGGAGGGGCAGGAGAGGAGGAGGTGGAGGAGAAGAGCGGGGGAGCCAATCGAGATGGTGGAGACGGAGGAGGACGAGGAGTTGGGAAGCAGGAGGAGGTGGAGGAGGAGGAGGAGGAAAAGCACGCGGCAGCGGAGCAGATCGTAGCTCGTTTCGATTTTTTTTTTTGCAGAGCGCGCGCTCGCCATTTCGCCCGCGCGTGCACCACTGAACTCGACTTCGAGGGGGGGAATGAAAGGTTGATCGCTCTCTCTCCTCTTTTTCCTCTCTCCTGGTTCCTCTCCCTCAGCACTGTGAGGGTTGTATACGGGATGGTGCCCTGCGGCACCCTTGGAGTGCGTCTCCATGAGGGCCGTCTCCACGCATGTGTCCCCCACCCACACACAGGGCCCGTTTCAATGGGAAGTCCTCTCCTAGCCATTTCGATCCAACTTGTTGTTCTGTCTCGCTGCTGGGTCCGTGCGTTGCTCTGCTTTGCCTCCGCAGTCTCTCTCTCCCCCATTCCTTCCTCTTCCTTGTTCTCCTGGCAGAGGCAACGGGCGGGTTCTGGAGTCACGGGGCGGGCGCTTTGGGCGAGGGACGGGGTTCGCCCCGAGGGTTCTTCTCCAGGCCTCACGTCGGTCGGCCGCGCGCTGGTCCTCTTTGTCTTCTTCAGCTGCCAGCTGGCGCGCTCGCCACCCACGACGGCGAGCTCAACAGATCTTCCTCTTGGCTCCTTCTGCTCCTCGTCTTCTCGGTTTCCTGAAGGGGGGGTGGCTCGCGACCTGGGCCGGAGGGGTCCTCCTGGGAGGGGTCGGCGCCGAGATTGCGATGGTAGTTTGCGCCTCTCGCGGCGCGCGGCGCGAGCTGGGAAGACTTGCAACCCCTAATATGTTCAGAGATCAGGCATTCAGTGGGCCCCGGAAACAACAGGGCCGTTTTCTTCACTGTGCCCGAAAAGTGTCTCTTGAAAGTGGGCACTGCAAAACAACGGGGACCGGAAACGGCAACAGAAACGGCTCCAGGATTGGAGCCAGCCGCAACTGGCAAACAAACGGCGACGGAACCGGCAACAAAAACAGCGCCAGAATCAGCAACAAAACGGCAAAGCGAAACCCCTAACAAAAACGAGCCGGTCGTTTCCAGGGCCCACAAAGATCAGGAAGGTCCAGAATTAGAAACAAACTTTCACAGGTCCGCGCAGACCTCATAATGTTTGTGTGGTTGCGTCTCGTTTCTGGAAGGAGATGGAAAAGCAATTCCAGAACCCTCCCGTGAGCCTATTCAGAGTACTCCTAAGGGCTCCAGGGCCCCCCCTGTCACGCCCGATGCAGAGAGTCCCGACTTGTCCATACGTGGCATCGTCTCCGCAGGCTGTCCGACAACATCAGTCCCCCCCCCCCACACACACTCACACTCAGACACACACACACACACACACACACACACACACACACACACACACACGCACACTCACACACAGGCACACACACACAAACAAACAACCAAAACAACACCCGCACAAACACACACACACACACACACCGCAGACGAGCCCTGGCCGTGTCCATCTTGGGACTGGGGCTGTTGTGCACTAGCCCACTCTTAGCCTAGGCCAGGAGGTCGTATACGGTCAGGAACGCTTGCCTATAGCGTGTCGCGCCGCCGGTTCCTGGCGCGACATTCTAAGCACGTCCCCGTCCGCAAACATCAGCATTGCGAGCTTTTCTCGGCATCCCGTCCCATGAAGCAGAGGGGCACGCTATCCGCAATCAGCTTGCAAGGCACAGCGTGTCGCAGGGGCGTCCTCCGCGACATGCTGATGACAGGCTCCTCACCGCTGCACCCGCGCAGGACCCAGGATGGGGTGGCCAAGGCTGGCTGTCATGTCTACCCAGATGTTCGATGTCTTGACTCTTTCCATTTCACGGAGCTCGAAGGTCTCGGTCCCCTCCTGTGGGTACGTTTTCCATCCCAGCCCGAAGCGGTCACATGGAGGCCCACAGGAAGAAACAAGTAACGACATTGTCCACCCACACGCGGTCCGAGATGGACGGGGTCGAATCGGAGGATCACGCCGCATCACCAATGCTTCGGCGATGCGGTGCCGTCCCGAATCTCCTTCTTCACCGCGACAACGCCGCTCATCGTCGATGCGGTGCGAACTTGAATTCTGGCCCCTGTCTGATGGCCCCCTACCGAGGCATCCCAAGATGTTTCTGTTTTCGGCCCGCGGGTCCTGCAGGTCTCCACCCCTTAACCGGGGGGCAGCTTTTCTGCCTGATGGCGCCAAGTCCCGGATACCAGAAGGAAATCGCAGGGGTCGATTTCCTTTTGGTCGCTAGGAGGAAATTCGTGGGGGGATTTCCTTCTGGTCGATTTCCTTCTGGTCGAAATGGGAGAAAACTCGTGGGTCGATCGGAGGAAATTCGCAAGAGACCTGGAGCCCTGGCCCGAGGCGGCCCCAGGATTTCCACCGAGGCCCGGGTGGCCCCCAGGGCGCCCCGCACGAGGCTTGGCGGGCTCCGGGCTGCAATGCGGGCGAGAAGTTGCGGGCGCCTCCGAGGAAGAAGGCGATCAAGAAACGCCCAAGACGGGCCCACGGAATCGCGCCAGCCACGGAATCGCGTCAGCCGCGGGGGTGGGAGCGATGGGAGCGGCCCGAGTCGTCGTCGTCCTTGTCGTTTCCTTCGTCGTCGTTGTCGTCGTCGTCGTTGTCGTCGTCGTCGTCGTTTTCGTCATCGTCGTCGCCAGCTCAACCTGAAGTGTGCGCGCCCGGCGCGGCCACCCTGCTCCGCTGGCGTGGAGGTGCGCTTTGAACCCCGCGGGCGAGCACCGCGGGCACCGCGTGGAGAGCGCCAGGGACGCCCTGGTGAAGGCCGTGGGCGGCCGGTGGGATTGTCAACTGCTCGATTAGGTGTTGATTCGTACGTCGAGTCTTACGGAAACAAACCGTGCAGAATGTGATGTAGATCTGCGGATCATTTTGCTTTCGTGTATTCGACGCAAGAATTCAAGTTTGGGGTAAATCAGAACTACTCGAACCGCGGAGCTCCAGGCCTGGACCTCCCAACGTTTTGAAAATTCCGCACGCAGGTTGTTCTTAGTTTTCTGTCTCCCTGGTGCCCCTCGCCGTGCCCCGGAACCGTCAACTAAAAGGCTCAAGATGCGGAGGCGGCCTTGGGGAGAGGGTCGGGGCTTCTGGGGACCCCGTACTATTGGAAGTAGGTCATCGAATACATATACTTGTGGCGGTCCACGCAGATTTCTTGGATCAGCGCTGGGACCCCCTGGCGGCGCCTCGGGCGCCGCCCCTGGCGCGCTCCGCGCGCCAGGGAAGGGGGTTCAGCGCAGATCCAAGACCTCCGCGCGGACCTCCAAAAGTTTTCTGTTGATGCCGGTTTGTGTTGCTCTAGCATTGGAGAAAAAACAGCACATCAGAGTATGTGGGGGGGCGTCCGCGCTTCCGTCGTCCTGGCCGCGTCGCAGTTGGTTGCGTTCGGTCGCTTCGGTAATCCTTGGTGCACTTGTCGGTCCAAAGTGCGTTTTTGTTCCCCGCTGCTGCCCTTTCTGCCGCCCATATGGGCTTGGGTGTTTTCAAGACAGCTGCGCCGCTTCACCAGACGGCTAATTCGCTTTGAGGATACACCCGCTGGTTGAACTCACTGGCGCGTTGGGAGGAACAAGTGTGTTTACCCGTTCAGCTGCACGCAGCCTGTGTCGGCCCTCATTGCGCTGCATGCGTCGCACTGGAGGGCTTTGGTGGACAGGCACATGACATGTCGGCGCTAACACGCACTTCGAGGGTCCTTGCTCGGGCCAGTTCGGTCGGCGGTTGCGTCGTTGCCGCGCCGTTGTGTCATTCCCAGCTGCTTCCGGTAGATATTCGGCCTGGGTCTGTCTCGGTGTCGCTGTCGACTCAGGCTCGGCCGCGCCGTCGCCGTGGGACGGCCTTGCCCTCACACTGCCGCTGCCGCTCCGCAACGGTGGACACCCAGAGATTCAGATGGACGGTCGAGGTCTCTCGTCGTGCTCTGTGCCCGGAGGCCGTTGTCGGGCCCAGGAGCGTTTGAGATCGATCTGGGGCGAGGCAGCCCGCCAGGATGGTGATCGTTTCCTTTATTCCTTGTTTTGCCGACCGGCGCGGGCCCTCGCCCCCCCCCCCCATTGGAGTACACCTCAGGCGATGCTCAAGAAAACTTAAATTTTCGGCCAGAGTCTCGATTATTCTTAATGTTTCAATTTAATTCCCAAGATTTTGATATATTTTCTGGGTTTTAGTTAAATTCTGAGACTATGAATTTCTTAACCCATGATTTCTTAAGCATTTCGCAGGGTGTAGATCCTGGCCGTTTCTGGCGCCTGTTTCAAGCAGGTGGAGTCTCCCCCATGGGACGCACTGAGCAGAGGTCTGGAGCCGGACCGCCCCCCGTTCCGCCCCCTGTCGACACGCCGACGAAGGCAACGTTCGCGTGGGATTTACGTCCATGTTGAGCGGGTTTCGGGGTACGACTCTCAGGAGGAAAAGAAACACATAGTCACAATGAATCCTCGATTCCCCAGAAAATATAGGAAAATATGGGAATTGGGGGGGAAGACAGAAACCCCGAAAAGATGGGAAAATGTGGCGAATCTTTTTGTTTGTGTGTGTATTTCTTTGTGTGTCCTGGGGCCCCTTCAGACTCTCCCAGAGCAGTGGCCGCCCCTCGCCGGCCTCGTCGTGGGTGTGGTGTGGGCCGAGGTCTCTGCGTCTCGCCTCGGTGGACCCAGAGTCGGGCCGGGCGAACGGGGGGGATTGGGAGAGGGGGGGTTACGAAATCTGCCGCATGCAGCTGGTTTGGGCCCCACCGAGGGGCCCATTCCTCGATGCATAGCTCCCTCCGGCGCCGGGAGGCGCCGCGAAAATCAGCTACGTGAGCTGATTCTCAACCCCCTCCTTTGTTATCCCCCCCTTTCGCCCGACCCGACAGAGACTTCCGAAGGCGATCGAAGATCAACCATGCGTCGGGGGCGGAAAAGAGGGGGGTGATGACTAGGGGGGGGTGGATTTCATGGCGCGGGCCATGATGTTTCCCCAGATTTCAGGGCGCCTCTTCTTGTTTCATGGCGTCCCTGGCCCCCCCGCTGGGCCGCGCACGTGCCGCCGGTCATGATTTGCACCCCCCCTTCTTGGGCACCCCGCTCTTGGCCGCTCCCGACTGCGGAGATCCTGTTTCACCTTGGCTGAACATCGGCGGCGAGCAAGGGGGGGGGGAGGAAGCGAGCAGGAGAAGGCCTTCTCAGAAGGCGGCGGGACCTCTCAGAAGGCCGGGAGACTTCCAAGCTTTCTGAGAAGGCCCGCCCCTTCTCATTTCCCCCCCGCGCTCGCCGCCAAACCTGCCGGAACCCGCCGCAGATCGCGAAAGACTTGGCATCGTTCGGACGTGTGCATTTTCTCGGCGAGCACCATCGAGGAGGATATTGGATCATCTTGCGGAGCAAAGACACGTACGAAGTCGACAGATGGACGTGAAATGGACGCACGAGCGATGGCTAGAAGACCGCCAGAAGGCTGCCGCAGAGCGCTCAAGACGAACGAGTAACAAGTGGGGTTGAACGACATATGATGCATCTGGTTTTGGCCCGCCGGCAAGCGCGTTCTTCGATGCACGCGACGGGAGGCACCGAGAATAATAGACGAACGAGTTGCAAGGGGGTTTCCATGATCCAGCGCCTAGGATCCGGGACGACGGGCTGCCCCTCGGCGGCGTCGGGGTCGGGGGCCCCACGGGGCCGGTGCCAAACAACAGCGGCTGGTCGTCGGCGTCCTCGATTTGGAGTGGGTCGAAGTAGAACAAATTGTATAGACAAATTTTAGGAGCTCCGCGCGGATTTCTTGGATCGGCTCCGGGCGCCCCTGGCGGCGCCTCCGGCGCCGCTCTTGGTGCGTTCCGCGCGCCAGGGAGGGGAGTTCAGCACAGATCCAATTGAAAGGCTGCCGCCTCTGCCGCCGACCCCACAAAAGGGGATCTCGTGGGGTCCTCCTGGGGCACACGCGCGCCGTCTTGTGGTATGTTTGGGAGCCTGTTGGGCCGTCTCCGGCCGATCGTGTCAGGTTCCACATGCTGGGTGGGATAGGAAACAGGGATGGTGCAATTGAGGACCGAAATCACATCGGCCAGCTGGTTCGGCACGGACGATGCGGCCCCGTATGCGGCTATCGATGGGGATTTTTCAGTGTGCCCCAAAGACAGCGCGGACATTTCAGTACGAATCGAGGATGCCCCAGGAGGCCTCAGGAAACTTCAGGTGGCCTAAGGAAGCTTCAGGAAGCCCCAAGAGGTTGCCGGAAACCACCGGGGGCCCCAAGAGGCTGCCCTTTTTCCAGACGTGGGCCCCTTAGTCCACGCCAGGGGGGAGGGAGGTGATCCCATCATACCTCTTCCATGTGCGGCGCCCCCCGCTTTGCGAGGAAGGTCTGCGGGGCTTGTGCGGCCTGGGGGCCTGGATGACCGGTTCTCCGAATCGTTGCGCTCTACCTCCCCCCCACATCCTCTCATGTGATGGTTGAGATGGGGAGGGAGGGGGACCCTCCCGCCGGCCTGTGTCGTGCCCCCGCGCCAGCTCGACCCCCAGATCAGGGAGCTGCTCCAGGCTGGGCGGGCCGACTCGCGAGCCGCGCCCCAAGTTCCCGTCGGTCCAGTGTTGTCGTGTCCGCTGGCTTCTTTTTCCCTAGTAAGTCCTCTCTATCGAATTCACCATCGATCTCACAATCGATATCATGATCGACCTCACAAGCGATCTCACTATAGATCTCACGATCGATCTCACGATCGATCTCAATATTGATCTCATTGAATCGTCTTCATTATCGATTCCACTATACAGAGTACTTTTTGTTGAAAGCATCCACTGATTCTGGTTTCTCCCTGGTGTAATTCATTTGTTGGTTGTTGGTTCGTGTCTTCAATTTAGCCACTCTGCTGTCTTGTCGCCTCGTCCTGCGTTTACTGCCCCTTCGCCGTGCCCCCTCTGTGAGATCGCTGGCAATATCTCTGGGTGCTGCACACCCCATCCTGCCGTTTGCAGGTGATACTTCGCCCCCCCTATCCCCCATGCGGATGCCCTCTCCGTAGGTCCTTGCGAAGCGTGGGTCCCTATGGGTCGGCCCTACGCTTCTTGGTTTGGGCTGTTTAGGCGTGAACGGGCGCCACCTGGTCGTGCTGGATTCCGCGGCGTCGCTGCGCGCGCAGATTTAACTATAATTCGTCACGGTTCGCGTAGCCTCACCAGCCCATTCAGAAATTGATGACGCTTCGCGAATCCCCACCAGCCCATCCAGAAACGATGCCCAGAGGAATTGCCTCGATCAGGGAAGTGGGCAGCACACAGAGGAAGCCATTATGAGACATCTTGGGATATCTGGAGCCATCTTGGAGGTCTCTTGGAGGTCATCTTGGGCTCTCCCAGGCGCTCTTGGAGTCATCTTAATCAGTGCCCCCCCCCCCCAAGAGGTCAATCTGTAGCTAAAACCTTTTTGTAAAATCGATGATTTGGCATTCTCGCCGAGGCCTCTCGGAGCATCTTGGGTGCCTCTGGGGGGTCTCTTGGGGCCTCTTGGGGGAGCCTCTTGGGGGCATCCTGGGGGCCTCTTGGGGCGTCCTGGCCACCTCTTGGGGCACCCTTGGGAGCCTGGGGGGCCATCTTTGGGCCATCTTGGGTGAGATCGATCACAGGAGGGGGGATGCCCAATTAGCGTCCCCCCCTCGGGAGGCCAAAATGGGGCCAAAACCTTACTACAACCAATGATTTTGGTGTCCTCGCCGAGGCCGTTTTGGACGCTCCGACGACTCGCGAAACCCCTTGTCCAGGTCCACGGGGAGGGGGTAGGGGGAGGGGTAAACCCCTCCCCGAAGGGGAAGAAGGAGGGGTGGAAGCGGAAACTGTCTAAACCACCGACGCCCAGAGGGCTGGTGGGATTTTGCCCATGAGAGGTGACGGGAAATGGGGCGAAGAGACACATATAGTGAAACATCGCGGGCAACCAGGGTGAACAGAGAGATTTCTGAATGGGTTGATTTTGTGGGACGTCTTCGGGCCATCCCTGCGGCCCGCCCGGGGGCGAGGGAAGGAGGAGGAGGAAGAGGAGGAGGAAGAGGAGGAGGATGGGACAAGTCGAGGGGGAAACGATCTTCCCTCAAATGGCGGGCCAAGGCGATGCGCCAGGCGCCATCTCCCCACGGTGGGGGAGGTCGTGGAGGACGAGGGAGAGGAAGACGATGCGGGCAAGGGTGAGGAAGAGGACGAGGAGAAGGAGAAGGAGGAGGAGAACGGGGACGAGGACCCATCAGTTCTTGAAGAGTGAATGGATCCAGAACGTGGTTTACACTCGTAGCCATTCCCCAGAATCCATAATCCACTTCGTTAGCGTAAGACGTACTCAAACAATTTACTGATGACATTAAGTTACAGGCGTGTGTTCCATTCCGAGTAGTGGGTGGATTTACTGTTCGTCCACGATGGAGCCATGAGGACATTAATTAGTACGAGGATGAGGATGAGGATGAGGAGAAGGGGCACGAGGACGACGAGGACGATAACGAGGAGGAGGAGGAGGAGGAGGAGGACTGACGAGGAGGAGGACGAGGGGGACGAGGACGATTAGGACGAGACAGATGACGATGGGGGAGGGCGACGTGGAGGACGAGGAGGACGTGGACGAAGACAATGCGGAGAAGGGGGCAGAGGAGGGCAAGGGCTCTGGCTGCCATCTCGGAGTCTCCTGGAGGCTCCCCCTCGGCTCGTTTGGGGCCCTCTTTGGTCTTTCGGCCCTTTGGGGCTCTTTTGGGAGGCTCTCGGGGCTCTCTGTGGGCCCTGTTTGGGCTCTCTTGGGCTGGCCCTCTTTGGAGCCCCAGAGGGCCTCCTGGGATATGTTCGAAGCCTCCGGTCAAGAGGGGAGTCCCCGATCTAGCCCCCCCCCCCCCCTCCAGGGCCCTCAACATCGCGTCGTGGAGGCCCTTTGTGGCGCTGATGGGGCCGTCCTGGAGGCCTCTTGTGTCCGTCTTGGGCCTCTCGTGGGCCATCGTCGGGCCATCTTGAGACCTTCAATGCGCATCACAAGCGAACAGGCGAGACGGCACGCCTCACTGATTGTGCTTAGGAATTTGAAGGGTCTCGTGCCCTTGGGGTGGTTCCTGAGGGGTCTCCGAGAGCACTTGCAACCGTCTTGTGGCCCCCCTTGGGCCTCTTGGAGGCATGCCTGAAGCAATATGAAACCATTTTCGGTTGCCTTGAACCATTTGGGTGCCATATTGGGTCATCTTGGGCGCTCCAAACTCTCGTGGCCCCCCAAGCAAGAAACCTCGGGTAGGGGATGGGGGGTTACCCCTCCCCGAAGGGAAAAATTGAGTTTGTGCACTCTGGATGTTCCCGCTACATTGTGGCGGCTATGTGGTACAGGATAGTCTGTGGCACAAAACGTGTATGGTGGCATTGGCTATGTGATTCACGCACTAGCATGCTCCAATGCCCGACAATTCCACCCACCCGCCTGCAGCGTATTGGCACCATTCGGGATGCCGTGCGCGAAGGTATGCATCGGGAAGTGTCAGCACATCTCAAATGGTGCCATGTCGCGCGAAACCTTCAGCTTCAGATCCATGGCTCTTGCGGGCAGAGGTCTGACATAGGCAACGGTGAGGATGTTGACATTGATGAGTTTGGTGAAGATGATGACGGTGATGGTGATGATGACGATATTGATGGTGATAGTGGTGGTGATGCTGATGCGGGCGACGACAACGACGTTGAGGAATCCGATTATGACGGTGTTGCTGATGGTGGTCCGAGTGATGATTGATGTTGTTGATACTTGCTAGAATGGTGATAGTGATGGTTATGATATGAAGGTGAAGGTGAAGGTTATACGGGTGATAATGGTGACGGTGATGGCCATGGTGGGATAAGTAATGGTGGTGATTGCGATGGTGACGACGCCGACGAT
>CAUYUJ010016197.1:40000-45000 GCA_963575745.1 Prorocentrum cordatum | reverse complement strand
CCACCCAGTACAGCGCTTCGTGGCCCCATGGGGAGCTCCACCGAAGGCCCCCAGTGGCTGCGTTCGCATGGCGGCCTCGGGCCATTTCGGCACACCCCTCGCGGGATCGTGGCCCCATAGGGAGCTCCACCGAAGGCCCCAGTGGCTGCGTTCGCATGGCGGCCTCGGGCCATTTCTTCACACCTCTCTCGAGGATCGTGGCCCCACAGGGAGCTCCACCGAAGGCCCCCAGTGGCTGCGTTCGCATGGCGGCTTCGGGCCATTTCGGCACACCTCTCTCGAGGATCGTGGCCCCATAGGGAGCTCCACCGAAGGCCCCCAGTGGCTGCGTTCGCATGGCGGCCTCGGGCCATTTCGGCACACTCCTCACGAGGATCGTGGCCCCATAGGGAGCTCCACCGAAGGCCCCAGTGGCTGCGTTCGCATGTGGCTATTTCGGCACACCCCTCTCGAGGATCGTGGCCCCATAGGGAGCTCCACCGAAGGCGCCCAGTGGCTGCGTTCGCATGGCGGCCTCGGGCCATTGCGGCACCCCTCACGAGGATCGTTGCCCCATAGGGAGCTCCACCGAAGGCCCCAGTGGCTGCGTTCGCATGGCGGCCTCGGGCCATTTCGGCACACCCTTCACGAGGATCGTGGCCCCATAGGGAACTCCACCGAAGGCCCCAGTGGCTGCGTTCGCATGGCGGCCTCGGGCCAATTCGGCGCACCCCTCACGAGGATGTGGCCCCATAGGGAGCTCCACCGAAGGCCCCAGTGGCTGCGTTCGCATGGCGGCCTCGGGCTATTTCGACACACCCCTCACGAGGACCGTGGCCCCATAGGGAGCTCCACCGAAGGCGCCAGTGGCAGGGTTCGCACGGCGGCCCCGGGCCATTTCGGCACACCCCTCACGAGGATCGTGTCCCCATAGTTGTACTGCTTCAACAACCGCCCCTTGTCGTCGTACTCCGCCTTGTCGACGTGCAACTCCACCTCCTCCCTCATGGCTCTCAAGGCCTTCTCCTGCTTCTGCTCCTCGGTGAGAGGGGCGCCGTCCTTGTCGTCGTCGGCGCCCGCGAAGACGGCCACGAACGTGCCCCTGAGCATGTCGGGTTCCGGCGGAAAGCCGTGGCCACATAGGGAACGCGGGCCAAGATGGCATTCACAATTGCAGTATTTTCACAACAGCATATGGTTGGGTCCTTCGCCAGGCTAATTTGATTTTTTCCAAACCATCCTGTGGTGTTGGGTCTTCGTTTTGAAGAAACGGTCCCCGCGTCTCCTCTCCTTCTCTCCTCCTCCTCCCCTCCTCCCCCCTCCCCCTCTTCCTTGCGCTTCACCCACCCAGTGCAGCGCTTCGTGGCCCCATAGGGAGCTCCACCGAAGGCCCCCAGTGGCTGCGTTCGCATGGCGGCCTCGGGCCATTTCGGCACACCCTTCGCGAGGATCGTGGCCCCATAAGGGAGCTCCACCGAAGGCCCCAGTGGCTGCGTTCGCATGGCGGCCTCGGGCCATTTCGGCACACCCCTCTCGAGGATCGTGGCCCCATTGGCTGCGTTCGCATGGCGGCCTCGGGCCATGTCGGCACATTCCTCACGAGGATCGTGGCCCCATAGGGAGCTCCACCAAAGGCCCCCAGTGGCTGCGTTCGCATGGCGGCCTCGAGCCATTTCGGCACACCCCTCACGAGGATCGTGGCCCCATAGGGAGCTCCACCGAAGGCGCCCAGTGGCTGCGTTCGCATGGCGGCCTCGGGCCATTTCGGCACCCCTCGCGAGGATCGTGGCCCCATAGGGAGCTCCACCGAAGGCCCCAGTGGCTGCGTTCGCATGGCGGCCTCGGGCTATTTCGGCACACCCCTCACGAGGATCGTGGCCCCATAGGGAGCTTCACCGAAGGCCCCAGTGGCTGCGTTCGCATGGCGGCCTCGGGCTATTTCGACACACCCCTCACGAGGACCGTGGCCCCATAGGGAGCTCCACCGAAGGCGCCAGTGGCAGGGTTCGCACGGCGGCCCCGGGCAATTGCGGCACATCCCTCACGAGGATCGTGGCCCCATAGTTGTGCTGTTTCAACAACCGCGCCTGGGCGTCGTACTCCGCCTTGTCGACGTGCAACGCCACCTCCTCCCTCATGGCTCTCAAGGCTTTCTCCTGCTTCTGCTCCTCGGTGAGAGGGGCGCCGTCCTTTTCGTCGTCGGCGCCCGCGAAGACGGCCACGAACGTGCCCCTGAGCATGTCTGGCTCCGGCGGGAAAGCCGTGGCCACATAGGGAGCGCGGGCTAAGATGGCATTCGCAATTGCAGTATTTTCACAACAACATATGGTTGGGTCCTTCGCCAGGCGAATTTTCTCTCCGAGGGGTCTTGGGGCGCTCTTGGGGCTCTTTGGGATGGTCTGTGAGGCCTCTTCGGGCCGTCTTGGATTCTCCGGCCAAAAAGAGGGAGAAGGCACAACACATTGATTTCCTTTTGGTTTTGAACCCATTCTGGCCTCTGGGGAAGGGTCCGTGGAGGGCACGGAGGGCACTTGAAACCGTCTGTGGGCCGTCTTAAATCCTCTTGGATGCGTGCTGGAGGCTACCTTGGGCCGTCTTGAGATATCTTGGGCGATTTGGGAAGCCATCTTGGGTTCGCTCAAGCCCTCTGGAAGCTATCTTGGGTCAGTCCGGACGCTCTAACCCCTCGCGGGGAAACCCGTCCAGACCCAGGGAAAGGGGGGAGGTAAACCTTCCGACCAGGTGATGGAAGGAGGTTAGAAAAGGAAGCGCTCTAGACCACTTGCGTCCAGAGGGCTGGTGGGATAACGACGAGGTTCCTTCCGATTTGGGCTATTTGGCGCCTGAAATCGAGTTTTGCGCGTGCCTGCTCGCACGCGGCGAACTCTGGCACACTCCCACAGCTCTTCCGTGCGTGCCCGCTCGCACGCGTCGCCCCCTGGCACGCTCCTCTCCGACGGCGCATCTCTGCGCGCCCGGTCGCGCGCGGCGCATTCTGGCGCGCCCCAAAGGCGCCCCCGTGCGCGCCCGCTCGCACGCGGCGCGCTGGCGCGCCCCAAGGGCGCTTTCGTGCCCGCTCGCGCGCGGCGCTCTCTGGCACACTCCGACAGCTCTTCCGTACGTGCCCGCTCGCACGCGGCGCACTCCGGCGCGCCCCGCGAGCGCTTCCGTGCGCGCCTGCTCGCACGCGGCTGGCGCACTCCGACAGCTCTTCCGCGCGTGCCCGCTCGCTAGCGGCGCATTCCGTGGCGCGCTCCACAGGCGCTTCGGTGGTGTCCGCCCGCGCGCGGCGCATTCTGGCGCGTCCGAATGCGCTTCCGTGCGTGCCCGCTCGCACCCAGCGCACTCTGGTGCACCTCGAGAGCGCTCCCGTGCGCGCCCGCTCGCACCCGCTGTATCTGGTGCGCCCCGACCGCGTCTCCGTGCGTTCCCGCTCGCACGCCGCGCACTCTGGCGCGCCCCGAAACCATTTCCGCGCGCGCCCGCTCGCACGCGGCGCGTTCTGGCGCGCTTCGAAAACGCTTCCGTGCGCGCCCGCTCGCACGCGGCGCGCGCTCCGAAAGCGCCCCCGCGGGTGCCCGCTCGCGGGCGGCGTAACTGGCGCGCCCCGGAGGCGCTTCTTGAGGTCCCGCACGCGCGCCGCGCACTCTGGCCTTCCCCGACAGCGTTTCCGCGCGCGCCTGCTCGCGCGCGGCGCACTCTGGCGCGCCCCAGAGCGCTTCCGCGCGCGCCTGCTTGCACGCAGCGTGTTCAGGCGCGCGCCAAAAGTATTTTCGTGCGCGCGCTCGCACGCGGCGCTCGTCGGCGCGGCCCGAGAGCGCCCCCGCTCGTGCCCGCTCGCGCGCGGCGCTCGTTACCGCGCCCAGAAGGCGCTTTCGTCCGTGCCCGCTCGCGCGCAGCGCGCGTCGGCGCGCCCCGAAAGCGCCCCCGCGCGCGCCCGCCTGCACGCAGCGCCCCCGGCGCGCGAGGAGGCCGCTTTCGCGCGCGCCCGCTCGCGCGCGGCGCGCTCTTCTGGCCCGCGCAGAATCTGCTTTCGCGCGCGCCCGCTCGCACGCGGCGCGCCCCTGGACACTTCCGAGCGCGCCTTCGCGCGCGGGGCGCTTGTCGCGCCCCTGAGCACTCCTGAGCGCTTGCGCGCGTCGCGCGCGGCGCTCGTCGGCGCGCTCTGGAACGTTTCTGCTCGCGCCCGTCCTCGCGCGGCGCTCGCTGGCGCGGCGCGCCCCGATGGCGCCCCCGCCCGCGCCCGCTCGCACGCGGCGGTCGCCGCCGCGCCCGGGGGGCGCCCGGTGCGGAAATTGTGCATCTCCAGAGGGCACGTGGGGGCATTGCCTCTTTCAAGCGCCGCGCCTGCAAGCGTTCGGAAACACTTCGGAGCGCTTGGGAGCTCCCGGGGAGCGCCTGGGAGCGCTGGGAAGCGCCTGGGAGCGCTTGGAACGCGCCCGGGAGCTCCTGGGAGCGGCTGGGAGCGCCTCGGAGCGCTTGGGGGCCCGAGAGCACCCGGGGGCGCATGGGCGCACCTGGGCAGCGCCGGCGGGCGCTTGGCGCAGAAATTGTGCATGTCCACAGAAAGGACGCGCAGAGGAATCGCCTTTCTCAGACGCCGCGCCTTGGAGCGCCCAGGAGCGTCGCGGCGCGTGGGAAGCGCCTGGGAGCGCCCGACGCAAGGCCGCACGTGGGCATTCTGGTCGGGGTCTACAATGCCGCCACACGTGATCGCGGTCGTCAGCTCTGTTTCCGTCGCTCGTCGGGATATCGCTCGAGTTTGCTCAATGCGCGGTGATTTTTTTTCAGCCATCCTGTGGTGTTGGGTCCTCGTTTTGAAGAGACGGTGGCCCGCGTCTCCTCTCCTCTTCTTCTCCCACCCACCCAGCAAAGCGTTTCGTTGCCCCGTAGGGAGCTCCACCGAAGGCCCCAGCGGCAGGTTCGCATGGCGGCCTCGGGCCATTTCGGCACACCCCTCACGAGGATCGTGGCCCCATAGGGAGCTCCACCGAAGGCTCCAGTGGCAGGTTTCGCACGGC
>CAUYUJ010016197.1:0-35000 GCA_963575745.1 Prorocentrum cordatum | reverse complement strand
TCCTCCTCCTCCCCCCCCTCGTCCTCCCTTTCTTCCCCGCGAGAACCATCGAGGAGCATCCTGGACCATCGTGGGAAAAATACGCGCGCAACATCGTAACCTGCACGGGAGATGGACGTCGCAGCGATGGCCAGAAGGGGGGAGGGGGGGGGGCGCCGCCGCGCTTCAGGAGAAGGTTCGAGGTTCGAGGTGTCCGGGCGCTTTCGCCGGTCCTCGGCGGTTTTCCAGCCCCGGGGTGGCCTCCGGGGGCTGCGCATCGCCGAGGGCGCAGCATCCGCCAGAGGCCCGAGTTGTTCTCTGAGAGCCAGCAGGGGATAGGCTCAGAGGAGATCTTGCATCGACCCCCTGTAGCTCTTTCGTCGCCGACAGGGGCCCAGCCCAGGAACGTGCGCAGTTTCTATGAGGGCCCTGGCGCCGACATACCGTCAAATATATCTATCTATGGAAATATGCGTATATATAGATATGTATGTGTATGTATATATATATATATATATATATATATATAGACATGCATCTATAACCATATGCATATACGTATACACATTAAAAACACATCGACGATGTACTGCCGATTCCAGCTCGATGCTGCTCCTCCCCTGAGACGGTCCGTTCCTGGGTTGCCCCTCAAGCCAGAGGAGGACCGCCATGAAGACAGCCCAAACCTCTAACGTATTGAAGTATTCAGTGCACAGGCGTTTCGCAGTTTTCGGCAATCATGGGGCCCTCGCCAGACCCCCCGGCCATCATAGCGACTCGGGGTGCAACGCTGGACCTTCGGACAGTGTCGGGACTTCCGGGGACTCCGTGTTGACAAAAATGAGGGCATCAGGGAAAGAGTTGGGGAAAGGCGTCCTCCTCCGGGAAAGGGTCCTCAGGTCTTCCTGCGTTTTCGGCCTCTGGCCTCTCACGGCTCAGGCAGAAGAGCCGGTCTTGGGGTGGAAGCCTCGGGGTGCAAGATCCAGCCCCTCAGGATCCTGGTTGTTCATGCCAGGAAGGAGGATGACGACGACAAGATGGGTTTAGTATATTTTTGAACGTGTTTGGCTGCTTCTTGGGCCTCCGGAGTCCGCTGGAGACTTCTGCGAGCCTCTCGGGGTCGCCAGGGACCAGAGCCAAGAAGGAAGGGTCCGAGTACGGGAGCGGCAATCCGAGGAGCGGACAGAGAGGCCCATCGCCCAGTGTTGCCCCGACTGCACGAGCGGACGTGGCTGGGCACCAGCGCCAGAGGAGGAGAGGGGGGAGGGCGGGCCGGCGGGGGCGCGGGGCGGGCCGGGGCCGGGGCCGGGGCCGGGGCCGGGCCGGGGCCGGGGCCGGGGCCGGGGCCGGGGCCGGGGCCGGGCCGGGCCGGGGCCGGGTGGCCGGGGCGGGGCCGGGCCCGGGGCGGGGCCGGGCCGGGCGTGGGCGTGGGGGGCGTGGGGGCGTGGCGTGGGCGTGGGCGTGGGCGTGGGCGTGGGCGTGGGCGTGGGCGTGGGCGTCTTGGATAGTTTGAGCTGCTGCTCTGGTGCTCTGGGGCCCGTTCTGGGCGTGACTCGCAGCGGGCGTCCACGCGGGGCGTGCGAGTCCAGCCCTGGGAAATGCGCAAAGAACTTTGTTGTTTGGTGATGGCGGTGATGACGACGGCGACGAGTACGGTGATGACAGCGACGATAATGCTGATGATGCTGGCGATGGTGATGACGGCGTGATGATGGTGATTACCATCAGGTCGTTTATGTTGATGGTGAGTGATGTTGGTCGCGATAGCGTGTTGACCCCACACTGGGCATTCTTGAACCCCCACTGGAACGCAGTTGGTCAAATTACTGGTCCTTCGTTGCGGCGCGTCTTCTTGGGGAGTATGTGATGTTTCTCGCGTTGGAGGCCCCGCCACGCGCCGACTCGAAACCTTCTTTAGGGGGCGAATGGGGCATTGACGTAGATGCCAGCTTTGACTGTCGCTGCGCCCTCGTCGCAGCCCACCCGTCCCCCCCCTTCCCCCTGCTTCCCCCTTCCCCGCGGCCCGACCGATGATCTTCTGCGCGCCGCCCGCGAACCTGCGCCAGCGATCCCGTCGTGTATCGGACCGCTTCGTCGCGGGAGTGCAACCAGGGCCCCGGGGCCGCGCGCGCCCCCGGACGAAGTGTCGCACCCTGGGGTCGAACGGTTTTTTCGAAGCAAGGCCGATTGATAATCCAGCCACGGCGACGCCCAGGAAAAGGACGACCCCCGAAAACTTTAATCATCATCGAAATCCCACCAGCCCTCTGGGCGTAGGTGGTTTAAGGAGTTTCCTCTTCCACCTCCTTCTTCCCCTTCGGGGAGGGGCTTGCCCCCCCCTACCCCCCCCCTGGGCCTGAACGGGGGGGGGGGAAGGGGGGCGCGACGCGTTGGGGCGTCCGGGAAGATGGCCCAAGACGGCTCCAAGAGCGCCTCGGAGAGCCTAAGATGAGCTCTAAGATGGCTCAAGATAGCCTAAAGCTGCCCCCAGATGGCTCCGAAGATGCCCCAAGAGGCCCCGAGACCGCCCCAAGACGGCCTCAAGAGGCAAAAGAGCATCCCAAGGTGGCCCCCACGAGGCCAAAATCTTTCAAACACCTAAGGAAAATACTTGTTGTTTTGCTTTCTCGCTTTTTTTCGCTTCCGATGGCCATCCGAGGCCTCAAGATGGCTCCAAGATGGCCCAAGAGAGCCCCGAGAGAAACCCAAGAGAGCCCCAAGAGGGGGGGCGTAATTAAGGAACCCCCTTCTTTGATCGATGTTCTCCAAGATGGCCCCAAGAGCGCACCGAAAACCCTCTCAAGAGTGCACCAGGAAGAGGGCCCCAAGAGGCACCCAGACGGCCCCAACAAGCGCCCAAAACGCTTCCAATAAGCTCCCAAGATACCCCCGAGACTTAAGAGGTCCCAAGAGCCCCCCGAGGCATCCACGAATCCCCCAGACGCTCCAAGAGGACTCCAGAACAACTTTCAAGAGACATCCTAGTAGGAGGCTCTTATGTTCCCTCACTTCCCTGATCACCTCAATTCGCCTGGGCATCGTTTTTTGGATGGGCTGGCGGGGATGCGCGAAGCGTCAAGAATTCGATGCATATATATATATATATATATATAAAGAGAAGGAAAGAGAGCGAGAGTGACAGACAGAGAGAATGAATGACATGAAGAGAGAGAGAGAGAGAGAGAGAGAGAGAGAGAGAGAGAGAGAGGAGAGAGAGAGGGTCGAGCGAGCGACGGGGGGAGTGGGGGAGGGTAAAACAAATGGCGGAAGGGAGGTGGGATACCGAGGGATAGCAATATATATGTAGATATGTATGTGTATATATATATATATATATATATATATATGCATGTATAATTGAGAGAGAGGTGGGAAATCATGGAGAATATATAACTATATAAAGAGAGAGGGATATGTAGAGAGAGAGAGAACTATCTGCAACCAGAATAGAGAGAGCGCGCGAGGTGGGAGAGAGGAGAGATGAGAGAGACGGCATCGACAATAACAACGGCGACTGGAACAACGCCGAGCGCATCGCCCAGCAGGCCCCGTCTCTCTTCTTCTTGTCTTTTGTTGCGCACGAGTGGCAATTGTGTGTGGTAGCGTCGACGCCCGCATGCAGTCATGCGCACGCGGTCGCCAATCGGGCCGTCGGCCCGAGCCCGGGCCGTCGGCCCGAGCCCAGAACTTCTGGGCACTCCTCGGGGTCCGCGGGTGCTTCTTCGCTCTCTGGAGAGCTGCTTTGGGCCTCGGGAGCTCCGCGGATGGCCCCGGCGCGCTGGGAAATCCCGGGGTCGGCGCGAGAGTTCCAGAGAACGAAATCCAAACCGATTTTGGCCGAAAGCCGGCCCTGGCGAAAGTGCCCAGAAGTTTATTATTATACCAACGCCTGGCTGTCTGCGACTCCTCTCCCCCTGGTCCCCCCCTCCTCAGTCAGTAGTCGTGTTATCCCGTCCCTTCCCTTCCTGCCCCCCCCCGCCCGCCCCCCCCCGCCCGCCTTGCCCCCCGCCCCCCCCCCTCCCCTCCTCCGTCGTTTTCTCCGCCCCCCGCTGGAAGAGAAGCGCCGTCGCCGGCGCTGTCCTGGCCAGGCGCGCTGCCCACGACGCGCTGGGCGACGCGGCGACGACGGGACCGCCCCGAGCAGCCGTCGGGGGACAAAACTGCTGGGTACTCTTCTCTGGGATCCGAGGGTGCTCATTTAAAATAAGCACCCTCGGATCCCAGTTGGGCCAACAAAATAAGCACTCCAGATGGCGAACAAAATTTGTTCGCCATCTGGAGGGCCGCCTCGGGCCTCGGGGGCCCCCAGGATGGCCCAGGCGCGCCGGGGAACCCTGGGATCCCGCGCGAGAGCTCCAGGAAGCGAAATCCAAGCCGATTTTGAAACAGAAACTGGCGTCGTCGAGCGTGTCCAGAAGTTTTGTCCTTCAACCGTACCTCAAGCCAGGCGCTTACTTCTCTGCGTCAGAGAGATCCCAGTCGCTGCCCTCGCCACCGCCATCCTCCTCCTCGCCGCCCGCGCCCAGCTCGCCGCCATCGTCGCCCTCGTCTCCCTCAGCCTCGGTCGATTTCTTCTTCTTCTCGGCGGCGGCCTTCCTCTTAGTAGTAGTCTTTGCGGCGGCTGCCTTCTTCTTCGCCTCAGCGGAGTCCTTCATCCTCTTCTTCTCGTCGCCGTTCTCCGCAGCAGCGTCGCCGTTGAAGAACGCGGCGGCCTGGAAGGCCGCGAGAGCGAGAGCGGCGGCGGCATCAGCAGCGGCAGGACGAGGGGGTGGACGCGGGAGAGGGGGGAGGGCGGGGCGGGGGGGGAAGGGGAAGGGGGCTTCCCGTTAGGCGTCCGATTCACCCAAATGCCTCTCGGAGACCTGCGGGCGAACAGCCAAGAGACTGTCCTGGGACTCTTACTCTTACTCTTACTCTTACTCTTACTCTTCTTACTCTTACTGGGACTCTTACTCTTGCTCTTACTCATATTCTTACTCTTACCTTTACTCTTACTCTTACTCTTACTGTCCTGGGACTCTTACTCTTACTCTTACTCTTACTCATCCCCCCCTGCCCCTCCTCCTCCTCCTCCTCCCCCCCCCTCCTCCTCCGCCTCCTCCTCCTCCTTGTCTTCCATCCCCTTCCCCGCCCTCTCTACTCTCATCCATCTCTGCATCCGCCCTGGCCCCCATCGCTGCCCCCGCTCACTGCCCATTCTGTCCCGCCCGCCGCCTTCGCGTTGCAGTGCAACGAGCACTTGTCGTTGCACATGCAGCGGAGCGCCGCAACTTGAACTTCTCTTGCAAGCACTGGGGGCGGGAAATATCAAAAAAAAGGCCTCGCCTTCGGCGCGCCCCGCCCTCGGCGGAAGCCCGGCGGAAGGGCGGCGGAAGGCGGCGGAAGTAAAACGGCGGCGGAACCGCCGGCGGAAGCTCGGCGGAAGGCGGCGGAAGTAAAAGGAGACGTCAACGTTTTCTGGTTCAGGGTTTCCGAAATCTGCCGTAGATCATCGTTGTTTTTCCATGGCCGCTCCTCGCAGCTCCAAGTGTTCTCAAGTAAGTGCCTTCTCGCTCGCTCCAGATAACCTCTCGAAGCCTCAGGTTGGCCCCGACCGAGATGGCCTAGCGCCCCAAGGGCTCAGGGACACGAGATCTGAATAAGTTGGCGGGGGCGCGCGGGGCGTCACTAGGGGGAGGGGGGCCATCATCATCACCATCGTCGTCATCATCACCATCATCATCATCACCACCATCATCACGAGCATCATCAGCAGCATCACCAGTCACCGCCGTTCACCACCTATCCCATTGGTCCAAATTTGAGCCATCACCAAACAAACTACTTGAGAAGGCCCAGTCCAAAGTCTCATCCGCCCTATTCCCGAGAATGGGGGTAGGCTGGGGGGCCCTGAGCGGGCAGAGACTCGTTCGGTGATTCGCTACATCTGGGAACCCGCCCCGTCGCCCCCCCCCCCCGCTCCTCCTCAGCCGCCGTCCCGCCTTGTCCTCTACATTCCTACGCCTCCTCCTCGCCCCCCACTCCTGATCATCATTCCTGCTCGTCGCAATTTCCCCCTTAACCCTCTCGCCCCCATTTTATTGCGCCCGTGCGCGGCCCCAGCCTGAGCGTGCTTCTCGGTGAAGGCCAAGCAAAAGTACGTAACGCCCGCCTCGATGCACTCCTCCCCGTAAAGGCCCGGCCCTGGGCTGATGTCGAAGACGTGGGCCACGAAGAATCGGTGGTTGATCTCGCTGTAGAACGTTCTCGGCATCGCGTTCATGAACACCACCTCCATGTCGCTGTTCTCCCGCTTCTTGCCAACGTTCTGCCCTTCGACCTTGCCGCCGACGGCAAAGCGATAGTTCTTGCCGTAGATGAGCTTCTTCTCTGCGAACGTAGCCTTCCACTCGTCGGCCTCAGCGTCGAGCACGACGGGGCCGATGATGGTGCCCTGGTTGGCGCCGCACCCCGGGTAGTGCTTGCTGTCGCGAGTCGGGAGGTTTAGGGGCGCCGAGCTGCAGCAATATATCGTAGAATTCTGCTTGATGTTGGCAACGCCGCGCACCAACTTCTTGCGGTCCCGCAAGGATTTCTCGTCCTTGAAGACAGTGATCGGCCGCTCCACGAAGCCTGATTTTGCGTCGTCCTCATCGTCGTCAGCATCAATGGCGACATCCTTTTCGCCGCCATCGGGGCTGTCGTCTTTCTTTTCCTTCACTTCCTTGGTCGTCCCCTGCTTCCACGGCGCCATCAAGCCTTTCGCAATGCCCGGCTTGCCACAGTCCGACAGCACGACAAGTTCGCCTGGGTTGAGAGTGGCGACGTCCACGCCGTCCTTTTTCCTGGCCTCCAGAATGGCCGCCACTATTTTCTTGTAGTGCTTCTCCTGGAATGGCGGCCCGCGAAGATGCGGGGCAGTGACGCTCTCCCCGAACACGTCCGGGCTGAAATGAAACAAGAAGAGGCCAGACATGCACGCTGACCCCGCGCGACGCGGGGTTCACAAGGTTTCTGCGTTATCATCGTCTTCATCGCTCTCCTTCCCCTTCCCCCCCCCTCCTCCTCTTCATCCTTCTCCTCTGCCCCTCGGGCCCACTGGGGTTACCGGCGTGCCCCCCGGGCCCCAGCGCGGCCTGTCGCATGATTACCGACCATCCTGTGGTGTTGTGTCCTCGTTTTGAAGAGCCAACGCCCCGCGTTCTCCTCGCTCCTCCTCTTCCCCGTCCTCCCTCTTCTCATCGTCATCATCATCGTCATCATCGTCACCATCATCGCAGCCACCATCACCATATCGTCATTATTATCATCGTCGCTACCACTCAAGCATACCCCTCACACGTGTCGTGGCCCTATAATACTTTGTGGGCGTTGCAAGTTAGCTAGTTATAACCAGATACAACTGATATATAACCAACTTAGTGTTAACTTGGTTAGGGCTAGTTGCAACCAGGTTGTATCTGCAGTTAGGCGCCCCGACGCCTTTTGCATGTTTATGCTAACTGGTTCTGGCGGGGCCGAAGCAGTTACCAACACCTTGCGCCCCAGTTAGCGACGAACATAACCGTTTGCTAATTTTAACATAACTTAACATAACTGTTTTGTAACTTAACATAACTGTTTTGTAACTTGACATAACTTGTAGAGCGCGCTTTGGTTTTTTGTTTGCATGGGCGCCTTGCAGCGGGGTGGGAGGGATGGGTTCGATGTTAGATGTGGTGCGACGAGGACTAAGTTGGGTCTGAGTGCGTGTGAGTCTCTTTGAGTGAATCTGAGTGGTGTGAGTCGTGCGCCTTGCTGAGCACGCACACCATCGCCGTCGGCGGCGGACAGGGAGGGCGATGGGGCTCCCCCCTGAGAAGGGATGGGGGGGAGGGGTAGGATGTCAGATGTAGACGCGAGCGCCCCTAGCTTGCCCTCCTTCCCCTCCCCCCTCCCTCCCCATCCCTCCCCTCCCCCTCCCCCTCCCCCCTCCCCCTCCTTCCCCTCCCCCCTCTCTACGCCGCCGTCGGCCGTCGTCGTCGTTTGAGGATCGAGGTTCGAGGCTTTCTGGCCCTCGGGGCCTCGGGGCCCCTCTTCGTCGCCACGACTGGACGCAGCTCGAAAAACTGGTGAGTTCGGACCCCGGGAGGGATCCAGGGACGCGTTTTGAGTGGACGACGACGACGACGACGACGACGACGACGACGACGACGACGACGACGACGACGACGACGGCGGCGGCGGCGGCGGCGGCGGCGGCGGCGGCGGCGGCGGGGCAGCGGCGCCGTCGTCGTCGTCGTCGCAGCCGTTGGCCTGGGACCGCAGCGGCGGCGGCGCGCGCCGCAGCGGCGGGGCCGCCGGAAAGGACCCGCCCGCCCGGGTGGGGGCGTCGCCGTCGTCGTCGTCGTCGTCGTCGTCGTCGCCGTCGTCGTCGTCGTCGTCGTCGTCGATGTCGTCGTCGTCGTCGTCGTCGTCGTCGTCGTCGTCGTCGTCGTCGATGTCGTCGTCGTCGTCGTCGTCGTCGTCGTCGTCGTCGTCGTCGTCGTCGTCGTCGATGTCGTCGTCGTCGTCGTCGTCGTCGTCGTCGTCGGCGTCGGCGCCGTCGTCGATGTCGTCGTCGTCGTCGGCGGCGGCGGCCAACGTGAACTGCCCCGAGAGGATCAGTGCGAAGAGGCAGTGAGAGAGTGAACGGGAGGGTGGGAATCGTCGTCGTCGTCGTTGCCGTCGTCGTGTGTTGTTTTGTTTTCCCTGGCCTTCAGGGGGCGCCCTCGTCGCTGCGGCTGGATATCCCTCGACATTTGTGTCAGGAGGGCTCTCGCTTGCAGACATCCTCGACCGCGGGAACGGGGGGGCCCTCGCCTGAGACGTTCTCGAACGCGGGAGTGGGGGGAGACCATCGCCTGAGACGTCCTCGACCGTGGGAATGGGGGTTCGCTTGAGACATCCTCATCGCTGCGGTGGGTATCCATCTATAGGAGCGGGGGCTTTCGCCTGAGACATCCTCGAAGCGGAAAGTGGGGGCGATGACGACGTCCGCCATCACCACCACCTCCTCCTCCTCCTCCGTATCCATTTTGGATCACGCAGCCGCGCCCGCGCGCGGCCGCGCCCGCGCCCTTTGCGGGCGATGCGGTCATGCGGCAAGCCTGGCGTGGCCTTGATGGGGCCCGAGCCCCTGCCGCACGGTGGCACGCTGACCGCCGCTGACAAGAGGCGGATCCTGCGCGAGTACGGCTGCAACGCCAACACTCGGACGCGGCGGTCTGGCCAGCGGGTTCTCACGGTTGTCGGCCCTCCCAGCAACGTGAGCGCCGCTTGGGACGAGGCCTGCGAGCTGATCGCTTTCCATGGCCGCGATGGAGGCCGTCGCGATCAATTGCAACGGCCATCTATGCCGTCGCAGCAGCACCAGTACGAGCAGCACCGCCAGTGCGAGCAGTACCACCTGGCCGAGCAGCACCAGTACGTGCAGCACCACCAGGGCGAGCAGCATCGCCAGGTCGAGCAGCACCAGTACGAGCAGCTCCAGAGGTACAAGCAGTGCCACCAGGTCGAGCAGTACCACGAGGTCGGTCAGTACCAGCAGGTCGAGCAGTACCACGAGGTCGGGCAGTACCGCCATGCAGGTCGAGCAGTACCACCGCAGAGGTCGAGCAGCACCACCAGCAGGTACGAGCAGTACCACCAGGTCGAGCAGTACCACCAGCAGGTCGAGCAGCACAGCCAGCAGGTCGAGCAGTACCACCAGGGCGGGCACTACAGAGGCGACTCGTCCAGCGCCGCTTTCGCCCCGGGCCTGTGGGCACCTGCTGGTGAGCCAGCTTACGTGCAGCCGCTCGGCTCCGCATCGAATGAGCCGAGAGCTCCTTCTGTGCATCAGAGCGTGTTTCAGTAGACAGTTGTGGTGCGTGCGACGGCCAGAATTTATGTCATGTTGTTTGGGCTGCGCGCTCGAATCCTGCCTGCGCACGGAGACGAGGCTGGAAAACGCATGTCCGCTCGAATCGGGTCCCAGGGCCCATCCAGGCCCATCCAGGGGCCCCGAATGAGGGGTTTTCGAGCGGCGTCCAGCCGTGGCGACGAGGGGGGCGCCCGGAGACCGAAAAGGTTCGAATCCGACGACGACGACGACGACAGTGACGACGACGGCGGCGGCGACGACGACGACGAGTCAGGAGGTGGAGGAGGCCCGAGTCAGCCGTTGAGGTCCGCCGCGCCCCGTCGTCGTCGTCGTCGTCGTCGTCGTCGTCGTCGTCGTCGTCGTCGGATTCGAACCTTTTCGGTCTCGCAGTCTCGGGCCGATCTGGCAAGCGGAGGGCCCCCTCCCCGTCTTCCTCGCCCTCAACCCCCATCGTCCTCGCTCGCTGAGGGGGCGCGCGTTCGAGCCGCATCCAGCCTTGGCGACGACGGGGGGCCTCTAAGTGCCCAGAACCATTTGGGCCCCTTGGGCCCCCGAGGGCCCCTTTACCTGTGAACCATTCAAGGCGAAGAGCTGATCCCTCTCTCTATCTGTCTATAATGATCTACAATTCGAGGCAGAGGCCTCCCCCCCCCCTTGCCCTTCCTCCCCCCAGGCCTTTTTGGCCAAGAGGCCCTTGGCCCAGCTCGTGCCCTTCCAGAACCGTACTGGCTCAAGTTTCTTGCCGCTCGTCTCCCGAGCTTCAGCGGCTGCGCCAGCCGCCTCCCGGAACAGTTCGGCCCGCCTTCCTGAGGACATGTCGGCCCAGACCGATACCCATGCCCTGGCCTCCGCGCTGCCGATGCCCGTGTCGCCACCAGCCCTTATCGATGTGACGGACACGGTCGCGTTGCCCGCCTCGCAGGACGAAGTGACCGCCTCTCTCGCCTCGGGGTCAGCGGGCCGCGCTGTGGGAGAGTGGCTTGACGTCGCGTCCGCGTTGCCCTCTGCGCCACCCGCAGGAAGCGTGGGGCCAGGTCAGTCTGCAGAGGAGGCGGCGCAAATCGCGGTGAGTGCGCTGATCACTTGCATGACTTGCAGGAAGGTGATTGACAACATTCAGCAGGCTGTCAAGGTTTTCACGAAGCCCGACGGCACGTTGATCTATCGGTGCCGCGACCGCCACAACTTGCGCAAGCGGATGTACACCATGTTTCGCGACAACGCGGAGATGAAGAGCAACTTCAACGAGATCGGGCAGGAAGCGAGGTTGGCGTTCATCGAGAAGGCCAAGGGCTTGTTCGGCGCCCAGCTCAGGATCGAGATCGAGGACGTCATCGAGGTCTCGCTCGCGACGACGCGCAGCCAGAGCTTCCGGGGGGAGGGCCAGTGGTTGGACTTCTACGAGATCGACAACAGGTTCAAGCATAAGCCTAGCCAGGCCGACGCCGTCCGCCGTAACGCGAGGAAGATGTACGACAACGACAGGGAGTGCGATCTCTGGGAGGTCTTCGACTACAAGTCGCAGCACTCCTCGGGCGTCACCGAGACGGAGACCAGGCGGAGGAGGGCCGAGACCGACGTCTCGGTGCGCCCCAAGGCGAAGGCGAAGGGCGCCCCAAGGAGGGCGGCCGCGGCGGCCGCGGCGGGCGAGGCTGCCCCGGGGGGCGGCGAGGCTGCCCCGGGGGGCGAGGCGGCCGCGGCGGGCGAGGCTGCCCCGGGGGGCGCGGCTCCCGGGCAGCCGCAGATCGTCGACAAGGCGATCACCGAGCCCCAGAAGAAGCAGCTGAACACCGCGCTCGGCAAGCTGCACGCGGCCGTCCAGGCGCTGCAGGAGACCCAGACGGCCGCCCTGGCCGACGAGGTCAAGGACTTTCGGGGGCAGCGACGACCACGACGACGACGACGACCACGACTACGACGACGAGGCTTCTCGGCCAAGTGGGGGCCCTTCTCGTCGCCGCGGCTGGACGCAGCTCGAAACACTGATAACTTTTGCTCGCCCTCCTCGCATCCCTCATCGCCTGCAGGACTACTTCCCCTCGCGCACGCTGGCCACCTGCCAGAGGCAGCTCTCTCTCGGGAACACCATCGGCCAGCAGGCCGAGGACCAGGTGCAGAAGGGGGCGGCCCCGAAGGGGTGGGCCAAGGACGTCGTGAAGGAGATCAAGGACACCACGACGCAGCTCCTGGCGACAGTTGCCCGCGCGATGGGGCACCTGGACGAGGCTGCCGCCGACGTGGCAGCGGAGATGGCTGCAGCTGAGCCTGCTGAGCCTGCGATGTGAGCCTGCCGCTGGCCGCCTGTTGCGCAGGTGTTGTCGGTGCCCGGGCAGCGCGGCCTACTGCCGCCTGTTGTACAGATGGGCGCCATTCCTCGGCTCTTTCAACTTCTACGATGGCTGTGCCCAGCCAGATGCTAGCGCAGGCCCTCGGCTCCGCCGCTGTGCACAGTTAGCTTGGCCCCGCGGGGCGCCTGCCGTCGACGGCGAAGACAAAAACCGCCACCTCCGATCCCCTCCGACCTCCGCCCGAGGGGTCGAGAAGATAAGTACTGGGAGGAGCGGGAGCGACGACGACGACGAGCACGATGACGACGAGCACGAGCGCGACGTCCGCGAACACGACGACGACGACGACAACCTCCTCCTCCTCCTCCTCCCCCTCCTCCTCCTCATTACCTTCCCTCCCCCTCCTCCTCCTCGTTGCCTTCCCTCCTCCTCCTCCCTGCCTTCCCTCCTCCTCCTCCTCATTGCCTTCCCTTCTCCTCCTCCCCCTCCTCCTCCTCATTACCTTCCCTCCTCATTACCTTCCCTTCCCACCATCCGCCCCCTCCGGGAGGGAGGTGCCCCCCCCTCGCCACGACCTGGCCGCCGCTGCCCCCGCGCCCGGGGGCGTCCTCACGATGCGTCCGCCGCCGCTGCCGTCGTCGTCGTCGTCGGCGTCGTCGTCGTCGTCATCGCCGTTGGGGTCGTCGTCGGCGTCGTCGTCGAAATCCTAAATGTCGTCGTCGTCATCGTCGTCGACGATCGCGCCAGGGCTCGTCCAGGGGCGCCTCCTGGCCAAAATATCGAGGCGGGCCCCCCAGAGGGGCCCAAAGGGTCCCAGCGCAAACTCTCGATGCAAAACACTTCGATCCTCGCCACTCCACCTCGATGCCCCCCATCCCCGCCCCCATTGCTTTATCCGCCTCCCGCCGCTGGCGAGGATTGGCGCCATGTCGGGCCAGCTGGCCAAGCGCGTGAAGCTGGAGAGCTTGAAGGCCCCGCTGCAGGTCAGCATCCGATCTCTTGCCAATGTGATCAGCGGGTTGATGCCCCCCCATGAGAACGAGCAGGAGATGGATAGAGCGAGGGATAAGCTTCAAAGAGCCTATCGTGCCGAGCTCGATCATCATTCATTTGCGTGGACGCCATGCGGACAGGTTGTGGATACAATGAAACTGTTATTGACCGATGGTTCCGAGTACGAGCTGTATTATGCCAACCCGTTGGCCATGCTGCATGTTTGTTGTTCGTCCTCTGAGCATTTTGCGCGTTTTTTTGCTGAAGTGCCATGGAGGGGGCAATGCCATGGGGGGCATCGTATTGCATTTCGATGAGTGCACGCCAGGCGCCCGGGCGGCAAATCAGGCCCTTTAGACATGAGGGGGGAGGGGGGTGAGGGCGATTCAGGGGAGGAGGCAGCGAGGTGGGAGGGCGGGGGAAATAATATCAGCAGGGGAGGGGATATCAGTGCTTCTCGCATGCTCGCCTTGTTTTCGCGCGTGTGTCGGGGCCCCTCAGGCGACGTTCTCAGGCCCGACGAAGGGCGAACGGCTATGGCTATATATTGGGCGCTGAAAGATTTCCCAGAGTACTTTCGACGTCAGGACAACGCCTGGTTCGTACTAGCCACGGTCCCCACAGTATATTTGAAGCGGTTCCAGGGGGGTCTCGCACATCTTGCCAAGAAAGTGATTAAAGTGTTCTTCAATCCTGACCCGAATGCTTGGTGTTTGTTTCGGACAGGCATGTTTGTCACATGCCCAGACACAAGTATTTCGAGGCGCATGCGTTTCAGGTTCACGTGTTTTGTGGCTGATGAGAAAGCCTTGAAAGGCATCTTTCACGTGACGGGAGCTGCAGGCGTCAAGCCGTGTTTGCTTTGCCGCAATGTGATTTATCGTACACAAGGCGTTCACTCAGCGTATTTCAGGACTGTGGGCGAGTGCCGCCGACAGGACCAGCACCTGCACGACGCTGTTTCAATGCCCAGAGGGACATCCATTCTTCCGCGGGCCCCGGGAGAGCCACGAGGATAAGGCGCGAGGGGGGGGGGGGGGGGATGGGGATAGCCAAGCGACAACATCGAACTCCGAGACCGAACGCTAAATATAAAGCACTGACCTGAACCGAAACCCCATATCCCGAACTATACCCCGAACTTCGAAACTCTACCCCCTCACGTACACCCTTAACCCCATGCCCTAAACCTTAGACCTAACCCCACCCCAGCACCAGCAACACGCCTTCGCGATTGCTGCTAATGCGATTGCGCGGATTTGCGATGCCTTGTCAATTGTACTCGAGGCTAAGTTGCAGGTCCCTGAGTTGAGCGATGGGCAGATGAGAGAGATAGAGAAATACCATGGTTACAAAGCCGAGCCCCAGGGATTGTTATTCGAACAGTTTACACGAGAGATCTGCATGCCGTCCGAGTGCACGTGTTTCGATGTTATGCACTGCGTTCCAGCAACTGGGGGGATCGCTCAGTTCCAGACGAACCAGTTTCTGTATGATATGACCCAGCTCACGCCCATTACCCTGGAACACCTGGACGACTTTGCCCAGACAGTGAAGCTCCCGAGGAGCTTCACACGAATATCGAAGAGTTGTTTTTCTACGAGGACCCGTTTCGCAGCTAACAAAGAGATGAGGGCGTTCGCGGGCGAGATAATATCAACCGTTGGTATATTGAACTTTCTATGCGTCGAAGTTCTAGCCCCCATGAACATCGGAGTGATGGACGCCCACATTAGGGTTATGCGTATCTTGAGTGAACTCTTAGATTGGCTTGTTCAGACTAAGATCGACGTACTCCTACAACACCTGGACAGGGTCGACGCGGTTATCGAAGCTTATCGGTCGGAGGCAATCCCCATCTGCCACCAGGTGAATAGGCCCAAATTACATTATATCACCCACATAACTCAGCACATACTTAAGTACTCTATAAACGTGAACTGCTTCGCCCCAGAACGGCGCCACAGGAAACTCAAAGCGACATTGAACCATCGCGCCCACGCGGACAAGGGCACCGCCATTAAGAGGTTGGTGATCAACCACATGGAGAGCATGAAGGACCCCCTGACCTTCACCTCCTACTACCTGGTAAAACCATCGAAGAAAACGGGGGTGCTGCCATGGTGGCGGCGGGCGTCGGCAAAAGCCAGATGCATAGCGCGGCCCCGTAGCGCCGCTCGCCCGGGACGGGGCCCCACTTGTCCCCCTCCTCCTCCTCCTCCCCCTCCTCCTCCCCCTCCTCCTCCTCCTCCTCCTCCTCTCCTCATCGCCCCCCTCCTCCCCCCTGGGGAAGAGGGGGGGCCCCCTGCGATTCCCCCCCGCTCCCCTGCCTCCCCCCCTCACCTTCATCCCCCTTTTCCGCCTCCTTCTCTCTTCGCCTCCTGCCCTCTCCCACCTCCCACGCCCCCTCCCCTGCCCGGGGGGGCAGGGGAGGGGGAGGGCCCCCCCCCCCCCCGGAGGGCCGATAAGGGCAATGTTAGGCCCCACCCCCCCTTCCCACGAAAGGTTGGCAGCGGCGCTGGGATGCGTGGACCCAGGCTCGGTGCGAGTGAGCAACGCAATGTACACTGAGATAGGCCTCGTTTGTAAGGGGGACGTTCTCTTGTGCAGGGGGGGCCTTTTTTGTAGGGCAGCATGCTTCATTTCTGTCGACGAACAATTCTTCGCGTGCGTGGAATATCTGCTCGGCGTCGGCGGAGGCGCGCACGCTCCGCCAGCAGATCTCACGCCGAGCATCATGGCCCCGACAGATTTTGTTCACACTGTTGCCCATGTTGCAACGGCTCAGGGCATCAGGCCCGCCGTGCCCGCCTCGGCCGTGTATTCTGCGGCGTAGGAGGCTAACGGAGGAGGAGGAGGAGGAGGAGGAGGAGGGGGAGGAGGAGAAGGCGACCACGCGTTCTTGCCGAGCCCCGCGGTCATCGCATTTTGTTTGAGGGGGGGGGGCCATAAGTCGTCGCATGATGAAATAAAAGCTACCTGTTCATCCCAGCGATGCGTTCAGCATTCGCAATGTGGAGGATCGAGAACCTGAGGCGACGGCCCCCCCCCTTCCCGCGCGCGCGCACGTGGGCGTGCATAGTTTCGTGTGCCCCTCGCACGCGCACGGTGGACATGCATGTGCAGTTTCGGTCTCGTGGAGTCTGAGAACGGTTCGCTACCTCCCCCTGCCCGCTGTGACGACGACGCCCTTGCTTGCGCCACTAGGATATGTCCATATCCACTGCCGCGGGGTCGTACCCCAAGGAATCGAGGAGCGATGGATATGGATATCTGGCCGCCCATGCGGGCGGACAGATATCCATATCCACCACTCCTCGGGATCCCAGGGCACGACTCCGAAGCGGTGGATATGGATATGTTCTGGCGGTGGATTGCTCCCCCCGGGGGCCCCGCGGTGATCGCCGAAAGGCCGACGGCATGGCGCTCGGCCTGGGGGGGCGGGCGCCGCTCTAAGGTTTATCGCGTTGTCCTCCTCCTCCTCGTCCTTGTCGCCGTCGGCGTCGTCGTCGCCGTAGCCGTCGTCGTCGCCGTCGGCGTCGTGATCGTCGTCGTCGTTCAAGGTCTTAGTCTTAGTCGTCGTCGTCGTCGTCGCCACGTCGCCTCGTCGTCGTCGCCGTCGGTGTCGTCGTCGTCGTCGCCGTCGTTGTCGTCGGCGTCGGCGTCGGCGTATTCGTCGTCGTCGTCGCCGCCGCCGCCGCCGTCGTCGTCGCGCGCTGTCGAGATGGGCGGCGACGACGACCGACGACGAACGACGTCGAACGACCTTGACGACGACTACGTCGACGAGACGACGGACGACGACTTCGACCATAACGACGACGACGCCGACGCGCGGCGGCGGCGGCGGCGGCAGCAGCGTCGGCGACGAGACCTCCGACTCGGGCGAGGGCCCCCCCAGCCCGCCGACGCAGGCGAGGGCGGCGGCGGCGAGGCCCCCCCAGCCCTCGGAGGCGAGCAAGGGCAGAGGGTATCCGTGAGGTGTCCGGGAGGGTATCCGTGAGGTGTCCGGAGGGTATCCGTGAGGTGTCCGGAGCTTTTGTGTCTCGGGAGGCCCTCGGAAGCAAAAGCTCCGGACACCTCACGGATACCCTCCGGACACCTCACGGATACCCTCCCGGACACCTCACGGATACCCTCTGCCCTTGCTCGCCTCCGAGGGCTGGGGGGGCCTCGCCGCCGCCGCCCTCGCCTGCGTCGGCGGGCTGGGGGGGCCCTCGCCCGAGTCGGAGGTCTCGTCGCCGACGCTGCTGCCGCCGCCGCCGCCGCCGCGCAGTCCGGCGTCCTCGTCGTCGACAGAACGTCGTCGTCGTCGTCGTCGTCGTCGTCGTCGTCGTCCGCGACGTCGTCGTCGTTGGAGGTCGTCGTCGTCCTTGTCGTCGTCCTCTTTCTCGTCCTCCTCGCATTCCTCGTCCTCGCCCTCACCCCCCCCTCCTCCTCTTCCTCCTTCCTCCTCCTCCTCCTCCTCCTCGAGCGGCCTTCGTGTTCACGTCGAAAGTGGAACCTCGAACCCCGGGGATCGACGCTCGAGGCGGGTCCATGTTGACCAGTGTCCCGCGCTGCGTCCAGCCGCGGCGGCGAGGGTCGTCGTCGCCGTCGTCGTCGTCGGCGGCGGCGCAGCTGAGCCCGGAGCGGGCCTCGTCGTCGTCGTCGTCATCGTCGCCGTCGTTTAGGCTCAGTCGGTGGAGGCTCGTCCCCAGCTATCCGACCATAGCCCTTGCTCCTTGTCGAGATGCCCGCTGCGTCCAAGACCGCGGCGCAGGACTGCAGCGACGACGACGGCGACGACGGCTTGCTTTCGGGGGGAGGGGTCCCGAGGTAAAAGGGGCCCGGGGCCCTCCTAAGACGGCCGCGACGACGACGAGGAGAGGAGGAAGGGGAGGAGGGGGAGGGGGAGGATGAGGAGGATAGGGGAGGAGGGATTGGGAGGGGGCGGGCGAGGAGGAGGAGGAGGAGGAGGAGGAGGACGACGAGAAGGGGAAGAGGGGGAAGGAGGAGAAGGTGAAGGAGGAGGAGGAGGGGGAGGAGGCGTGATACCCCCGCCCTCCTAGGAGGCCGAGTGGCGGCGGAAGAACATCGTCTTCGCCCGGGCCACTCCGACCCTCCCCCTGCTGGTGGAGCACGTGAGCCTCAACCCGTCGTTCGGGCGCCCCCTCGTGGTCGCCCTGCCGTGCGTGGGGATTGATGGAGCAGGTTCCCCGGGCCGATCCCCCCCGCGGCCCCGCTGGGGCCCTCTCGACGCTAGGGGGAGGAGGAGGGGGAGGATGAGGAGGAGTACGAGGGGGAGGAGGATGACAGAAGAGGAGTTGGAGGGCCCCTCGCTCCCGCAGGGGACGCTCTGCGGGCGCTCGGCATCAACGTCGTTCCGAAGTACGTGACAGACCTTGAGGCAGGGTACCGCTCTCTGCTGGACATCGGCATACAAAATTAGGGTGAGAGGGGACAACAGGGCAGTCCCAGGGGAGCTCCACTGGCCCCAAGCCCCGAGTGAGTTTCAAGAGCCCAGGATGGGCCCTCGGGGCATCGTCGTCGTCGCCGCCGCCGCCGACGTCGTCGTCGTCGTCGTCGAGCCCGCGCGCCGCGGCCCCGGGGGGCCCTCCCTCCCCTTCTTCTGCTGCTGTTGCTGCTGCTGCTGCTCCTCCTCCTCCTCCTCCTCCTCCTTCTCCTCCTTCCAATCCCCACCATTCCCTTCCCTCGCCCCCCTCACCGACGACCCCGACGACGACGACGACGACCAGCGCGCCCAGAGGACGACAAGCTGGGCCCCAAGGTGGCGCAGCTGGGCCCCGTGTACGGGGGCGTCCTGCGCGCTCGGATCAGGGACCTGAAGGGGCCCGTGGACGCGATCATTAGCGGCCCCCCTTGCCCGCCCTGGAGCGGCCAGGGCAAGCGGGCGGGGCGGTGGGACGCCCGCTCGGACGTCTTCGTGCACGTCATCAAGATCACGGTCCGTCGCCGTCGAAATCGTCGTCGTGGCGGTCGTCGTCGTCGTCGTCGTGAGAGGTGTTCTTCGTGAAGGACGGTTGCCTCAACCTGGCGTGCTTGGAGAACGTCAAGGGCTTGCAGGGTTGCTCAACCCTCGCCCTGCCCCCCCCCCCTACCCTGGTATATGGGCTGTCGGGGTCGATGTAGGCCATGAGTCTGTAGGGCTGTAGGGCAATTGGGCCATGGGGCACGTGTAGAGTGTAGAGCGATAAGGCTATAGGGCTATAGGGCTACAGGGGCATGGGGCATAGGAGGGCTATAGTAGGCGATAAGGCCATAGGGCCATAGGGCTACAGGGTATAGGGCTATATAGGGCCACAGCAGTATAGGGCTACAGGGCTATAGGCTATAGGGCCACGCGGTATAGGGCTAGAGGGGTATCAGGCTATATGGGGTATCAGGCTATATGGCTATAGGGCTACAGGGTCATAGAGCATAGGAGGGCCATAGGGCATATAGGATAGGGCTATAGGGCTACAGGGTATAGGGTTAATATGGCTACAGGAGTATAGAACTACAGGGCTATATAGGCTATAGGGCCGCAAGGTATAGGGCTATAGGGGTATCAGGCTATAGGGGTATCAGGATATAAGGGTATAGGGCTATATAGGGCTACGGGAGTATAGGGCTACAGGGCTATAGGGGTATCCTCCCCCCATCTCATCCTCCTCCTTCTCCTTCCCCCCTCCTCATCTTCCTCCTCCCTCCTCGCCCCTCTCCCCTCCTCGCCTGTCCTCGCCCGTCTCGGCCCCCCGACCCCCTGCCCGCGGCGCCGCCCCCCTGGCCCCCCGCAGGCATCCTCCAGAAGCATGGGGACTCCACGTGCTTCATGGACAGCCTCCTGGCCGTGCTCCGGGACGAGGTCTCCGAGATGGTCTGGGACTCCCAGGAGATGGTTGCAAAGGACAGTTGCGTTTGAAGTTCCACCCCGGGCCGTCAAAATCGGATCCAGGACCAGAAATCACTTCAACCAGGGAGGGGGCCCGGGCCGTCAAAATCGGATCCAGGACCAGAGATCATTGCGACCAGGGGGGGAGGAGGGGGAGGAGGGGGAGAGACGGATGGAGGAGGTGAGGGAGGAGGAGGAGGAGAGGGAGGGGGAGGAGGAGAGGGAGGAGGAGGAGGAGGAGGGGGAGGAGGAGAGGGAGGAGGAGGAGGAGGGGGAGGAGGTGAGACGGATGGAGGAGGGGGAGGAGGAGAGGGAGGAGGAGGAGGAGGGCACACGCGGGGGGGAGTCCGCAGGACTACGGCCTGGCCCAGGACCGCCATCGCGTGTTTCTTCGTGGGCTGAGGACAAGGGGTTCGAAGATTCCGATGCCACTTCCACCGTTTGGTGAAAGGAAGCTCGTAGATTTCCTGGCCCGCGGCCTGCCGCCGACGCCCCGGGACTCCCTCACGGATCAGATGAGGAAGAATCTTTCTGAGTACGAGCGTAGGTTGCTTCAGCTGAAATTTAGGGGATTGTTTCGCCTGCGGCTTTATCCGCCCCCATGGCGACGACGACGACGACGGTGACGACTGAGGGCCCAACGATACCAAGCAATCCTATACCCTCCTCCTCCTCCTCCTACATCCCCCCTCCCCCTCCAGGTCCACCGCCAGAACATATCCATATCCACCGCTTCGGAGTCGTGCCCTGGGATCTCGAGGAGTGGTGGATATGGATATCTGTCCGCCCGCATGGGCGGCCAGATATCCATATCCATCGCTCCTCGATTCCTTGGGGTACGACCCCGCGGCAGTGGATATGGACATATCCTAGTGGCGCACCAGGGGGCCTGCTTTGAGGCCTGGGGGCGCCATCGGGCGCTAGCGGAGAGGTCGTCGACGACGACGTGGTTTGCTTCGGCCTCGATCGCCGCTTGGCCAGCGTGTATGCTGCGCCGATTACGCACAATTGCGCACCATGTCTCACGACAAAGAACAGGTATCTTTTCGTGGTGCGCATCGGTGACCTTTCATTGCCATACGGGCAGCGCACCATGTGCCGCTGGCTCACGCCTGCGGAGAGGTTCGGCCTCCAGGGTTTTGCGCCGAACACTGTGCAGCATTTGTCAAGCGAGGGTCTCGCCGTCCAGGCCGCGGGCAATGCGTGCCCAGTCCCGTTGGTGATCGCTGCGGTCCAGCCTATGCTCCAGCATCTCGCCTCTGGCGGCGACGGCGCTGGGCACGGCAATATCCCTGCTCGGCAGCCCGAGCCACTGTCCACCGCCGAGCGGGTTGCTCACCGTCTGGCCCCCCCCTCGGACGCCCGGAGGAGCCCTCCGAAGAAGGCCGGGAAGGGCCCAGGGCGCGGCGAGCGCACTCTTGACATGTTTTTCTCGCCAGTTGGCGACGGCGCTTCTCAGTAGGGTTGCGTTGTGGGCGGGTGCCATCTCGATGATGAGGGGGGCGGGGGCGTCGTCGCATGATGACATGCACTTGATCATCCCAGCGATGCTCTGCATCAGCAACGATGGAAGATTGAGAATCTCAGACGGCGCCCCCACCCCCGCCACCCGCGCTAGAAGTAAACACAGTTAGTACATATATATATATACATATATATACAGATCGGGTCACACGCGCACGCACGCGCACACGCGCACGCACGCACATACACATACACGCACATATATATGAACATATGCATATATACACTCAACGCCGCAGCCCAGAGCTCGCGAGTTTCAGAGGACGAGGCCATGGGAAGTTGCTCTCCCTTCGATTTTTTGTTTGAGTGCTTTTAATCCCAATGGCCTCGGCGGAGGATCGCCCCGCTTTCTCATGATGCGTTGAATCTCATGTTGGGGAGCCCTGGCTGGTCTGCGAACACAGACGTATCGCGCGTTGGCCGCGCTATACACGTGCGAGGGCGCACGCACTCGCAGGACCAGGCGGCATGCGATTTTGTGTGACTCGCAGGGGTGTGCGACGATCTGCGCTTGAATGAATATGTCTCTTAAGGTCCTCCCCCGCCTCCTCCTCCACGCTAGGCCCCCCCCCGTCCCCTTCGCCTGCTCCAGCCATTCAGGGCGACTCGAGAGGCGCCCGGGAGACGCCCCCAGACCCCCGGGGAGTTCAACTTCGTGCCGTTGGAGGGCCGACCGCGCGTTCCAGCGGCTTCCGAGACGGCCCCGGGGCGGCCCCTGGGCAGAGGGCGTGCGGAATAACAACAAGCATGTAAACACGAGTGCAAGCGCTGTTTGGAGATATGCCAGCGCTCTTCAAGACTCATTGCCAGCGCTCTCGGGAAAACAATCGACCCTAAGTGCGCGCGCTGTTGGGGCAACAAACAGAAGGTCCGACGTGCAAGCACTGTTTGGAGTAACGCAGAGACGACTGAGTGCAAGCTCTGGTTGGAAATGCCAGGGGTCAGGTGCAAGTCCACGTTCAATTCGAAGTGCGAGCGCTGTTCGGGAAATGTTTAAGCCTGTGCGCAAGCAAGCCTCCGCCTCCTTCTGCTCCTGTTGCCGCTGCTGCTGCCGCCCCTCCCCCCATAGCCCATTTTGGCTCGAGTGTCTCTGCGTCGGCCTCTCGCGCGCCAGATTTGTATTTCTGTGTGTTTAGCTTTCCAGCAGGATGGCACTCGCAGAGTTTGCGGCTGCGTGCCAGTTCTTGGACATCAACGTCCAGGGGGGCATGGCTCCAGAGTCTGCGGACTTCGCCAGGCTCGCGGAGTCGCAGCGGACGAGGTTGGCAAACTCGCTAACGCTATGCCGCAGCATCCCGACGACTCAGGCCATCGGCTGTTTGGACGCGCTGCAGGGCAGCCACTTCCCCGCTGCGATCAAGACGGCGCTGCAGGCCGCTGTGAACGCCAAGGTGGCAGGAATCGCTCGAGGCGATCGCGCCAAGAACCAGACGAACCTGTTTTTGGGGAACTACTTCACGCAGCCTGAGTGGGATGCGCTCCTCAGCACTTCACACACCACGCGGCACAAGCTCGAGCTCGTGGCCAACCGCATGATCAACCTCAGGATCTTGAATCCGTGCGAGACCACGAAGAAGCACGCGGTGTGCATAGTGGTGAGGGGTAGCTCTCCGATCGGGCAGCCGCTGCAGTTGCAGCCTGCCACGGCGCTGGCAATTCTCAACCAGCTTCGGGATGTGCTTAGGAGACGAAGGAGTTCGGCGCCGACGATGGGCGTGCCTGCAGGCCTCGACGATTACCCTGCGAGTCCAGGCGACTTGGCCCGCCTCAGCCAGGCGCTCCACGATTTCGCGTTTCCTGCAGATCAGCAACCCGTGCACCCTTCGCCGCTGAACGCGGCCGAGCTGTCAGTTCTTCGGCGCCAAGCCCCTGCCCGGACGACCAACTCGTCGATTTCGGAATCCCGCCGTTGGTCGACGAGCTCCATGAGCATGGATATGAACATCGGTATGGTGATGCAGGTGCGCGGGTAAGAAATCCTATATCCTCAGTTTCCTTCATCCTAGCTTGTCCTGCCCCCCCCCTCTCCCGCCCGCCTCTCCTCCTCGTCCTCCTCCCCCCCTTCGTTCGGCCCGCGACGACGACGACTTAAGGCCCGATTGCGGTTGCGGTAACGCAAACGCCTGGTGCGGTTGCGGTTGCAAGTCGTGGTCCCTGTCGGGGCACACGAACGTCGCCACCTGTCGAGGCAGGCGCTCACTCCCCTCCTCCCCATTAGATTGCAGGGGACCTCGACGTCGTCGTCGGGGGAGGGGGGAGGCGGCGGGGGAAAGACGGGGAGGCGGGAAATAAGAGAGGAGGGGGAAAAGGATTAGGAGGAGAAAGGAAAAAGAAGGCGGAGGAGGAGGAGGAGGCGGAGGCTTTTGCGATCCATCCTAGAGGCCATCGCGAACCAGATGAGCGGCGGGCTCCCCAACGGCGGCATCCCTGGGCTGGTGATCACCCCGAGGCAGCAGGTTGCGGCCGCGCCGCCAGCAAACTTGGCCCCGCCGCCGCCAGTGAGCGCAGCCGCGCCTCCACTGCTGGCGCCCCCAGCGCCGCCAGAGGCAGTGTGGCCAGCGGAGTCGGCCAGCGCCGCTCCCGGGGCCGCCGCTGGCGGCGCTCCCGGGGCCGCCGCTGCCGCCCCCCAGGCTCCCGGGGCCGCCGCTGCCGCCCCCCTGCAGGCTCTGGCCGCCGCTGCCGCCCCCCTGGCGCTCACCGACGCGCCCGCTCCAGCAGGGCCCGCTCCGCCGACGCCTGCAGCGGCGGCGGTCCCGCGGGCGCCCGCTCCGCTGGGGGCGCCCGGGGCGGCAACGGGGCAGCTCGGCGCCAGGGGCCAGGCCAGCGAGTTGCGACAGTTGCTGAAGGACGCGAAGCGCACGTACGAGAAGGCCATGGAGGAGGCCAGCGACGACGACCAGGCAGAGACGCAGGCTGGCGCACAGGGAGTGGGTGGCGCTGGAGGCGGCAACGGCAAGGGCCGTGGCGGCAGGGGCAAGGGCAAGGGCAGGGGCAGGGGCAAGGGCAAGGGCAAGGGCAAGGGCAAGGGCAAGGGCAAGGCAGCCAAGACCGCGACCCAGCCCAAGCCCAAGTCCAAGCCCGCGCCGAAGACGCCTTCGCCTGCCAAAAAAACTGCTAAGCCTAAGGCTTCGCCTGCAGTCCCGAAACAGTCGTGCCTGCGTTTTCCTGGCATTCCAGATGCCAAGGTGGAGCCTTACACGTTCGGTCATTATCGCGTCTATACAGATGTGACTAAGCAGGCCTGGAGGGCCAAGAAGAACGGCATCCGCACCGACAACCCCTTCAGTTTTAAGGGCAACACTGTTGCAGAGGCCAAGGCCACGTGGGCCCGAGTGCTCAAGCATTGCAAAGTTGCTTGAGCTATGGCAAGTTCTATTTTATATATCGGGAGGGACCGTATAAGGAGGAGGGGAGGATAGGATGAGGGAAGGATAGGAGGAGGGGAGGATGGGGATTTGAATGATACAGTTGACGCAACTCATCCTGCTGCGCGAGCGGCCCCGCGGGCATGGTATAGTCGGCTCGCCGCGCTCTGGCCCCAGAAGGATTTGATGTATAGGCGCGTCGGCTTTGACGCCGAAGGATCACCTCGGATAAGGAAGGATCACCTCGGAATGCACCCGAAGGATCCCCTCGGACGCTAGAGTATGTTAACCTCCAGTTCGACCGCGATAACAAACAGACATCCCTGAGACAGCGCGGTGGACATCAAACAGCGTCGTGGACCCCAAACATGGTGGACCCCAAACATCGTGGAGAGGAGAGTAGTATTCGTATCGAATAATAAGTGCGGGGTTGGGGGAGGAGGAGGCGGCGGCGGCGGCGGTCGTCGTCGTCGTCGTGCCCCGCGCGTGCTCGCACTCGCGCGTGCTTGCACCCGCGCGTGCTTGCGCCCGCGCGTGCTTGCGCCCGCGCGCGCTTGCACCCCGCGCCGCCGCCGCCGCCGTCGTCGTCGCCGCCGCCGCTGTTCGCCATGAAGGAAAGGGGTCCTGAGGGAAAGGGGTCCTGAGTGTTTTCGCCGTTTTCGGCCTCCTGAGGCCCTCCCCGGGCCCCGAGCGTGTCAGGAAACGACTCAGGATGAAGAACTGGTCCTGGGGGAAGCCCCCGGGGGTCCAGGACCCGTTTCCCGCGGGACCCGTTTCCTTCATGCTAAGCTGTCGCCGCCGTCGTCGTCGTCGGCGTCGTCGCTGTCGTCGGGGTCGTCGGGGGGAGGAGCTAGGAGGGGGAGGAGGGAGGGGAATGGCGGGATGGGGAGGAGGACGAGGAGGAGGAGGAGGAGGAGGAGGAGGAGGAGGAGCAGCAGCAGCAGCAGGAGCAGCAGGAGGAGGAGGGCCCCCCGGGGCGGCGGCGCGCGGCCTTCGCCGTCACGCCGAGGTCCCCGGGCTCGACGTCGTCGGCGTCGGCGGCGGCGGCGGCGACGATGACGACGACGACGACGACGAATCACGAAATGCGACGACGACGACGAACGACGACGTCGACACGACGCGACGACGGACGACAACGAACTGACACTGGCGGGCGTCGCGGCGGCGGCGACGGACGGCGGGCGGAGGCCTCGCGACGGCAAGAAGCGGCGGCGACGACGACCGACGGAGACGGCGGCGCGGCGACGACGACGAGTCGGCTGCGGCGGCGGCGGCGGGTTGTGGGGGCCGGGGGGGGGGGGGGGCCGTCCCGGGCCGCAGATGGGGGGGGGGCGTGCGGGGGGGGGCTCGGCCGGGGGGGGGGGTGCTTGGGGGCGGGGAGGGGGGGGGGGGGGGGGGCGGGGGGCCCGGGCAGTCTCGGGGCTGGCGGGGGTCGGCGTGCTCCCTCTCCCCCCTCCTCCTTATCCTCCTCCCCTGGGTGGGTCGCAGGCGGGTCGCCTTCGCGGGCGCGGGTGGGTCGCGGCGAGTCCACTTGGCGGAACAACACGCACCTGAAGTGCACCTCGGGCGGAAGGAGGAGGGGGGGGGCGGGGGAAGGAGGGGGAAGGAGGAGGGAGAAGGAGGAGGGGGAGGGATGGAAGGGGGAAAGGAGGAGGGGCCCCCTCCCTCCCCCCCACTCCCCTTCTCCCCCTCCCCCTCCTCCCCCCCTCTCCCCCCTCCTCCCCCTCCCACCCTCCCCTCAAAAATAAACCCTCTCTACAGTTACGCAATATGAGTGCTAATATCTCACCCCAGATGCTGTTGGTGGATGCTGTTCGCGCCGCAGCCTCTCCGCAAGTTATTCAACTATAATGCTATCAATCCCTCTCTCCCCAATGCTGCGCGAAATGCTGTTCGCCGCCCGCTCCGCGCAATTACGCCGTAGAAAAGTATAGAAGCGACGAAATACGTAGATTAGGGGAGGTTGGGGGACGGGTGGACGGAATCCTCCCCGAATGCTTTTCCGACGGGGCACACTCTTTAACAAGGCTCAAGAGGGGCCCAAGATAGCTTAACATGACTTCAGAAATTCTCAAGATAACTTAACATAACTGTTTTGTAACTTAACATAACTTGTTTGTAACTGATGTTAACTTTTTCGTAACTAGGGTAACGACTTACGATCTCGGCACAAGCTGCTGCGCTTGGCGGCTCACGAGGCTAAATCAATTGTAACTGGCAGCGCCAGTTAGCAGAAGACGCGCAACTTAGGTTACGCGTGTGGGCATAAGTAGTTAGGCCTCCCCCGAAACGAATCCTAACCCATGCAACTATTTATAACTGCGCGCCCCAGTTATAACAATATCTATCTAGTTACATGGGTTATAAGCTCAGTTGCATGGGTTATAAGTTAAGTTGCATGGTTTATAAATATACTTACAACTAGCTAACTTGCAACGCCCACAAAGTAGGGAGCCCCACCGAAGGCCTCAGCAGGGGCGCCCGCGTGCTTCCGAAGGCCCCAGAGGCGCCCGCATGCTTCCGAGGCCCCATAATATTGAGCTTCACCGAAGGCCCCAGTGGCGCAGTTCGCATGCGTCAGCGCCACATGTCGCCGCACCCCTCACGTTTCGTGACACCCCTCCCCCTCTCATTCGCCCCACCTGCCTGCGGCATTCGCACTTGCATATGGTTGGGTCTTTCGCCAGGCTAGTTTTGTTCGGGCACAAGAGGGCCCCGCGACGAGCTAAGAAGGCCTCATGATCATGAGGCCCCCAAGACGGCCCAAGAAGGGCCGACGCGTCAAACCATCGCTCCGAGATGCCCAAGATGGCCCCGCGGCAGCCCAAGAGGCTTCGAATACGTTCCAAGATGCCTCCAAGAAGTCTCGGGCCCCGAGAGGCCAACATTACGTGTTTGAATAGGTTTGGCGTTCAGGCCTTGTCGGGCTTTCCGAAGCCATTTTGGCTGGATCGAGCAGCGTGGATTGCGCCGCGCCCTTAGGCCTTCCTCTTCTTAGAAGGTGCTGCTCGCATGGCGAGGCGACGGGCTCTCCGGGACCTTGAGGAGGCGTTGGACGGCTTCGAACAGTGGATGCTGAATGGCAACAAGTTCGCCCTGAAGACTACGAAGCGCTACAAGCTATTCGTCAGGGCCATCATGAAGGACGAGGTTTCGCAACTCGAATCTTTCACCGAAGCAGTTGCAAAGGCGCAGCGCAACGACTTCATTGACAACGTGAAGGAGATGTACCAGTACAGCAAGGGCCAGCACACTGGCGCACTAAGAGCCTTCAGCCAGTACATGAAGAGCGACGACGACGCGGCGGCGCCACCACCAGCCAAGAAGATCAAGCAGAAGAAGAAGAAGAGGAGGTCGTTGTCGTCATCGTCTTCTTCTTCGTCGTCGTCATCTTCTTCTTCGAGCTCCGAGTTGTCGTTCTTGGCATGAAGTACGAGCTCCGAGTTGGTGTCTGCTTCCGACAGCGAGGGCTGCAGCGCGCGGGCGCCGCCTCCGCCGCCGCCGGGCACGAGGAGGATCGGGCGACGAAATCTATACATATCCACTGTCTCCGGCCAGGCCCAGCCTGAACCTGGGAGCTGCGCATACGCCCTCCTGGCCGAGCCAGGGGGGCGCGACGCGTACACCGCTGCTGGGTCCAGACTGGGCCTGGCCAGGGAGCAGTGGATATTATGTATAGATTTCGTCGCCCTACAGGACCGAGCCCGCGGCGCCGCCGCCCCCGCCGCCGCCGCCACCCGCCCCGCCACCGCCAGCGGCGACGCCGGCCATGCCACCGGCGCCGCCGGCACCGGCCCAACAGCTGCCGACAGCGCCGAAGCCCCCCCCGCCGGGGCCCCCCCCGCCGCCGCCGGCGGCCGAGCAACTGCCGCCAGCAGCGCCGACGGCAGCAACAACAAGGAGGCGGGTGGCCCCGCTTCACGGACCCAGCCTCCTGTTGCGCGGCCCTAAGCCGACCGGCATTCTGCGCAGCGGTGAGAAGAAGAAGAACAGCTCGTCGTCGTCGTCGGCGACGCACATGATGGTGGAGGAGGACATTGGCCTGCTCATCAGGAGTAAGGACTCCGTCGTCAAGTTGGAGTCCTACAGGGGCGACCTGAGGAAGGATCAACTGTGGTGGACGCCGCCAGCTGAGCACAATGTCCAGTGCAACATGTGCGTCAAACGGGTGCCCAAAGACGAGGGGGAGCTCTACCCGATCGCTGGTAGGACGATGTTCGCTTCGTACGTCTTCTATTGCCCCTCGTGCCTGGCCAAGATCAAAGGATGCACCAGCAGCAACGCCGCGGTGACCTTCGGCGTGCCACGCGCGGAATGAGGGGGCTGGCGCGTCGGTCGCACAGCTCTGGAGGCTCGGCCAGCAGTAGGGCGGCCGCCTGCCAGCCTGGGTGTCTCCCGCGACGCGCGAGCACCTTCGCCAGGAGCACCCGCGAGAACTCCGGGATGCCTCGCCGCAACTGCGACATCGTTTCGTCGCCGCAGAACGTCCATCACAATCGACATCGTCATCCCTCATCCTCGACGCATTGCCTGGATCATTCGGGGTTCGCGTGGAGCTGGGGGGTTCCTGGGCGCGGGGCCTCATGGGCCTCCTATCGTGCCCTCCCCCTGCCCCCGGTCGCGTCTTGAAACCCTACGGGGCCTCGATCGGGGCTCCGCTGGAACCGTCTCGTTGGTCTTTTTCGGTAATGTAGCTTGGCACCGTGCGCGCCTCGAAGTTCGTTGCTGGGCACTACTAAGATATTACTATTGAAGTGGATTCGAGTAGGCCACTGTCCAACGCTCAAGACATCCCCGCAATCTGATTGCGAGCGAGCAGGTGCAATGCCCTCCGGCGCCACCCCAGAGTCAGCTTCTCGGACCTCTCCAAGATCTCCGACGCGGCCCCGGGGGAAAGCTTGGAGGGCCCCGGAAGCGCCCCCCCCTCCCCCTCTCCAGACGGGGCCGCGGCCCAGGAGAGCCATAGACGGAAATCAATCATCCAACCCACTTTTTTAATTTAGATACAAATTGCCGTCCGTCTCATTCCTCGTTCCGTCCTTCTTCCTCGTCTTCCCTCCTCATTCGTCGTCTGTCCCCCCGCCCCCCCTTCCCCCCTTTCCCCGCCCCCTGCTCGAACGGCCTTCCCCCGCGGCCCGGAGGACCGATCGCCGTGGCCCACGACGAGGAGCGCGCGGCGGCCGGGCAGCGGCGAGGAGGGCGTCGTTGCGACGACGACAAGACGACGAGATGGGGCGAGAGAGAGGGGGGATCTGAAGGAGGACAATAAGAAGGAGGAGGAGGAGGAGGAGGAGGAGGTGAGGAGGAGGAGGGGGAGAAAAATGGAGAGGACGATCAGCGTGAAAGTTCAAGCTCGCAGGCTCAAACACCGCAGCAGCGAGAGGGTAGCGGAGCACCCGGGAGGGCCAGCGTATCTCCTTTAGCCATGGCCATCGCGCTTGACTTGATATTCTCGATCATGGTGGCCATGTTCGCCGGTATGGTGACGACCCTGGTGAGCGACCGCGCGATGCGCTCGGCCATGCCCAAGTACTTCTTGCATTCATCAGCCCTCGGGTCGGTGACATCCGTCGGGATCTTCTTGGTGATGAACTCGTTGATGGCGTAGACCTGCGTTGTCGGGCCACTCTCCTCCACCTGGTGGTCGCCGGTGCGGCTGGCGGCCGCCTCGCCATGCATCGGCGTTGCTGCCGCTCCATCGGGGTCCATGGCGATCGCCTGCTGCTGCTCCTTCTTCAACTCCTCCTTTAGCTCCGTCAGGTCTTCCTCGAACGCCGTGTATTCAGCAAGATATTCCTCAGGCCCCTTGGCGTTCTTCGCCGCCGTTTTCAAGGCGGTGTCGAAGTCGTTCCCGAACACAATCTTCTCCCAGAAAGCGACGGCCAACCGAAAGGCATTGCGCCGCTTCGTGCCTGCGCCGCTCACGTAAAGGCTAGAAATGTCGACCGACGATGCACCTGGGCAGTTCGTCAAGGTCACCCGCGCCGACTCGTGGCTGGCGAACGCGTTCCTGCACCAACCGATCTCTTCAGCCGTGAACGCGTTGCTGTGGGCCCACTGATTGAGGAAGTAATCCCTGCTGCTCAACTTAATCAGGGCGAGGTCGCAGATCCACGTGTTCATTTTGGAGATGCTGCAATCGGAAAGCTCAATGAACTCCATCGATAGTGCGTCCAACAAGTAGTTGTAGCACCACTCGATGTTGAGGGCAGTCTTGCACCTGTTGATCACGATCTGGAACTTCCCAATCCCAAATGTCGGTCCAGCGTGCTTGTAGTGGCGGTCCAGAGTGTTGATGGTCTCCGCGATGCCCTTGTGGCGAAGGGCTCTTTCTTGGACAGTATTCGCAATGTCGATAAACGAAGAGGACAGCTTCTCGCTCTTGGCAGCCAGGTGAACTTTCTTCTCGAAGTGCGTCTCCAACTGCTTCTCTGTGGGATCCTTACCCGTTGCTAGTTTCAGCATGTACTTCTCTCGTATCACAATTTGGATCCGTTGCAGCGGAGGGGTCCAAGTAGGTCGAGGGTACGGGGGGGGGGGCAGATCACTGCGAGTGGCCATAGGGGACAGGGGAAGGGGGTGGTGGGTTAGAGGGGCAGGGGGGGCAGGATGGAGGAGTTGGGGGGTTTAGGGTAGGGGGGGAGGGGGGGACACGGGTGAGGAGGTTGGGAGGACCGTGGAGGGGGGAGCCGGGGTTGGATAGGGAGTGGTGGGAGGTATATCTCTCATTTTATGAGATGGGTGGTTTTGTGGGGGTGTTGTGGAGATTTGTTTGATTTGGGGTGGTGTATTTGGGGGATGGAATGAGGGTCGTTAGGTGTTTCCTCCTGTTTGGGTTTTATATTAATTGTTATTTTTTATTTTTTGTTTTTGGTTTTTTTTGTTTTTTAGTTAGTCAGGCATGTCGCGGCCCAGCGGGGGGCGGGGGGCCTGGGCGTATTGGAAATAAGAAGAGGGCGCCATGAAATCTGAAGAAAAATCATGGCCCGCGCCATGAAATCCCCCCCCCCCCTAGTCATCACACCCCTCTTTTCCGCTTCCGAAGCCTGGCGGAAAAGCTTCAACCAGTCCCGGGCCCGGGCATCCGTCATCGTGCCAGTGTCCACTTCATCGGCGCAGGCCTTGATGGGGGCGTGTAATTTCTCGAAAGCGCTCAAACTCTGCAACTTCTTTGCCACGAACGGCTCGGTAGAGAGTTCCGTCAGTGCAATGGCAATCGTGCGCAGCTTAGAAGGCAGCGCCGACGTTTTCTTGAAGTCGCGCTTGATGAACAGGTCCACGTCGCTCATGTTGATCTGGACACCTGGCGTGGGGTTCATCAGCGTGTCGATCCATGCGAGAGGGACGGAACCAGTGCCGACGACCGTCGCCCCCTCGATGTTGGCGCCCATCGACTCGAGCTTCTTCGCGACAACGCCGATGTCGATCGGGGGGACCACCGCGCCATCGCTAACAGCGACCGGCTCCACGCTGTCTGCGAACGCCGTCTGCAACACGACGTGCTGCTTGATGGTGGCCAGCCGCTTCTGCACATGAGTGAAGTAATCTGCGTTCACGCCTGACAGCTCGGGCACCGCCGTCGTCTGCTCGTCGTGCGGCGACTCGGCGGGGTCAGCAGAGAGGGGCGTCGACGTGGCCTTCGCCTTGGGCCTCTTCGCCGCGGAGGCGCCGGCATCGGTGGCGGATCGTTTCTTTGGGCTCATCGACAGCGCGGCTGGCGCGCAGTCGGGGGGGGCCGCCTGCAAGGTCGCCCGCCGGCGGCCTCGCCCTGCTGAGTTAGGTTGGCTGCGATGATAGTTACGTTGGCGGTCTGTGACCGGGGAGACAAAAAGGGCAATGAGGGCGCAGAAGGAATGAGGGATGCGGGCGGCAGGGCGGGCCGCGTGAACGGACGCAACTTCTGGACACGCTCGATTTCGGTTGGTTTTGTGTCAAAGCGTTCCGGAGACTCTCTCCCGGAACGCACTCCGCAACGCCTCCAGCCTCCCAGGGCGCCCCAGCGTGCCGGGGTCTATCCGCGTGGCCCCCGAGGTCCAAATCAGCCAACGCGCCCACGTACCCCAGAAGAGAAGGTTGTCCAGAAGTTGGTCCCCCGGCAACGGTGGTAGTAGTAGTAGTTGCGCCACTCGGCCCAAATTTCCCCGATGCCTGAGCGTGCGCCAAATTGATTTGGAGCCCGATGACGTTTGCCCGAAAATTAAGGTCCCAAGGGCCGCCCATCATCCCTGCAATCCAGCGCTCGCGACATCGAGAGGAGTGTCGACATGGGCACCGCGGGACGACCCGGGTCCAAAAACGTTGTTGACATCTCTGGGGGGGGATGGAGGGGCGGGATATATTTTGCTTCCGCCAGCCTCCGCTGGCCTTCCGCCGCCGTCCGCCGGACATGAGAGGTCAAGTAGTCGCCCCCTCGACGGCGAGGCCCTGTTCGAAGCCCGCCATTTGCCTGGCTTTTCGGATCGCAGGGCAGGGCTATGGGTTGATCTGGGCAAGAGGCAGGGCAGGGCGATGAAGCATGCGCGCGAGGTTTGGGTCGCTGCAGTTTCGGGGAAAGCCGAGGAAGGGGGATACTCAGGATTTTTTTGGGAGGGCAGTGGGAAGGGGGGGGGGGAACGGAGAAGGACCGGCCACGGAAGGCGGAGGGGGGGGAGGCGAGGAGGGAGGGTGGGAACGGAGGGGGGGGGGAGGGCGGAGCGGGAGGGGGGAGGGGGGGGGGGGGGGGGGGGGGGGGGGGGTGAGAGTGAGGGGGGGGGCGGAGGAGGTGGATGTGAAGACGCAGGGCAAAACACGCAGAGCGAGCGCGTGTGATCGTTATCTTCGCTAAAAAAACTGGCCCGATGGCAGCGCCGTCGCTGTTGACGGCCCGCGCGGCCTGCCGACCTGCGGGCGGACGCCCGCCGCTAGCAACCGATCTGCTTTACCTTCGTCTTCTTCTGGTTGTACCTATCTGGCAAGCGGCGGGTCGCCAATCCAGACGCCCACAAGGCCTTCTGAAGCACCCGTTCCATGATGTTCACTGGGATCGTGTTGCCGATCATCGCCCCCATCTGCCCGGCTGACACTTTTGTTTTGCAGCTCGACCACGCAGCCAGCTTCTCCTGCAAATCGCAGTCGATGCCAGAGAGCTCAAACAGTTCTGGGAGCGTGACGCGTCGGCCGCGCACCGAGATCCAATAGTCCAATGCATTTGCTCGACGATTCGTAGTGCACGGGAAGAGGCCCTCAATGGTCAAGTTGGTGCTCGAGTTGCCGCGCGAGAGGCTGCGTCCAATGTCCGTGATGACGATCGTCTTGGCCGGGTTGATCTTCTCTTTCAGGTGGGCTCTATACTTAGTCTTAACAAGGGCCCTGCGCCGTTGGTCTCCTTTAGCTCCTTTTGGGGGGGAGTGCCTTCGGGTCGTCTGACGGCGATGCCACCAGGATCTCAGCCAAGGTCCTCTTGAAGCCGACAGGCTTCGGCCACGTGAACGGCTTCGCCCACCCGTCGCGGCACGCGACCATGAACAACCTGTGCCGATGATGGGGGACACCATGATCTTCGCAGTGTAGCGTCTTCACTTGCACGGTGTAGCGGAGCGCCTCCAACTCGGCCTTGATCTCTCGCATCACCCACCTGTGCTGCTTGATCTTGATGTTTGGCACCATCTCGTACGTCACAAGCTTCGGGGTGCGATTCGCAATGTATGCCAAGCTGTGCCGAAACAACGTGTCGCGTGCATCGTCTCCTTCGACAGGTCGGCCCGCAACTCCTTCGGCAGAGAACGACTGGCACGGCGGGGAGAAATGGTAGTAGTCTACTTCTGGAACAAGCGAGTGGTCTCTCTGCTCGATGTCGTCGTATAGATGCTGGGCGGGCATCGCAGCGGCGTTGAAGCGCTGGACCGCCGGATCCTTGTCGCAAGAAAACACGTGATCAACAGGTACACCGAGTTGCCACAACGCAAGGAGTGGTGCATTGAGACCCGTAAAGTCTGTACCTAACCGAATCTTCACCATCAAGGCGTGGACGCGGAGGGTGCAACCATCGCAGTAACGCACCAGCTGACTGGCTGCGTCGGGGCCAGAAATATGGCGAGGGCGGGGGAAGGGGGGGGCGGGGGCGGGGGCGGGGG
>CAUYUJ010016196.1:167500-291125 GCA_963575745.1 Prorocentrum cordatum | reverse complement strand
AATGGCTGAGTCAGGAGTTATGATCGAAATACCGTCTCTATGTATGCGGGTTGCGAACGGTGTTTCGATGATAATTCGAGCTGAGTGCATGCTATGCATGCCAGGTGCATTCCAATCGAAGCAGCGACATGCGTGACATCGAATGAGCCTCGAGAGTGCCCAAATTGATTAGAATTTTCAAAATTAATGAAAAATATCGATTTGTACAATTTTATATTTTTGTGTCGGATGATTTTTTTCTAATTTATATCGATCTATGGGTGACCTAGAGAGTTCTGGTGCATTTTTGTCGACGCAGAATGGTCTCGCGCTCTCACTGAGAGCGCGAGACTTCATATGATTAGCTTCGCTGGGAGTGAGAACTTTGGTCCAGCCGGCCGAGGCGGACAATGTGACAACTTTTGGGTGGTTTTGCAATTTTTTGAAAGATATTTGACAATTCATTTGAAAAAGCAGATTTTTACTCCGAGCATTGAGATATAAACTTCGTTCCCTGATCAGCTCGGCCATCTAGAGTCATTTTCAGTACCAGTTCACTTGAAGGAACCGACTTCATGTTGACTCCGAAAAAAATCTCAACTTGAAGTTTTTGTAGAAAAGCTCCAGAAGCTCCCGCTTTGATGCTGAGCTTTCTCACGGATTGCAAGGAGCTCTACGAGGTTCCCGGTGTGACCAGTGCCGACGGTCCCACCGCCGGCGCCAGTTCAGGGCTCTAGGGGCAATATTACTGTCAGAAGACTTGCAGGAACCGACTTTGCCTGCAGTGCAGTTTGGCAGGTGACGGTGGTTGGCTTTACTTAACTCGAGCTGTCAGCAAGCTACATACCTCTCACGCACACCAGTCGATGCAGAATGATCTGGCGCGTCACACTGGAAGCTCGAGAGTTCCTAGAAATGGCTGAGTCAGGAGTTATGCTCGAAATACTGTCTCTATGTATGCGTGTTGCGAAAGGTGTTTCGATGATAACTCGAGCTGAGTGCATGCTATGCATGCCAGGTACATTCCAATCGAAGTAGCGACATGCGAGACATCGAATGGGAGCCTCGAGAGTGCCCAAATTGATTAGAATTTTCAAAATCAATGAAACATATCGATTTGTACAATTTTGTATTTTTTGTGTCGGATGATTTTTTTTTCTAATTTATATCGATCTATGGGTGACCTAGAGAGTTCTGGTGCATTTTTGTCGACGCAGAATGGTCTCGCGCTCTCACTGAGAGCGCGAGACTTCATATGAATAGCTTCGCTGGGAGTGAGAACTTTGGTCCAGCCGGCCGAGGCGGACAATGTGACAACTTTTGGGTGGTTTTGCAATTTTTTGAAAGATATTCGACAATTCATTTTGAAAAAGCAGATTTTTACTCCGAGCATTGAGATATAAACTTCGTTCCCTGATCAGCTCGGCCATCTAGAGTCATTTTCAGTACCAGTTCACTTGAAGGAACCGACTTCATGTTGACTCCGAAAAAATCTCAACTTGAAGTTTTTGTAGAAAAGCTCCCAGAAGCTCCCGCTTTGATGCTGAGCTTTCTCACGGATTCAAGGAGCTCTACGAGGTTTCCGGCGGTGACCAGGTTGACGGTTCACCGCCAGCGCCAGTTGGCCGACCCGGCCAGAACGGACAAAGTGATAACTTTTGGGTGGTTTTGCGATTTTTTGAAAGATATTTGACCATTTATTTTGAGAAAGCAGATTTTTCGCACCTGTAGATGATTATGAGGGCCTCAGCGTCTTAATATGAGCTCTCTACATGCACTTTTACTATCAAAACACTTGGCGAAACCAACTATATGTCGACGTGAAAAAAAATCATGTTTTCTCTTTTCCGAGAAATGCTTCCAGAAGCTCCCTCTTTTGATACTGAGCACTCTTACGCGTGTTAGGAGCTCTACGAGGTTCCCGGCGGTGACCAGGTTGACGGTTCACCGCCGGCGCCAGTTCCGGCGCGGGGTGGAGCTAGTTGGTCGACCCGGCCAGAAAGGACAAAGTGGTAACTTTTGGGTGGTTTTGCGATTTTACCTCGTAGAGCTCTTCGACGAGATGAGCTAAGAGGAATTCGGGCGCAGGGTGGAGCTAGTTGGCCGACCCGACCAAAAGAGACAATGTGTAAACCTGGGGTCGGTTTTTGAAACTTTGTGCAAGATTTGACAATTCGTTTTCAGAAAACGGATTTTTCTCACATACAGTAAGCTATGGCGCACCTGCTGGTAAATTTTCAGGGCTCTAGGGGCAATATTACTGTCAAAAGACTTGCAGGAACTGACTTTGCCTGCAGTGCAGTTTGGCAGGTGACGGTGGTTGGCTTTACTTAACTCGAGCATGTCAGCAAGCTACATACCTCTACGCACACCAGTCGATGCAGAATGATCTGGCGCGTCACACTGGAGCTCGAGAGGTCTAGAAATGGCCTGAGGTCAGGAGTTATGCTCGAAATACTGCTCTAATTGGATGCGTGTTGCGAACGGTGTTTGATGATATTCGAGAGAGTGCATGGCTATGCATGCAGCGTAAATTCAATGAGAAGTAGCGACATGCGAGACATCGAATGGGAGCCTCGAGAGTGCCCAAATTGATTAGAATTTTCAAAATTAATGAAAATTATCGATTTGTACAATTTTATATTTTTTGTGTCGGATGATTTTTTTCTAATTTATATCGATCTATGGGTGACCTAGAGAGTTCTGGTGCATTTGTGTCGACGCAGAATGGTCTCGCGCTCTCACTGAGAGCGCGAGACTTCATATGAATAGCTTCGCTGGGAGTGAGAACTTTGGTCCAGCCGGCCGAGGCGGACAATGTGACAACTTTGGGTGGTTTTGCAATTTTTTGAAAGATATTTGACAATTCATTTTGAAAAAGCAGATTGTTACTCCGAGCATTGAGATATAAACTTCGTTCCCTGATCAGGCTCGGCCAATCTAGAGTCATTTCAGTATCAGTTTCACTTGAAGAACCGACTTCATGTGACTCCGAAAAATCTAAACTTGAAGTTTTTTTTTTTGTAGAAAGCTCCCAGAAGCACTCCCGCTTTGATGCATGAGCTTTCTCACGGATTCAAGGAAGCTCTTTCACGAGGTTCCCGGCGGTGACCAGGTGAGGTTTTTCCCCACCGCCGGCGCCAGTGTTGAAAGATATTGACAATTTCATTTGAGGAAAAGTAGATTTTCGCACCTGTAAAACGGACTATGGGGGCTCTCCGTAACTCGTAGAGCTTCCCATAGCAAGTTATTGCTGGAAGCTTAAGAGTAATTCCGGCGCGCTGGATAGCTAGTTGGCAAGAAAAATCTCGACGGACCTTTTGCTGACTTTTGGTCGGTTGAAAATTTTGTTCTCGAAATTTGACAATTCGTTTGAGCTCTAGTATTTTTCCCGTGATATTCGATCTTATTCCCGCTCGCCATCTTGATCTCAGCTCGATCGGGTAACTTTGAAGGCCAAAAAGCGTCCCGGCGGGAACGACCGTTTCGAGTCATCTTGATACGCGCTGTTGGTATTTTGTACTCAACTCGAGCTTCAGGGCAGCTACAGAGCTGGCAAGCACAGCTATCGCACTCAGAATTATCAGGCGCGTTCGCCTGTTGAATCCAGAGGTCTGAACTCGGTCTGCCAGCCGAGCTAGGTCCGCAAACCTATTCGTATTCTTCGAGTCATCTTGATAGACGCTCTCGGTTTTATGTACTTAACTCGAGCTTTAGGGCAGCTAGAGTGCTGGTAAGCACACCTATCGCACTCAGAATCATCACGCGCGTTCGCCTGTTCAATCCAGAGGTCTGAACTCGGTCTGCTAGCCGAGCTAGGTCTGCAAACCTATTCGTATTATTCGAGTCATCTTGATAGACGCTCTCGGTTTTCTGTACTTAATTCGAGCTGTAGAGCAGCTACAGGGCTCATTGTGACAGACATCGATGGGGAATCATCAGTCGCGTTCGTCTATTGAACCGAGAGCTCTGAACTCGGCCTGCTGCCCGAGCTAGGTTCGCGAAACTGTTCGTATTGTCCGAATGATCTTGAGACGTGCTCTTAATTTTCTGCACTCAACTCGTGCTGGGGGAGGGCTACAGTGCTGCAGGTCACATATATCGATTTGCACACATCAGGCGCGTCTTTCGGTCGATTCCAGAGCTCGGAACTCGGTCTGCTGCTCGAACTAGGTTCGCAAAACTATTATATTATTCGAGTCGATACTGTCGGTTTTCTGCACTTAACTCGGGCTGTAGGGGGGCTTTAGGGCTGGAATCACATGAGTGGGTTGGCAGACATCAGACGCGCCCGCCTGTCGCATTCAGAGGTCTGAACTCGGTTTGATACTCGAACTGGGTTGCGAAACTGTTTGTTTTTTGTTAGCGTTATCTTGAGAGGTCTGAAATCGCTTGGGCTTGAGAAATAGTCGTTCTTTGGAGATTTTTCCCACAGTATATATTGTCAGGAAGCTCTACGAGTCCCCCGGCGGTAAGAAAGGTTGACGGTTTACCGCCGGCGCCCAGTCTTAGCATGAGCTCTGTAGGCGCAGTTTTACTATCAAAACACTTGGCGGAACCATCTTCATGTCGACACGAAAAAAACAATTTTTCAGTTTTTCGAGAAATGCTTCGAGAAGCTCTCTCTTTCGACTCCGAGCACTCCTACGCGTGAAATGTGCTCTACGAGGTTCCCGGCGGTGACCAGGTTGACGGTTCACCGCCGGCGCCAGTAATTCCGGGGCGCTGGAGAGCTAGTAACTCGTAGAGCTTCCCTTAGCTAGTTATAGCTGGAAGCTAAGAGTAATTCCGGCGCGTCCCAGAGCTAGTTGGCAAGAAAAATCTCGACGGACCTTTTGGTGACTTTTGGTCGGTTGAAAATTTTGTTCTCGAAAATTTGACCATTCGTTAGAGCTCTAGTATTTTTTCCCATGATATTCGATCTTATTCCCGCTCGCCATCTTGATCTCAGCTCGATCGGGTAACTTTGAAGGCCAAAAAGCAGGGGGGCGGGAACGGCCGTTTCGAGTCATCTTGATACGCGCTGTCGGTTTTCTGAACATAACTCGAGCTGTAGGGCAGCTACAGTGTTGGTAAGTACACGTATCGCTCTCAGAATGATCAGGCGCGTTCGCCTGTTGAATCCAGAGGTCTGAACTCGGTCTCTCAGCCGAGCTAGGTTCGCAAACCTGTTTCTATTATTCGAGTCAACTTGATACGCGTTGTCGGTATTTTCAACTTAACTCGAGCTCTAGGGCAGCTAGAGTGCTGGTAAGCACTCCTATCGCACTCAGAATGATCAGACGCGTTCGCCCGTTGAATCCATAGGTCGAAACTCGGTCTGCTAGTCGAGCTAGGTCCGCAAACCTATTCGTATTATTCGAGTCAACTTGATACGCGTTGTCGGTATTTCCTACTTAACTCGAGCTGTAGGGCAGATACTGTGCTGGTAAGCACACCTACCGCACTCAGAATCATCAGGCGCGTTCGCCTGTTGAATCTAGAGCTCTCAACCCGGTCTGTTGCGTAATCCAGAATCACGAAACTGTTCGTATTCTTCAGTCATCATGAGAGCTACTGTCGGCGTTCTGCACTTAATTCGGGCTGTAGGGAGGCTGCAGGGCGGGTAATCACAGGAATCGATTCGGCGAGATCAGACGCGTCCGTCTGTCGCACTCAGATGTCTGAACTCGATCTGATACTCGAAATCGGCTGAAAAACTATTCGTCCTCTGCAATTTTTTTCCGACAGTATATGTTGTCAGGAAGCTCTACGAGTCCCCCGGCGGTAACCAAGGTTGACGGTTTACCGCCGGCGCCCAGTTGGCAAGAAAAATCTTGACGGACCTTTTGCTGACTTTTGGTCGGTTGAAAATTTTCTTTTCGACATTCAACAATTCGTTTGAGCTCTAGTATTTTTTCCCGTGATATTCGATCTTATTCGCGCTCGCCATCTTGATCTCAGCTTGATCGGGTACCTTTTACTGCCAAAAAGCGTCCCGGCGGGATCGGCCGTTTCGAGTCACCTTGATACGCGTTTTCAGTATTTTGTACTTAACTCGAGCTGTAGGGCAGCCACAGAGCTGGTCAGCACACCTATCGCATTCAGAATCATCAGGCGCATTCGCCTGTTGAATCTAGAGGTCTGAACTCGGTCCGCTAGCCGAGCTAGGTCTGCAAACCTATTTGTATTATTCGAGTCATCTTGACAGACGCTCTCGGTTTTCGGTACTAAACTCGAGCTGTAGGGCAGCTACAGAGCTCATAGTCACAGAAATCGATCAGGAGTCACCAGACGCGTTCGTCTGTTGAATCGAGAGATCTGAACTCGGCCTGCTGCCCGAGCTAGGTTCGCGAAACTATTCGTACTCTCCGAATAATCTTGAGAAGTGCTCATAATTTTCTGCACTGAACTCGTGCTGGGAGAGGGCTACAGTGCTGCTGGTCACAGAAATCGATTCGGACACATCAGGCGCGTCCGTCCGTCGAACCCAAAACTCGGAACTCGGCCTACTGCTCGAACTAGGTTCGCGAAACTATTGTATGATTGAAGTCATCCTGAGAGATGCTGTCGGTTTTCTGCATTTAACTCGGGCTGTAGGGGGGCTGCAGGGCTGGTAATCACATGAGTCGATTCGGAGACATCAGACACGGCCGCCTGTCGGATTCAGAGGTCTGAACTCGGTAACTCGTAGAGCTTCCCTTAGCAAGTTATTGCTGGAAGCTAAGAGTAATTCCGGGGCGCTGGAGAGCTAGTTGGCAAGAAAAATCTCGACGGACCTTTTGCTGACTTCTGGTCGGTTGAAAATTTTGTTCTCGAAATTCAACAATTCGTTTGAGCCTAGTATTTTTTTCCCGTGATATTCGATCTTATTCCCGCTCGCCATCTTGATCTCAGCTCGATCGGGTACCTTTTACTTCCAAAAAGCGTCCCGGCGGGATCGGCCGTTTCGAGTCATCTTGATACGCGTTGTCAGTATTTTGTACTTAACTCGAGCTCTAGGGCAGCTACAGAGCTGGTCAGCACACCTATCGCATTCAGAATCATCAGGCGCGTTCGCCTGTTGAATCGAGAGGTCTGAACTCGGTCTGCTAGCCGAGCTAGGTGCGCAAACCTATTTGTATTATTCGAGTTATATTGACAGACGCTCTCGGTTTTCGGTACTTAACTCGAGCTGTAGGGCAACTACAGAGACCATAGTCGCAGAAATCGATTGGGAGTCATCAGGCGCGTTCGTCTGTGAAATCGAAAGATCTGAACTCGGCCTGTTGCCCGAGCTAGGTTCGCGAAACTATCCGTATTCTCCGCATCATCTTGGGAAGTGCTCTCAATTTTCTGCACTGAACTCGTGCTGGGAGTGGGCTACAGTGCTGCTGGTCACAGAAATCGATTCGGACACATCAGGCGCGTCCGTCCGTCGAACCCAAAACTCGGAACTCGGCCCGCTGCTCGACCTAGCTCCGCGAAACTATTGTATTATTCGAGTCATCCTGAGAGATGCTGTCATTTTTCTGCATTTTTCTCGGGCTGTAGGGGGACTGCAGGGCTGGTAATCACATGAGTCGATTCGGAGACAGCAGACGCGTCCGCCTGTCGCATTCAGAGGTCTGAACTCGGTTTCATATTGGAACTGCGTTGCGAAACTGTTTGTTTTTGTAGAGTCATCTTCGAAACCGCTTGGGCTGAAAAACTAGTCGTTCTCTGAAGTTTTTTCCCACATTATATACTGTCAGGAAGCTCTACGAGTCCCCCGGCGGTAAGGTTTACCGCCGGCGCCCAGTTTGATATTCGAACTGTGTTGCGAAACTAGTTTTTTTTTTTTTTGTTAGAGTCATCTTGAGAGGTCCGAAATCGCTTGGGCTGAAAAACTAGTCGTTCTCTGGAGTTTTTTCCCACATTATATACTGTCAGGAAGCTCTACGAGTCCCCAGGCGGTAAGAAAGGTTGACGGTTTACCGCCGGCGCCCAGTACCCCGTAGAGCTCTTCGTTATCGATGAGCTAGAGGAATACCTTGTAGAGCTCTTCGGCATCGATGAGCTAGAGGAATTCCGGCGCGGGGTGGAGCTAGTTGGCCCACCTGGCCGAGGCGGACAATGTGACAACTTAACTTGTAGAGCTTCCCGTAGCACGTTATTGCTGGAAGCTTAAGAGTAATACCTCGTAGAGCTCTTCGGCATCGATGAGCTAGAGGAATTCCGGCGCGGGGTGGAGCTAGTCGGTCGACCCGGCCAGAAAGGACAAAGTGATGACTTTTGGGTGGTTTTGCGAATATTTGAAAGATATTTGACAATTCATTCTGAGAAAGCGGATTTTCCCGGGGAGCTCGCTGAGAGCTAAAGGGTTTAAGATTACAAGCCGGACGGTGGTGGTGCCCGCCAGCAGCCCATCTCCGCCGGTCCAGAATTCTCGCAGCAGCCCGCCTGACCCGGCAGCGGGTCCGGGAGAGCTTCCGGCGAGCGTCAAGGCGTGCCTGCACGCGAGCAGGCCCGCGTGGAGACGTCCCTGGCAGCGCTTCGAAAGCGCAGCCGGGAAGCCCCCCAGAGCCCCAGAAGAGCTTCACGCGTTCTTCCGTGGGCCTGCCAGGAAGGTTCCCGGATAGCTCCTTGGAGAGCTAAGGGTTCCAGAGAAGAAGCCGGAGGTGGTGGTGGCCGCGAGGAGCTCTTCCACGGCGTTCCACGTTCCTCGCAGCAAGTTGCCGGAGGTTGCAGCGGGTCAGGCGCGTGGCTTCCTAGTTTCCCAAGACGCGTGGCTCAAGAGTGCGCGAAGCGCGTCGGCAAAGCTTCGGCAGAGCTTCGCCAGTGCCCGCAGGCTCGTGGGAAGAGATGTCGTGGTAGGATTCACAGAGCCCCGCGCGTCCCAACAGACGCCCTCGCAGGCGTCCCCTGCGAGGTTTCCAGCGTAACTCGTAGAGCTTCCCTGAGTAAGTTATTGCTGGAAGCTTACGAGTAATTCCCGGATAGCTCCTTGGAGAGCTGAGGGTTCGAGATAAGCAGCCGGCGGTGGGTGGTGGGGAGGACACGCCCACCTCCGCCGGTCCACGATCCCCGGAGCAGGTTGCCGGAACTTGCAGCGGGTCCGGGAGCGTGGCTTCCTAGCGTTTCCCAATACGCGTGGCTCCAGGGTGCGCGAAGCGCTTCGGCAGAGCTTCGGAAGAGCTTCGGCAGTTCTTCCAGGCTCCTAGGCAGATTTTCCTTGCGCGCTTTGCAGGGCCGCACGCATCGTAAACAGCGCCCCTGCAAGCGTCTCCTGCGAGGTTTCCAGCGTCCCGCGCATCGTTTCAGGCGGCCTGGCAGAGGTCTCCGTGCGGCGTTCCGTGCTTGGCTTCGCTATCCGGGTTTTGGACGCTTACAAGTAACTCGTAGAGCTTCCCCTAGAATGTTATTGCTGGAAGCTTGAGAGTAATTCCGGGGAGCTGGAGAGCTTGGCAACAAAAATCTCAACGAACCTAACTCGTAGAGCTTCCCTTAGCTAGCTATTTGGGAGCTAAGAGTAATTCCGGCGCGCTGGAGAGCTAGTTGGCAAGAAAAATGTCGACGGAACTTTTGATGTCTTTTGCTCGGTTGAAAATTTTGTTCTCGAAGTTTGAAAATTCGAAAGAGCTCTAGTATTTTTTCCAGTGATATTCGATCTTATTCCCGCTCGTCATCTTGATCTCAGCTCGATCGGGTAACTTTGAAGGCCAAAAAGCACTCTGGCGGGAACGGCCGTTTCGAGTCATTTTGATATGCGATGTCTTTTGTACTTAACTCGAGCTGTAGGGCAGCTACAGAGCTGGTAAGCACAGCTATCGCACGCAGAATGATCAGGCGCGGTCGCCTGTTGAATTCATAGGTCTCAACTCGGTCTGCTGAGCTAGGTCCGCAAACCTATTTGTATTATTCGAGTCAACTTGATACGCGTTGTCGGTATCTTCTACTTAACTCGAGCTGTAGGGCAGCTACAGTGCTGGCTAGCACACCTATCGCACTCAGAATAATCAGGCGCGTTCGCCTGTTGAATTCATAGGTCTCAACTCGGTCTGCTAGCCGAGCTAGGTCCGCAAACCTATTCGTATTATTCGAGTCAACTTGATACGCGTTGTCCGTATTTTCTACTTAACTCGAGCTGTAGGGCAGCTACAGTGCTGGTAAGCACACCTATCGCACTCAGAATAATCAGGCGCGTTCGCCTGTTGACTTCATAGATCTCAACTCGGTCTGCTAGCCGAGCTAGGTCCGCAAACCTATTCGTATTATTCGAGTCAACTTGATACGCGTTGTCGGTATTTTCTATTCAACTCGAGCTGGCAGCTACAGTGCTGGTAAGCGCGCCTATCGCACTCAGAATAATCAGGCGCGTTCGCCTGTTGAATCCAGAGCTCTTAACTCGGTCTGCTGCGCGATCTAGAATCACGAAACTGTTCGTATTTTTCCAGTCATCTTGAGAGCTACTGTCGGCGTTCTGCACTTAGCTCGGGCTGTAGGGGGGCTGCATGGCGGGTAATCACAGTAATCGATTCGGAGACATCAGACGCCTCTGTCTGCTGCATTCAGAGGTCCGAACTCGGTCTGATACTCGAGTTGGGCTGAAAAACTATTCGTTCTCTGCAATTTTCTTCGACATTATATGTTGTCAGGAAGCTCTGCGAGTCCCCCGGCGGTAACAAAGGTTGACGGTTTACCGCCGGCGCCCAGTTTTGGTGACTTTTGGTCGGTTGAAAATTTTGTTCTCGAAATTTGACCATTCGTTAGGACTCTAGTATTATTTCCCATGATATTCGATCTTATTCCCGCTCGCCATCTTGATCTCAGCTCGATCGGGTAACTTTGAAGACCAAAAAGCAGGCAGGCGGGAACGGCCGTTTCGAGTCACCTTGATATGCGTTGTCGATATTTTCTACTTAACTCGAGCTGTAGAGCAGCTACAGTGCATCACTCAGAATGATGAGGCGCGTCCGGCTGTTGAATCCATAGGTCTGAAATCGGTCTGCTAGCCGAGCTAGGTCCGCAAAACTATTCGTATTATTTGTGTCAACTTGATACGCGTTGTCGGTATTCTCTACTTAACTCGAGCTGTAGGGCAGCTACAGTGCTCGTAAGCACACCTATCGCACTCAGAATCATCAGGCGCGTTCGCCTGTTGAATTCATAAGTCTGAACTCGGTTTGCTAGCCGAGCTAGATCCGGAAACCTACTCGTATTATTCGAGTGCACTTGATACGCGTTGTCGGTATTCTCTACTTAACTCGAGCTGTAGGGCATCTGCAGTGCTGGTAAGCACATCTATCGCACTCAGAACCATCACGTGCGTTCGTCTGTTGAATCTAGAGGTCTGAACCCGGTCTGCTAGCCGAGCTAGGTCCGTAAACTTATTCGTATTATTAGAGTTATGTTGACAGGCGCTCTCGGTTTTCTGTACTGAACTCCAGCTGTAGGGCAGCTACAGGGCTGATTGTCACATAGATCGATGGGAAATTATTAGTCGCGTTCGTCTATTGAACCGAGAGCTCTGAACTCGGGCTGCTGCGCGAGCTAGGTTCGAGAAGCTATTCGTATTGTCCGAATGATCTTGAGAAGTGGTGCTCTCTGTCTTCTGCACTTAACTCGTGTTTGGGGGAGGCTAGAGTGCTGCGGGTCACAGACATCGATTTGCACACACCAGGCGCGTTTGTCGGTCGATTCCAGAGCTCGGAACTCGGTCTGCTGCTCGAACTAGGTCCGCAAAACTATTCTAATATTCGAGTCGACACTTAACGGGCGGTAGGGGGGGCTGCAGGGCTGGGAATCACATGAGTGGATTTGCAGACATCAGACGCGCGTCTGAACTCGGTTTGATACTCGAACTGGGTTGCGAAACTGTTCGTTTTTTTGTTAGCGTTATCTTGAGAGTCTGAAATCGCTTGGGCTGAAAAACTAGTCGTTCTTTGGAGTTTTTTCCCACACTATATATATTTTCAGGAAGCTCTACGAGTCTCCGGGCGGTAAGAAAGGTTGACGGTTTACCGCCGGCGCCCAGTACCTCGTAGAGCTCTTCGGCATCGATGAGCTAGAGGAATTCCGGCGCGGGGTGGAGCTAGTACCTCGTAGAGCTCTTCGGAAAGAGCTAAGAGGAATTCGGGCGCAGGGTGCAGCTAGTAACTCGTAGAGCTTCCCTTAGCAAGTTAGTGCTGGAAGCTTTAGAGTAATTCCGGAGCGCTGGAGAGCTAGTTGGCAAGAAAAATCTCGACGGAACTTTTGATGACTTTTGCTCGGTTGAAAATTTTGTTCTCGAAATTTGACCATACCTCGTAGAGCTCTTCGCCATCGATGAGCTAGAGGAATTCCGGCGCGGGGTGGAGCTAGTTGGCCCACCCGGCCAGAACGGACAATGTGGTAGCTTTTGGGTGGTTTTGCGATTTTTTGAAAGATATTTGACCATTTATTTTGAGAAAGCAGATTTTTCGCACCTGTGGACGATTATGAGGGTCTCAGCGTCTTAATATGAGCTCTCTACATGCACTCTTACTATCAAAACACTTGGCGAAACCAACTCTATGTCGACATGAAAAAAAAAGCTGGTTTTTCTTTTCGAGAAATGCTTCCAGAAGCCCTCTCGTTTGATACTGAGCACTCTTACGCGTGTTAGGAGCTCTACGAGGTTCCCGGCGGTGACCAGGTTGACGGTTTACCGCCGGCTCCAGTTCGTTAGAGCTGTTGACTGTACATGCTAATCTGTAGCCCCTTGGTCCAAGTAAAAACCATCAACATGGTAGCGGAGCGGCGTGGGTTCGTTCCCGCCGCCGCTTCCCTTCCAGCCACCCGCGGCGCGCGCGCGCGCCAGCAATAGGGCAGCGGCGAGGGCCGCGCCCTGGCGGCTGGCAGCGGCGGGGGCCGCGCCAGCCGGCCCTTCTTAGCCCAGCACGCCGCCGAAGAAGAAGACGAAGCGAGGCTCAAGGTCGAACAAGGCAGACATCCTGAGGAGCAGGAAGTTCGACGAGAAGCTCGATCTGAAGTATGGAGGAGATCGAGCGACGCTTCCAGGCGCTCGAGGGAGCGTTGCAGGCTGCCGAACAACGGGTGCAGGCTGCAGAGGAGCGCGCCCTGGCGGCGGAGTCAGCAGCAGCGAGCGCAGGCGCCGCCGCGAGCAGGCCCGTGGCAGCGGCGAGGGCCGCGCCACAGGATCTGGTGGACACTCGGCTTCTAGCGAAGCCGAAGGCGTTCGGAGGCAGCGAGGACGAGTGGCCAGGGTGGAGCTTCAAGATGCTCGCGCACCTCGGGGCTCTCGACGAGCAGATGGCCAACGAGCTGACGGCGGCCATGACGTTCCCGCTGGAGGAGGTGAGGAACGCGAGGCTCCTGGAGGAGGGAGCGAGTCAGCGCAGGCGCCAGCTGTACTTCATCCTCGTCCTGCTGCTGGAAGGAGCCGCACTGCAGCTCATCAAGCCGGTCGGCGTCGGAGAGGGGTATCGGGCGTGGAGGACACTGCAAGACATGTACGAGCCCGACAGACCCGGTCGCCATGCAGGACTGCTGCAAGAGCTGATCGCGTTCCAGTTCCCAGAGGACAACATCGTGGGGATGCTGGCGGACTTCGACTTCAAGGTCACGAAGTACGAGAGCCAGAGCCACGAGAGGATTGGGGACAGGATCAAGATGGCGATCCTTCAGCGGGGGATTCAGGACGAAGCTCTTCGAGCGCACCTGGTCCACAACGCGTCGAGGCTAGTCACGTGGGAGCTCATGCGCAACGAGGTGCACATGGTGATCTCGACGAGGAGCGCCATCTCAGCAGTGCCGCCACCAGTTCCGATGGACACGAGCGCGGTGGAGAAGGCGAGGCGCGAGCGCGACAAGGGCAAAGGAAAGAAGGGCAAGGAAGGCAAAGGCAGGAAGGGCAAGGGCGGCGACAACTCCACGGACCAGAGGAGCCAGGCGGCCAAGGACAGGGCCGAGAAACGGTGCTTCCACTGCCACAAGACCGGTCACGTCAAGAGCGAGTGCAGGAAGTTCCTCGCAGAGCAGAAGAAGAAGAAGGGCACCAACGCGGTCGAGCAGGAGTCGAGGCCGACGGGAGCTCCACCAGCGGCGAGCGCCGCGGGGAGCGCGGCACCGGTGATGGCGATCGCGACCGAAAGCGGGGCAGAGCCACTGTGGTGCCTCGCGATCGAGCTGGAAGAAGGGCAAGAGTCGTTATCGAGTGGAGCAGCAGCGACGCCCTCAGCACCAGCGACGACAGCGATCCACCTTCGTTCGAGCGGGCCGTCAAACGAGCACGCGCAGCAGAGGCAGCCATTCTTGGTCGGTGCCAGCCCAACCGAGCAGCTGAGCCAGCCAGAGGCGTCAAACGAGCACGAGCAGCTGAGGCAGCCATTCTTGGTCGGGGCCAGCCCGATCGAGCAGCTGAGCCAGCCAGGGGCATCAGACGAGCACGAGACGTTCGAGAACAAGGAGATCATCGGTATCAATGAGCACTGGGTCATGGTGGATTCGGGTGCTGCGCGATCGGTGTGCCCGCCGAGTCACGGGGCCCACGAGACACTCAGAGACCTGAGCGAGCGCATCAGGCTGGTCGGAGCGAGCGGCGACGACATCCCGTGCCACGGCGAGCGCTTCGTCACGTACGCGAAGGACGGGCACAAGATCGGGGTGGACTACAAGGTCGCCGACGTCAAGAGGCCGGTGCTGGGCGTGTCGCAGGCGGTCGACAAGGGCACGTCGTGGGTGTTCACGCCGAGCGGGAGCTACATGATCCCGAAGCCGATCGAGTTCTCGGACCCAGACGCCGTGCCGCTGGTCAGGCGCAACGACTTGTTCTACCTCAAGATGGACAGGTACGGTGAAGGCGTCAAGAACTCGCTCGTCATGCCGGTGCGGGGCGAGGAGCCAGGAGGCGAGCCCGGCGGCGCATCAGCCGCGTCCAGGGCAGCGGCGAGGGCCGCGCTCCAGGGCGGCGGCGGCGGAGGGGCTGCCGCGACCCGCGCTCAGGCCGAGGCGAGCGAGCCGGCAGCGCAGGCAGTGCTCGAGGAGTCCGTGCCAGTTCGAGTCAAGAAGGATCCGGTGAAGCCAAGCCTGGCCGAGCAGAGGACGCACGAGCTGGTGCACATTCCGGCGAGGTCCTGGTGCTGGGTGTGCGTCAGATCCAAGTTCACGGACGACCCGCACTACAAGGCCGGGCACGAGCGCACGGGCGACGAGGTCCAGATCGACTACTACTTCCTGGGCCAGCTGAGCATCCTCAACATGGTGCACATGAACTCCCAAGCTATTCATGGCATCATGGGGCCGAAGGGTACCGACGCCTACATGGTCAAGACAGCGGTCGCCACCATGAGAACTGGGGGCTGGATCGCATCGTGCTGAAGCACGACCAGGAGGCGTCGATCACGGCCCTGGCGAGGGAGATCAAGGCTCAGCGGAAGGCGCCCACGATGATCGAGTCAGCTCAGCGGGCTAACCATCAAGGAGTCGGTGGAGTGGAGCGCGCCAACGAGGAGCTCGGCAAGCAGATCAGGGCGCTGCTGTTCTCGGTGGGCGACAACTACAAGCGGGAGCTCCCAGCCGAGCATGGGCTTCTACCTTGGCTCATTCGGCACGCTGGCTGGCAGCTCAACCGCTTCACGGTGCACGGCAACGGCAAGACGACCTACGAGGTGCTCAAGGGGAGGCCGTATCGGGGCGAGCTCGTCAACTTCGCGGAGTGCGTTTGGGCGAGGGACCCCACGCCGACCTTCAAGCTGCAGCCTCGGTGGCACGCGGCGGTGTGGTTGGGCAAGACAGAGGTTTCGGACGAGCACCTGGTGGCGGGTCCAACGCGCACGACGAGGGTGCGCACGGTGAGACGGCGACCAGAGGGCGAGCGGTTCGTGCTGGAGGAGCTGGACAAGTTCGCTGGGGTGCCGTGGGACATGCACCGGGCTCCACAGATCGGCATCGTGCCGACGGGAGCGCCCCAGGTGGAGCCGAACCAGCAGCGGCTGATGCCGCCACCTCCACCACCGCCGGTGGCCTTGCCGGCTGCGGGCCCGGAGGCGCTGGTGCCACCAGCGATGGTCGGGCCGGCGCCGCCCGCGGGGCCAGGAGGCGCAGGGCTGAGGTCGACGTGCATCACGAGGGCGTTGATCGACAAGTACGGCTGGACCCCCATGTGCCCGAGGTGCGTCACAGGCATGGGATCGCACAGCGAGGAGTGCCGGAAGAGGATCGAGAACGAGCTGCGCAAGGAGGAGATGGCCAGGGCAGCGGCGGAGGCCGCGCCCTCGTCGGCAGCGGCGGGGGCTGCGCCGACGCCGGCGGCGGCGGGAGCCGCGCCGGGGCCAGCGGCTGGGGCTGGAGACGGCAGGCCAGGATCGTCCGGGGATGCCAGCATGGCGCCTCGCGACGACCAGGGCGAGGCGTCGGCGAAGAGGCCGCGCCAGACAGCGGCGATCACAGTCGGGTCGCTCGCAGTCGGGGCCTTCGTGGAGATCAATCCCTGCACGTACGAAGGCCTGGACCAGCAGTCCCACGAGGAGCTCGAGACGGTCACGGAGATCGAGAGCTGCGAGCCGCTGGAGATCGGGATGTTCGAGATCAGCCCCGTCGAGCCGGCGGCGATCACGGTCCTGCCAGACACGGAGAAGCACGTGTGCGACGCGAGGAGCGGGAAGGAGCTCCCCAGGGACCTGGTCAGGCGCGGGCGCGAGGCCGAGATCGAGGAGATGCGGCGACACGGCGTCTTCGAGGAGGTCCGCGTGGCCGAGAGCCGGGGCAAGGTGGTGCGTTTCAAGTGGGTCGAGGACCTGCGCACCAAGGACGGCAACCCCTTCGTCCGGTCCCGAGGCGTCGCCATGGAGATCAACACGTACGGCCGAGAGGACTGCAACGCGGGCACGCCGCCGATCGCCATCGTCAGGGCGATCGTCTCCTTGGCGGCGACGAAGAAGGGTCGGAGGCATCTCTCGGTGCATGACGTCCACGTGGCGTTCTTCCACGCCGACCTCGACGAGTGGATCGTCGTCATCCCGCCTCCAGGACTTAGGAGAGACGGGTACGTGTGGCAGCTCCGGAAGGCCATGTACGGCACGCGCAAGGCGGCCCAGGCCTGGCAGGAGTACGTGGCCGGGGTGTTCAAGAAGAACAACTGGACGCGCATCGCGGTGGCGGCGGGCGTGTACCACGAGCCTCTCTTGGACATGACCTCGGCGATCCACGGTGACGACATCTTGACCGAGGGCGAGGAGGAGTCCCTGGATGTCCTGGACCAGCAGCTGATGGCGAGCATGGACGTCAAGTGCATCGGTCGTGTCGGGCCGGATGGCGTTCGCGAGCTCCCATACCTCAAGCGCAAGATCAGGTGGACGGGCAAGGGGTTCGTCTGGATCGGCGACACGAAGCACGTGACGAGGTGCGTGGAGCTGCTGGGCCTTACGGAGTGCAAGCCGGCGGACACGCCTGGGAGCAAGGCCACGGGCAAGAGCGTCCGGGAGGCGCTGGATCCACTTCCGCACGACGAGGCGAAGCTCTACCAGCAGGTCGCGGGGCTCGTCAACTACGTGGCGGTAGACAGGCCGGACATCCAGTTCGCGGTGAAGGTGATCCTCACGGACATGGGGAAGCCCACAGTCATCAGCATGCTTAGGCTGAGGCGGTGCGTGCGGTATCTCCACGGTCGGCGCGAGCTCGGGTGGTTCTACGAGAAGCAGGAGATGCCCAAGGCGGTTCTCTACGAGACGGACTCGGACTGGGCAGAGGATGAGATCACGAGGAAATCGACCAGCTCCGTGTACGGCTTCTTTGGCAGCCACCTCCTGGAGACCCAGGTGGCATCGCAGCCCGTCGTCGCGCTCAGCAGCGGAGAGGCCGAGTTCTACGCCATCGGCCGAGGCGCGGCGAGTGCGATCATGATGCGGCAGTTCTACCAGCAGTGTGGCATCGAGGTCGCGTCGAAGGTTCACAGCGACTCGAATGCAGGCAGGGCGATCGCGACGCGGATCGGCAGTGGCAAAGTACGGCATCTACAGATACGAGACCTGTGGGTGCAGGAACGAGTCAGGCTCGGCGAGCTACAGCTCGGGCGAGTCGACACGGAGAGCAACAGGAGCGACTTGGGGACCAAGCATCTGGACGGCAAGCGGGTGCTCAAGTTGCTGGAGATGTCCAACCTGCGGCTTCTGACCAAGGGGCTCGCCGCGGGCGTGGGCGTCACTTTCACGGAGGCGGCCGAGCACGGAGACAAGCAGTGCTCCACGGCCGCTGACGACGGGGTCGAGTCGAACATCGGCTCGATCGTTCTCGCCATGATCGTGTTCATCATCGTGCTGGTGCTCGCGGTCAAGGGCGCAGTTGTGTGCACGAGAGGGGCGGTGCAGCTCTTCTCATCTAGGGCGGCGAGTGCTGCCCCACCAGCGGGAGCGGCGAGGGCTGCCCCGCAGGCCGACGGCACGGCGAGGCCCGAGGCGGCGTCGAAGGACGCGCCTGAGGGGCATGTCGTTTCTCGGGCAGCGGCGATAGCTGCGCCTGAGCGGGTCGCCGAAGGGCGAGACCTCGGTTCGGAGTACTTCGGGAAGATGCTGGCTGAGGCCACCGTGGCAGAGCTCAAGGAGGAGCTCAGGTGGCGGAAGCTGCCAGTGAGCGGCTTGAAGGCGGACCTCATCGTCCGTCTGTCGAGGGACGGCGGCCAGCACATGGCCAGCAGTGAGGGGCTGGCTGCAGCGGCGTGGGCCGCGCGGCTGGTTCCAGGCAGGGTGCCTATCCGAGCGTTTCGCTCGGATGCGAGTCTAGGCTCGCACCTAGGCGCGCTTCTCAGCAGCACGGGGTAGGTCCGAGCCGAATGCAAGACCCTTTGAGGGCCACCCAAGACGGGTGAGGGCGCGGCCAGAGGCCGCTCCTTTGAGCCGAGGGCGCGCGTCGGGCGCGGGCGCGCGGGAGCCACGGCGGGGACGCCCGCTTTGGCTTGAGCTTGAGCCTTCAGATGGAGGCTCGAGCCGCAGTACAGAGAAGATGCAAGGCGATGCGCTCGCCTGCATCTTGGAGGCGTGTTGACTGTACATGCTAATCTGTAGCCCCTTGGTCCAAGTAAAAACCATCAACAAGAGCTCTAGTATTTTTTCCCCTGATATTCGATCTTATTCCCGCTCGCCATCTTGATCTCAGATCGGGTAACTTTGAAGGCCAAAAAGCACTGTGGCGAGAACGCCCGTTTCGAGTCATCTTGATACGCGCTGTCGGTTTTCTGAACATAACTCGAGCTCTAGGGCAGCTACAGAGCTGGTACGCACAGCTAATGCATTCAGAATGATCAGGCGCGTTCGCCTGTTGAACCCAGAGGTTTGAAATCGGTCTGTGAGCCGAGCTAGGTCCGGAAACCTGTTCGTATTATTCGAGCCATCTTGACAGAAACTCTCGGTTTTCTGGTCTTAACTCGAGCTGTAAGACTGCTACAGAGCTAGCAAGTACGCCTATTGCAGTCAGAATCATTAGGCGCGTTTGCCTGTTAAATCTAGAGGTCTGAACTCGGTCTACTAGCCGAGCTAGGTCCGCAAACTATTCGTATTATTTGGGTCATCTTGATAGACGCCCTCGGTTTTCTGTACTTAACTCGAGCCGTAGGGCAGCTACAGAGCTCGTAGTCACATAAATCTATTGGAAATCACCAGGCTCCTTTGTTCTTTGACTCGAGAGCACTGAACTTGGCCTGCTGCCCGAGCTAGGTTCGCAAAACTATTCGTATTGTTCGAGTCATCCTGAGAAGTGCTGTCGGTATTTCGTGCTGGGGGGAGGCTACAGTGCTGCTAGGGACAGCAATCGATTTAGAGACATCAGGCGCATCCGCCTGCGCAGAGCAGAGCTCGGAACTCGTCTGCTGCCTGAATTAGGTCTGCGAAACTACTGTATTGTTGGAGTCATCCTGAGAGGTGCTGTCAGTTTTCTGCACTCAACTCGTGCTGTAGGGGGGCTGCAGGGCTGGTAATGATAGAAGTCGACTCGCGATATCAGACGCGTCCGCCTGTTGCATTGAGAGGACATAAAATATTTACTATGAGTCGGAATGTTGGTAGGTCCTCGATGTTCTCAACTTCAGTCGAGCTGGAAGCTCTACGAGCCTCCCGGCGGTAACCAAGGTTGACGGTTTACCGCCGGCGTCCAGTTGGCCGGCCCGACGAAAAGAGAGAATGTGGTAACCTGGGGTCGGTGTTTATCACTTTATGCAATTTTTTGAAGTTCCTTTTTAGAAGTGAGATTTTCAATTCCTGTAGTAAGCTATGGCGCACCTGCTGGTAATTTTTTATGGCTCGAGGTTCAGTATTACTATCAAAACACTTGGAGGAACCCATGTATGAAAACCGAAAAATCATCATTTTTCGAATTTTTCGGCTCTTGCTTCAGAAGCTTCCTTCACGTGTTCGGAGGAGCGCTGTGTAAGCAGAGAGCTCTACGAGGTGCCCGGCGGTAACTTGGTTGACGGTTTACCGCCGGTTCCCAGTTGGCCCAGCCGGCCGAGGCGGACAATGTGGTAACTTTTGGGTGATTTTGCGAAAATTTGAAAGATATTTGACCACTTATTTTGAGGAAGCAGATCTTTACGCCGAGCATCGGCACATAAACTCCTCTCTGAGAGCAGCTCAGCTCTCTCGATGCATTTTTGCATGAGCTGACTTCCAGGAACTGAGCGAATATGAACATCGAAAAAATCGAATTTGAAGATTTTCGAAAAATCTCAATTTTTCGATTTTGTGTCGATGCTCTGCACTCTTACCAGTGAGAGGAGCTCTACGAGGTTCCCGGCCGCGACTAGGTTGACGGTTCACCGCCGGCGTCAGTTCCGGCGCGCTGGAGAGCTAGTTGGCAAGAAAAATCTCGACGGAACTTTTGGTGACTTTTGGTCGGTTGAAAAATTTGTTCTCGAAATTTGACCATTCGTTAGAGCTCTAGTTTTTTTTTCCCGTGATATTCGATCTTATTCCCGCTCGCTATCTTGATCTCAGCTCGATCGGGTAACTTTGAAGGCCAAAAAGCACTCTGGCGGGATCGGCCGTTTCGAGTCATCTTGATATGCGCTGACGGATTGATGAACATAACTCGAGCTCTAGGGCAGCTACAGAGCTGGTGAGCACAGCTAATGCATGCAGAATGATGAGGCGCGTTCGCCTGTTGAACCCAGAGGTCTGAACTCGGTCTGTGAGCCGAGCTAGGTCCGCAAACCTGGCCGTATTATTCGAGTCATCTTGACAGAAACTCTCGATTTTCTGCTTAACTCGAGCTGTTAGACAGCTACAGAGCTGATATTTCCAGAAACTGATTCAGAACCGTCAGTTGCGTTTGTCTGTCGAATCCAGAGCTTGAACTCGGTCTGCTGCTCGATCTAGAATCACGAAGTTATTCGTATTGGTCGAGTCATCTTGAGAAGTGCTCTCGGTTTCCTTCACTCAACTTGCGCTGAGAGGGGGCTACAGTGCTGGTTGTCATATGAATCGATTCAAAGAGATGATGCGTGTCCGCCTGTCGAATCCAGAGCTCGGAACTAGGTTCGCGAAACTATTGTATTGTTCGAGTCATCCTGAGAGATGCTGTCGGTTTTCTGCACTGACCTCGGGCTGTAGGGGGGCTGCGGGGCTGGTAATGACAGGAGTCGATTCGCAGACATCAGACGCGTCCGCTTGTCGCATTCAGACGTCAAAACATATCCACTATGAGTCAGAATGTTGGTAGGTGCTGTCGGTTTTCTCAACTTAAGTCGAGCTTGGAAGCTCTACGAGTTCCCCGGCGGTAACCAAGGTTGACGGTTTACCGCCGGCGCCCAGTCGATGAGCTAGAGGAATTCTGGCGCGGGATGGAGCTAGTGACTCGTAGGGCTTCCCTAAGCTAGTTGCTGGAAGGTACCTCGTAGAGCTCTTCGGCATCGATGAACTAGAGGAATTCGGGCGCGGGGTGGAGCTAGTTGGCGACCCGGCCAGAAAAGACAAAGTGTTAACTTTTGGTCGGTTTTGCTAAGATTTGGAAGATATTTGACCATTCATTTTGAGAAAGCAGATTTTTACTCCGAGCATTGACATATAAACTTTGTTCCCTGAGCAGCTCAGCTCTCTAGAGCTATTTTTAACACCAGTTCACTTGGAGCAACCGACTTCATGTTGACTCCGAAAAATCTCTAGAAAAGCTGCCAGAAGCTCCCGCTTTGATCCTGAGCTTTGTCACGGATGCAAGGAGCTCTACGAGGTTCCCGGCGGTGACCAGGTTGACGGTTCACCGCCGGCGCCAGTTCCGGAGCGCTGGAGAGCTAGTTGGCAAGAAAAATCTCGACGGACCTTTTGCTGACTTTTGGTCGGTTGAAAATTTTGCTCTCGAAATTTGATCTTTCGTTAGAGCTCTAGTATTTTTTCCCATGATATTCGATCTTATTTCCGCTCGCCATCTTGATCTCAGCTCGATCGGGTAACTTTGAAGGCCAAAAATCGTCCCGGCGGGAACGGCCGTTTCGAGTCATCTTGATACGCGCTGTCGGTATTTTGTACTTAACTCGAGGTCTAGGGCAGCTACAGAGCTGGTCAGCACACCTATCGCATTCAGAATCATCAGGCGCGTTCGCCTGTTGAATCCAGAGGTCTGAACTCGGTCTGCTAGCCGAGCTAGGTGCGCAAACCTATTCGTATTATTCGAGTCATCTTGATAGACACTCTCGGTTTTCCGTATTTAAATTGAGCTGTAGGGCAGCTACAGAGCTGGTAAGCACATCCATCGCATTCAGAATTTTCACGCGCCTTCGCCTGTTGTATCCAGAGGTCTGAACTCGGTCTGCTAGCTGAGCTAGGTCCGCAAACCTATTCGTATTATTCGAGTCATCTTGATAGACGCTCTCGGTTTTCTGTACTTAACTCGAACTGTAGGGCAGTTAGAGAGCTCATTGTGACAGACATCGATGGGGAATCATCAGTCGCGTTCGTCTATTCATCCGAGAGCTCTGAACTCGGCCTGTTGCCCGAGCTAGGTCCGCGAAACTATTCGTATTGTCCGAATGATCTTGAGACGTGCTCTCAATTTTCTGCACTCAACTCGTGCTAGGGGAGGGCTACAGTGCTGCGGGTCGGATATATCGATTTGCACACATCAGGCGCGTCTTTCGGTCGATTCCAGAGCTCGGAACTTGGTTTGCTGCTCGAACTATGTTCGCAAAACTATTATATTATTCGAGTCGATACTGTCGGTGTTCTGCACTTAACTCGGGCTGTAGGGGGGCTTCAGGGCTGGGAATCACATGAGTGGATTCGCAGACATCAGACGCGCCTGCCTGTCGCATTCAGAGGTCTAAACTCGGTTTGATACTCGAACTGGGTTGCGAAACTGGCGGCCCGGCAGAGATCGCCGTGCGGCGCTTTGGAGCCCTCTGCGCTCCGCGCCTTGCCTCGCTATCCGAGTTTGACTCGTAGAGCTTCCCTAAGCTAGTTGCTGGAAGCTTAAGAGTAATCTTGGCGCGCTGGAGAGCTAGTTGGCAAGAAAAATCTCGACGGAACGTTTGCTGACTTTTGGTCGCTTGAAAATTTCGTTCTCGAAATTTGACTATTCGTTTACGCTCTAGTATTTTTCCCCGTCAGTTTCGATCTTATTCCCGCTCGACATCTTGATCTCAGCTCGATCGGGTAACTTTCAAGGCCAAAAAGCACTCTGGCGGGATCGGCTGTTTCGAGTCATCTTGATACGCGCTAACGATGTTCTCAACATAACTCGAGCTTTAGGACATCTATAGAGCTGGTAAGCACAGCTAATCGAGACAGAATGATTAGGCGCGTTCGCCTGTCGAATCTAGAGGTCTGACTCGCTATGTGGCCCGAGCTAGGTCCGCAAACCTATTCGTATTATTCGAGTCATCTTGGGAGAAACTCTTGGTTTTCTGTACTTAACTCGAGCTGTAAGACAGCTACAGAGCTGATATTTACAGAAACTGATTCAGAATCGTCAGTTGTGTTTGTCTGTCGCATCCAGAGCTCTGAACTCGGTCTTCTGCCCGATCTAGAATCGCGAAATCATTCATATTGGTCGAGTCATCTTGATAAGTGCTCTCGGTTTTCTTCACTCAACTTGCGCTGAGAGACGGCTACAGTGCTGGTTTTCATATGAATCGATATCAAGAGATCATGCGCGTCCGCCTGTCGAATCCAGAGCTCGGAACTCGGTCTGTTGCCCGAACTAGGTTTGCGAAACCATTGTATTGTTCGGGTCATCCTGCGAGATGCTGTCGGTTTTTTTGCACTGACCTCGGGCTGTAGGGGGGCTGCGGGGCTGGTAATCACAGGAGTCGATTCGAAGACATCAGACGCGTCCGCTTGTCGCATTCAGAGGTGAAAACTATTCACTATAAGTCAGAATGTTGGTAGGTGCTGTCGGTTTTCTCAACTTAAGTCGAGCTTGGAAGCTCTACGAGTTCTCCGGCGGGTGGATGGGAGGAGGTGACGGGACCAGGACTCAGAAGATCGAGGGAGAGGGGACTTGGTCGGAACGGTGCCATCGATTTGGAGGACAGGAGGGCCAAGGAGGTGTGCATGAGGGACCAGATTGAGGAGTTCTTGGAGGAGGAGGAGCTGGCTGCGATCAACACTTTTGAAGCACGGGTGCCGACCTACTGGCACTTCGGTGAGAGTGAGCCCACAAAGGTTTTAGATTACATCTTGGCGCCCAGGCAGTGGACAGTAGAAGATATCTCGTACAGTTGGTTGCAGGACGGGCGTGTGGCACGTTTGAGCGATCATGCAGTAATCAAAACCCTGTTGGCCCCAAGGGAACCCCAGCAGATGTACCGACACAAGGTTGTTCGGCCACACGTCACGGCACGCCGGGCATTCGAGTCCCACAGAGAGGAGTTCTGTTTCAGAGCGTTGGTGGACATTGGTATTGAGGCCACACGCCCTGACGAGATCGCGAAGTCGTTGCATCAGCATGCGTTGCCTCTGCTTAACCCGCCTTCCTCTGCGCATCGTGCACATGCTAAGTCTAAAAAGCTAGCAGATCTTCAGCACCAGTATCGTGGAGCCCGTGGGAATCCTGATGAGAGAAAGCGCCTGAGGGAACTTATGAGGCCCCTGGTCAAGGCAGATAGGCGTAGTGAGATCGAGTATACCTTCGCGAACTCCCGCAAAAGCAAGAAAGTGAATGTCAAGTCTCTGAAGATCGACGGGGAGATGACGGAGGATCGTAAGAGGTGGGTGGAGGAGGGGATGAAGCAGCACAGCTTGAACACGATGACGAGCGAGGAGGAGAGGATGAGGAACAGCGAGCTGGTATCTGACTTACGGCGACGTGCACGAGCAGCTAGGGCACACAGCAGCAGCAGTACGATGCACGACATGCGCATGCAGCTCACGATGGGGGTGGTGAACGAAGCACGTGCACGATTGCGATCTGGCAAGAGCTGCGGCCCAGATGGGGTCAGCGTGGAGCTCTTGAAGGCTTTGGCGTGGCGAGCTGTTCGCCAGATTTTCCATGTGTTTCGAGATATCTTTCAAGGTGATCGTCGGTCACCTGACTGCTGGAGAGAGGTACTCATCACGCTGATGCCCAAGCTGATGAATCTTGATTCGCTCACACAAACACGCAATCTAGTGGTACAGAACACGTTAGGAAAATGGTACCTCACCTGTGTTACTATCCTTATCGAGAGGCATGCTGAACAGTACATGGGGCGATTGGGCTTGTATGGTTTCGCACAGGATCGGAGGACGTGGGAAGTAGCGGGACCCCTTAAGGCCATCTCACAGCATGCGAGTGTTTGGGGGAAATATAGAAAAGCGTTCTTCTGTTCATGTGATATAGCACGAGCCTTCGACCATGTTAAGCTCACTACTTTGGCACGCGCGATGCACATGCTTAACATACCTGTACAGCTACAATATGCTCTGATCGAGCCCTTAACTGACACGACGGGCACGCTCACGTTCGAGGGCCTGGAGTTAGGTGGGGTACGATGGGATCGATCTCTCAGAACGGGGGGTACCGAGTCTCCCCTGTGCTTTAATTTGGTTGTGTTGGCCATGTGGGCGGAGGTCATACAGAGGTGGGATAATGAACGTATAGGTGTGGAGATCCCGTACAGCAACATGCACGACATGACGCGCGCACATGTTTACAATCATGCGATTTGGGCAGATAATATATATCTCGTGGCCAGTACATCGGCTCAGATGCAGCTGATGATCAACACACTCACTCACGCTTTACGTACATGGGGACTAGAGTGGAAGTCAGATTCACTTGAATCGATGGTGGTGGGCGACCGCGATACCACTACTTTCTTCGCTGATATCCAGGGGGTGCAGGTCCCGTTCAAGTCAGTCTCTCAGCTGAATGTGTTGGGAACGATCGTCTCGCAGCAGTATGGGGGCACGCACGAGGGACATACAATTTCGGGTTGAGTGTGCACGGCGCGCGTTTTATGGGCAAGCTAAGTATTATCGTTGTCGTGCTCTCCCTCTTCGTAAGCGGTATCGACGGTATCAGAGCCTGGTACAGAGTGTATTAGCATACGGATTGGATACATGTACGCTGGACCCTGAAGGTGTTCGATTGCTGCATACCTTTGAGGGCAGATGCCTGCTGGCCATGCATTGTCGAAGGAAGCCTGCGGGACAGAGATGGGAGGTCTGGAAGCCACATATGCTTGACACAGCGAGGGCTTCTTTCTGCTCGCTGGGATTTCCTAGCATCGTCCAGATCGTGGCGTGGAAGAGTTGGAGCGTCGCGCATTCGGTAAGCACGGCCTACGGCAATTTTGACTTCACAAATCCTGGGCCTCCCCGGTGGACAGGCCCAGGTTCAGGAGTAAGTTGTGAGGATGGGGTCTCGAGCGGCTCTCAGCAAAATGATGGCGCTGACGGCCGACGTGTTGTACGCAAGATTGAGCCACATCCTGATACCACGAGACGTGCATTTGTTGATTCTCGCACGGCATTGCTTTGTACACACAAGACTTGGGAAGCGCACCGCATGGCTCTCACTGAATGTCTCCGCTGTCATGGAGATCGTAGGCGTGCCTCTGAAGGCAAACGGCTGCGCGCGGGAGGAGATAGTGTTGGGCAGCGGTCTTGGCAGTACCCGTACATACAGACTCATGGGGATGAGTGGTGGGAGACCTTCCGACCAGGATATGCCACATTTCTGCGGACATGGGAAGCACTTTTACGCACGTATGGTAGGCCTAAGATATTCGAGTACTTCTGCACGAATTGGAAACAGGTACCAGGAGGAGATGTTGGGAGAGAGTGTAAGGAGGGAACTGGAAGGAACGAGGAGGCGACGGAGGAGGAGAACATGAAACAAGCAAGACGGTTGGCGATTATTAATGAACGGGAAGCTGTATTTGATATCATGTCGAACGGAGTTGGAATTGAGATCAAGGGAGACTCTTTGTTGGTCCAGAGCTGGCTTACGGGACGTTGGCGTTGTCATAATCGTGCATATCGTGAGCGTGTACACAGGTGTGTCAATGACATGTACGCACTTAGCCTTTCACACCGAGCACGGGCATCGAACGTTGGGAGAGACATATTTGTACATGAATTTCGTGAAGCAAACACCCGAGCAGACGAACTTACTCATTTGGCCAGGGATGGCCACACATTTCATCATAACTATTGCCATCGATATCCTTTCGAACGAGATTCTTTGAAGGTAGTCGCCTGTCGTGGAGGGTACGACGGGGGAGTGTGCAGCAAGGGCAGTGCATGCGGTTACTGGATGCAGGTTGGCTATCTCAACATGTCCTCACGGGCGTCTCGGCATGGAGTGTGTTCTACACGATACTCCCCCTACCCGACCTCTTCCTCTCTACATTATCATGCTGACACACCGTTGATTTGGAGAGACGCTGCTGCTGCGGCCTGGCTGGAGCCAGGCGCCACGATCACCGAATGTGAGTTGTCCGCTGCCGAAGCATTGACACGTGCCATACGCATACAGCTACAGCAATTTGATGACAGTGATTTTGCTTCTTGATGATGTGTTATCCCTACGCCCTCCTGGGCTCGGGAATCGTCTTCAAGTTTAGCAATGTTATATGACACCTCAGCCCGCCTCCGTGGGTAGGTGCTCGTTTCACTGCTGCTCAGTTGCCAGGCTGCGTAGCTGACACGGGCTGCGCTGAAGACCAGCGCCTCGCCAGCCCGCGTAAACACAAAAAACCAAGGTTTACCGCCGGCGCCCAGTTGGACGCTCACAAGTTTTCCGGTGTGTGTTCTCTTTACTCTTGGGGTTTTGGACGCTACCAAGTTTCGCACTATAGTACCTCGTAGAGCTCTTCGGCATCGATGAGCTAGAGGAATTCCGGCGCGGGGTGTAGCTAGTCGGCCGACTCGGCCAGACAAGACCAAGTAACTCGTAGAGCTTCCCTTAGCAAGTTATTGCTGGGAGCTTAAGAGTAATACCTCGTAGAGCTCTCCAGCAAAGGGCTAAGAGGAATTCCGGCGCAGAGTAGAGCTAGTAACTCGTAGAGCTTCCCTTAGCAAGTCATTGCTGGAAGCTTAAGAGTAATACCTCGTAGAGCTCTTCAGCAAAGAGCTAAGAGGAATTCCGGCGCAGAGTAGAGCTAGTTGGCCGGCCCGACCAAAAGAGAGAATGTGGTAACCTAGCGTCGCTTTTTTGACTTTATGCAAAATTTTGAAATTCGTTTTGAGAACTAGTATTTTTCTCACGTGTAGTGGGTTGTGACGCGTTCGCCTGTAAAAATCTCAGGTCCGTAGCTGCAGTATTACTATCAAAAGACTTGAGGGAACCGACTTTGGATGAAAACCAAAAAATCGTGTTTTTTTCGAGTTGTTCTGCTCTTGCTTCAGAAGGTTCCTTTTTGTGTTCCAAGAAGCGCTGTGCAAGAAAAGAGCTCTACGAGGTGCCCGGCGGTAACCTGGTTGACGGTTTACCGCCGGTTTCCATTCGAAAACGCTGGTAGGCTAGTTGGCTCGGAAAAAAAAGAACTGAACCTTTCACAACGTTTGGTCGGTTGAAAATTTTGTTCTCGAAATTTGACAATTCGTTAGAGCTCTAGTATTTTTTCCCGTGATATTCGATCTTATTCCCGCTCGCCATCTTGATCTCAGCTCGATCGGGTGAATATTACTATCGAAAAGCACTGTGGCGGGATCGGCCGTTTCGAGTCATCTTGATACGTGCTGACGGTTTTTCGAACATAACTCGAGCTTAGGGCAGCTACAGAGCTGGTAAGCACAGCTAATCGATGTAGAATGATCAGGCGCGTTCGCCTGTTGAACCCAGAGGTCTGAACTCGGTCTGGTAGCCGAGGTAGGGTCGCAAACCTATTCGTATTAGTCGAGTCATTGTAGCAGACGCTCTCGGTTTTCTGTGCTTTTCTCGAGCTGTAGAGTGCTGCTCGTGGCATAAATCGATTTAGAGACATCAGCAATGTCCGTCTGTCGAATCCAGTGCTCGGAACTCGGTCTGCTGTTCGAACTAGGTTCGCGAAACTATTGTATTATTCGAGTCATGCTGTCGGTTTTCTGCACTTAACTCGGGCTGTAGGGGGGCTGCAGGGCCAGTCACAGGAGTCGATTCGCGGACATTTGACGCGTGCGCCTGTTGCATTCAGAGGTCTGAACTCGGTTCGATACTCGAGCTGGGTTGGCAAACTTTTTTTTGTTAGTCATCTTGAGATGTCTGAAATCGCTTGAGCTCAGAAACTAGTCGTTCTCTCGATTTTCCTTCCATACTATATACTGTCAGGACTCTACGAGTTCCCCGGCGGTAACGAAGGTTGACGGTTTACCGCCGGCGCCCAGTTGGCGGGCCCGATCAAAAGAGATGATGTGGTAACCAGGGGTTGGTTTTTGTCTCTGTATGAGAAATTTTGAAATTCTTTTTGAGAACCAGTATTTTTCTCACGTGTAGTGGTTTGTACCGCGTCTGCCAGTAAAAGTCTCAGGTCCGTAGCTGCAGTATTACTATCAAAAGACTTCAGGGAACCGACTTTGGATGGAAACCGAAATTTTTTTGTTCGAGTTTTTCTGCTCTTGCTTCAGAAGCTTCCTCATGTGTTCGGAAAAGCGCTGTGCAAGAAACAGCTCTACGAGGTGCCCGGCGGTAACCTGGTTGACGGTTTACTGCCGGTACCTCGTAGAGCTCTTCAGCAAAAAGCCAAGAGGAATTCCGGCGCAGGGTAGGGCTAGTTGGCGGGCCCGACCAAAAGAGAGGATGTGGTAAGCCGACGTCGGTGTTTTTCACTTTATGCAAAATTTTGAAATTCGTTTTGAGATCACGTGAAGTGGTCTGTGCCGCGCCTGCCAGTAAAATTCTCAGGTCCGTAGCTGCAGTATTACTATCAAAAGACTTGAGGGAACCGACTGTGGGTGAAAATAAAAAAATCGTGTTTTTCGAATTTTTCTGCCCTTGCTTCAGAAGCTTTGTTCACGTGTTTCGAGAAGCGCTGTGCAACAAAAGGGCTCTACGAGGTGCCCGGCGGTAACCTGGTTGACGGTTTACCGCCGGTTCCCATTCCGGAGCGCTGGAGAGCTAGTTGGCAAGAAAAATCTCGACAGACCTTTTGGTGACTTTTGGCCGGTTGAAAAATTTGTCTCGAAATTCAACAATTCGTTAGAGCTCTAGTATTTTTTCCCGTGATATTCGATCTTATTCCCACTCGCCATCTTGATCTCAGCTCGATTGGGTACCTTTTACTGCCAAAAAGCGTCCCGGCGGGATCGGCTGTTTCGAGTCATCTTGATACGCGTTGTCGGTATTTTCTACTTAACTCGAGCTCTAGGGCAGCTACAGTGCTGGTAAGCACACCTATCGCACTCAGAATCATCAGGCGCGTTCGCCTGTTGAATCCATAGGTCTGAACTCGGTCTGCTAGCCGAGCTAGGTCCGCAAACCTATTCGTATTATTCGAGTCAACTTGATACGCGTTGCTACTACTACTACAACTACTACTACTACTACTACTACTACTACTACTACTACTACTACTACTACTAGTACCACTACTACTACTACTACGACTACGACTACGACTACGGCGGCGACGACGACGACTACCACTACTTCTACTACTAATGCTGCCACCAGTACCACAACCACCACTAGTATTATTTCTACTACGACTACGCCTGATACTACCACCTCTACTATACTCCTACACTAATACATACTACCACTCCGACACTAATACGGTTACTACTAATACTACCACTCCTATCCTTATTCCTTATTTGAATATACTCCTACTCCCCCCTCAGGCCGGCCGATAGGGGCCGCATCCGGGTGGTCCCATCCTAACCTGTAAAAAACAATACAAAATCAACATTTTTCGTATTTTTTCCTCTCGACATGGACGTCCTGTCGTGGACGGCGATAATCCATTGCAAAAAATACCACAAAGAGCACACGCGCGCGTTCATGTCAGAATCCTACCGAACACCGTGTGTTTGCAAGTATTTCAACATAAAAACATCAAAAACCTAATGCTTTTTTTCCCCAAAAATTGTACAAATTTCCCGCCCGGGCCCTCTTGCTGAAATCATAGGAAAACCATAGGAATCTTAAGAATTCGGTCAAATCCAGCGATTTCACGTCATCGCGCGGTGCACTCGCGATGCTCTGTCATGCACCCAGACCGCGAATCCTGTGCAAAAGATACCACAAAGAGCACACTCGCGCGTTCATGTCAGAATCCTACCGAACACCGTGTGTTTGCAAGCATTTCAACATAAAAACATAAAAAACCCAATGCTTTTTCACAAAAATGCTTTGGGGTGTCCTGTCAGACCGTCGGGCTTCCTCCGGCCACCTCTGGCTTCCTGCGGTGTACCGGGCCATTCTCGACTCGTCTGGCAATGCGTGCGCGGCATTCAACACGCGCTCGCCAGTTCCCGTCGGCAGCCGCCATCGCGGCCGCATCAGCTGTACCAAACCGGCTGGCCGGTGTGACTTCGGCCCCCAGTTGTGCCAGCTTTGCTTCTTATGTTGTGGGAGGGCGGGTGGGACTGGGCATGCCATGCTTGACTCGCTCGAGCTGGCTAGCTTGACTACTATTCCTAGTCCTACTCCTACTCCTACTACTACTACTACTACTACTACTACTACGCCTACGACGATTACTACTACTACTACTACTACTACTACTATTACTATTACTACTACTACTATTGCGACTGCTGCTACTACTACTACTTCTTCTTTTTCCACTACTACTACTACTACTACTACTACTACTACTACTACTACTACTACTACGACTACGACGACGATTACTACCACTACTACTACTACTACTACTACTACTGCTACGACAACCGGTATTTTCTACTTAACTCGAGCTGTAGGGCAGCTACAGTGCTGGTAAGCACACCCATCGCACTCAGAATCATCAGGCGCGTTCGCCTGTTGAATCCATAGGTCTGAACTCGGTCTGCTAGCCGAGCTAGGTCCGCAAACCTATTCGTATCATTCGAGTCAACTTGATACGCGTGGTGGGTATTTGTACTTAATTCGAGCTGCACTTAACTCGAGCTGTAGGGCAGCTACAGAGCCTATAGTCAGAAATCGATTGGGAATTATCGGGCGCGTTTGTCTGTTGTATCGAGAGCTCTGAACTCGGCCTGCTGCCCGAGCTAGGTTCGCGAAGCTGTTCGTATTGTTCGAATCATCGTGAAAAGTGCTCTGAATTTTCTGCACTCAACTCGTGCTGGGGGAGAGCTACAGTGCTGCGGGTCATAGAAATCGATTTGCACACATCAGGCGCGTTCGTTGGTCGATTCGAGAGCTCAGAACTTGGTCTGCTGCTCGAAACAGGTCCGCGAAACTATTGTATTATTCGAGTCATCCTGAGAGATGCTCTCGGTTTTCTGCACTTAACTCGGGCTGTAGGGGGGCTGCAGGGCTGGTCATCACATGAGTCGATTCGCAGACATCAGACGCGTCCGCCTGTCGCATTGAGAGGTCTGAACTCGGTCTGATACTCGAACTGGGTTGCGAAACTGTTTGTTTTTTGTTAGAGTCATCTTGAGAGGTCTGAAATCGCTTGGGCTGAAAACTAGTCGTTCTCTGGATTTTTTCCCACACTATATACTGTCAGGAAGCTCTACGAGTCCCCCGGCGGTAAGAAAGGTTGACGGTTTACCGCCGGCGCCCAGTGATGACTTTTGGGTGGTTTGCGAATATTTGAAAGATATTTGACAATTCATTTACAGAAAGCAGATTTTTCGCACCTGTAGTGGGATTTTTCGCGTCTGCCAGTAAAATTTTCAGGTCTATAGGTGCATTATCACTATCAAAACACTTGGCGGAACCGATGTTGAATAAAAACAGAAAAACGTGTTTTTTCGAGTTTTTTGTTTCTCGCTCCAGAAGCTTTCTCCATGTGTTTCGACGATCGCCGTGCAAGAAAAGAGCTCTACGAGGTTCCCGGCGGTGACCAGGTTGACGGTTTACCGCCGGTTCCAGTGGGTTATTTCGCGTCTGCCAGTAAAATTTTCAGGTCTATAGGTGCAGTATTACTATCAAAACATTGGCGGAACCGGCGTTGAATAAAAACCGAAGGACGTGATTTTTCCGAGTTTTTTGATTCTCGCTCCAGAAGCTTTCTGCATGTGTTTCGACGATCGCCGTGCAAGGAAAGAGCTCTACGAGGTTCCCGGCGGTGACCAGGTTGACGGTTTACCGCCAGTTCCAGTTTCGGGGCGGTAGAGAGCTAGTTGGCAAGAAAAATCTCGACGGACCTTTTGGTGACTTTTGGTCGGTTGAAAATTTTGTTCTCGAAATTTAACAATTCGTTTGAGCTCTAGTATTTTTTCCCGTAATATTCGATCTTATTCCCGCTCGCCATCTTGATCTCAGCTCGATCGGGTAGCTTTTACTGCCAAAAAGCGTCCCGGCGGGATCGGCCGTTTCGAGTCATCTTGATACGCGTTGTCAGTATTTTGTACTTAACTCGAGCTGTAGGGCAGCTACAGAGCTGGTCAGCACATCTATCGCATTCAGAATCATCAGGCGCGTTCGCCTGTTGAATCCAGAGGTCTGAACTCGGTCCGCTAGCCGAGCTAGCTCCGCAAACCTATTTGTATTATTCGAGTCGTCTTCACAGACGCTCTCGGTTTTCGGTACTTAACGCGAGCTGTAGGGCAGCTACAGAGCTCATAGTCACAGAAATCGATTGGGAGCCATCAGGCGCGCTTGTCTGTTCAATCGAGAGATCTGCTGCTCGAGCTAGGTTCGCGAAACTATTCGTATTCTCCGAATGATTTTGAGAAGTGCTCTTGATTTTCTGCACTCAACTCGTGCTGGGAGAGGGCTAGAGTGCTGCTGGTCACAGAAATCGATTCGGACACATCAGGCGCGTTCGTCCGTCGAACCTAAAACTCGGAACTCGCCTGCTGCTCGAACTAGGTCTGCGAAACTATTGTATTATTGGAGTCATCCTGAGAGATGCTGTTGGGTTTCTGCATTTAACTCGGGCTCTAGGGGGGCTGCAGGGCTGGTAATCACATGAGTCGATTCGGAGACATCAGACGCGTCCGCCTGTCGCATTCAGAGGTCTGAACTCGGTTTGATATTCGAACTGTGTTGCGAAACTCTTTTTTTTGTTAGAGTCATCTTGAGAGGTCCGAAATTGCTTGGGCTGAAAAACTAGTCGTTCTCTGGAGTTATTTTCCACATTATATACTGTCTGGAAGCTCTAGCGGTAAGAAAGGTTGACGGTTTACCGCCGGCGCCCAGTTTGGGTGGTTTTGCGAATATTTGAAAGATATTTGACAATTCATTTTAAGAAAGCAGATTTTTCGCACCTGTAAACGAATATGAGGGCCTCTCTGTCTTAGTATGAGCTCTCTAGGCGCTTTTTTACTATCAAAACACTTGGCGGAACCATCTTCGCGTCGATATGAAAAAAGCATGTTTTCTTTTTCGAGAAATGCTTCCAGAAGCCCTCTCTTTTGATGCTGAGCACTCTTACGCGTGCTAGGAGCTCTACGAGGTTTCCGGCGGTGACCAGGTTGACGGTTCACCGCCGGCGTCAGTTCCGGCGAGGGGTGGAGCTAGTTGGCCGACCCGCCAGAAAGGACAAAGTGATAACTTTTGGGTGGTCTTGCGAATATTTGAAAGATATTTGACAATTCATTTTGAGAAAGCAGATTTTTCGCACCTGTAGTGGGTTAAGACGCGTCTGCCAGTAAAATTCTCAGGTCCGTAGGTGCAGTATTTCTATCAAAACAATTGGGGGAACCAACGTTGGGTAAAAACAGAAAAACGTGATTTTTCGAATTTTTCGTTTCTCACTCCAGAAGCTTACTCCCTTTGTTCTGAGGAGCGCGGTGCGAGAAAAGAGCTCTACGAGGGTTCCGGCGGTAACCTGGTTGACGGTTTACCGCCGGTTCCGAGTTGCTGGAAGCTTAAGAGCAATTCCTGAGCGCTGGAGAGCTAGTTGGGAAGAAAAATCTCGGCGGACCTTAGAGGACAAGCAGAAAAGAAAAGCAGATAAGGACAGAAGAAAACAGAGGGAACGCGAGAGAGGAAGAGAAGAAAGGCAGAGCAGACAGAGGAGGAAGGAAGGCAGCCGGAGCACAGCGACAGCGACGACGAAAACAACGGCGACGGCACGCCCCGAGTCCCGCGCCGTAGCGCCGCGCGGCCGCCAGCGCACCCCGCCTGCGGAGCCAGCCAGGGGGGGGCGCGCGCGTCCGGCGCGGCGCCTGGGCGCGCTGGATGCGCTCTCAGGCTTCCGGCACTATGAAGCTCGGGAGCGCAAACCTCCTCACTCCGGTCCAGTCTTCGGACTGGAGTTCTCTCTTTCTTGCCTTGCCGCCTCCTTGGAGCTCAAGAGCACAGCCGTGCTGGGGTGCTATAGAGAGCTTGGAGGACGGCATTGGGAGCCGTGTCGGGCGCTTGTCGTCTCGGGCGGGAACGAGTGGCGACTGATGGGCCCAATAGCACAGCCGTGCCGGGGTGTTAGGGGCCAGCACGTACTCGTCCTGGGCGCCGTATTGGGTCCGAACCCGCCATCCCAGGCTCATAGGAAACCCTGGGCCATACTGGACAGCGTAGATCAGACTGGTATCACGAATGTTCTTCGGATGGGCCTGGGGCCCAGGCGGGCACCGCTGGCGGGGATCCAGGGGCGGGCGGGGCCGGACCGAGGAACCCGGGCAGGGGGCGGGGTGGACGACGCACGAGCATCTCCACTCGAAGGGGGAAACGCTCGCGAATCTTTCTTCGACGTTTTCCTGCACGCCGCGCAGTTCTGAGGACAGCGTCGTTCCTACTCGAAACACGCGCTGGGAGTAAAAATCGCTCGCGAATTTTTCGCGGGTTTTTTTCTGCCCCAGCGACATAGACATTTCTGGAAACGAAATTATCTGGGCGCGTGGTGATTCCGGTTCTTGGGAGCGGTGCGCGGAGCCCCCCGCGCCTGTCTGGAAGTCGCGCGCATGGGACGACCGGGTGCAGCAGTGTCTGTTGGAGGCCACAGAGCACGAGCAATCGCTCCGGAAAGCGCGTTCTCGTTGGCCTCGGCGTGTGCCACCACACCCGGACAGCAGAGTGGTGATGACGAGGAAGATCGCGGCGGCGCGCTGGTGGCGGCAGTGGGATGCGTTTGCGCGGGAGCTCCCAGACGCGCCCGAGCTGGCCGATCGTGCAGCCGCGGACGTCATCGCCAGGTGTTTCTGCTGCGCGCTCTACGGGCTCTCGGCGCGGACGTGCGGCAGCCGCCGCGTCTGCGCGCCGCTTCTCGCCGGGTGTCGGCATCGGCAGAGCAAAGTGTCGGGCTGCGCGGGAGTCCAAGGTCTTCGTCGGGGACCTGGCCGTGTGCGCTGCCTGCGCCATGATCGCTCTCGGAGCGTGTCCGGCGGGGCTCAGCAGGGCGACGGAGAACGGCGCCGTGCCCATGTCTGTGGGTGCATTCCGTGCTGCGCGCCCGCCTCGCCCGCGGCCGCGCGGCGGACGCGGGCGGGGGAACCGCCGCGCGCGCGCCAGTGCTCCGGTCGAATGGCGCGGAAAGTGTCTGCAGAGCGCAGTGGCTGATCTCGTGGGGGGCGACGCCGCGCGGCATTTCGGTCGCGCGTGCCAGAACCACCACGGTTCTGGCGCGTGTGGGTCGCTGGTGGGGCGCTGGGATCTGGTGGTCGTGGTCCAGCACTTGCGCTCTCGCTTCCTGCACGTGCGCGTGTTCTCTGCGGAATCTGCGGAAGCGTTCGAAGCGCAGGAAGGAAGGCGTGTGGCGTGGGCGCTGGGGCACGCGGCGGGCTTCTGCGCTGGTGCTCTGCTGTGGCTCGACGGCGGCCACGTGTGCGCGGTGGAGGAGTCGGTTCTGGTGACGTGGAGTGGGGTAAAGCCGAGAGCGCGCCGTGGTGTCGCGTTGTCGCTCATGGGCGTTCTAGCTCGGCGTCGCGGTCGCCGCGCGCGGGTGCGGGTCGTGGCGCTCCGCGGGGCGGGGCGCCGAAGCGCCGCGTGGAGCAGGGTGCCGCAGGGGCGCAGAGCGCGCGCGGGGGCGCGCGCGACGGTGTGGACGCGGAGGTGCTGGCGCGCATGACCCGGAATCAGTTGCATGAGCTGGCAGCGCGATTGCGGGCGGAGGGCGACGAAGACGCGCCATCATCGCGGCAATGGAATGTTCAGCAACAGAAGCGGGTGCGATTGGAGGCCGATGCGCACAGGGCTGCGCTCGCGGCGCACCTGGGCATCGACATGAGCGGTGTCCAACATGCTGGCGCGGATGCGCGATCGCGGGACCGCTCGGAGGAGATGCTGGGCGAGTTGGCGAGGCACGTGGCTGAGCACGTCCGCGTTCCAGCGCACATGGAGTCCGCTCTTGGGAAGTGGGTGAACAACGTGAGTTGGGGGCATTTCCCGTTGACGCCCGAGCGGCGCGCTCGGTTCGACGGGCTCGTGGACCGGCGGGAGGAGGCGCGCGCGCGCCCGCGCGATGCTGGACCGCATCGAGGAGCACGTGGAGGTGCTCGACGAGCTGCCGAAGCGAGGGGCGGAGGACGAGGAGGAGGCGAAGCTCGCGCGTTGGATCAACCATGTTAGCGAGGGACAAAACGAGCTGGACAGGGAGAACCGGGACAGGTTCGATCGTTTGGTAGACAGGCGTGCGTGGCAGCGGCGGACGGCGCAGGAGCGCGTGCTCGAGGTGAAGGCGTTCGTGGACAGGCACCGGCGGGGGCCGTAGCGCTTCGGTCACGACGACGATCCGCGGGAGCATCTGCTCGCGCGTTGGGTGGAGCACGTCCGAGGGCGCGGCGTCGAGGGCCTGGGCGAGGGCTGGCGCGCGCAGCTGGAGGCGGTGCTGGACGCGGATCTCATCCAGGCCCAGGCGCTCGAGGCGTGGTGCGAGAAAAACCGGAGGATGCCGGTGGAGAAGGCCGAGGATGACGAGGAGCGCAGGCTGGCAAACTTCATCGCGAACAACGAGCGGAAGGGCCGCGCGGCGTCGTTCAACGCGCCTGCGGCTTTCGACGCGCTGCGGCAGAAGTACGCGAAGGCGGCCGCCGCGCGCCGCGATGCCGAGCGCAGGGAGGCGGAGGCGCGGGCGCTCGAGGCGCGGCGGCAGGAGCTGCTGCAGCGCGCGGCAGAGGAGGAGGAGGAGGCCTGCGAGGAGGAGGAGGAGCAGGAGGAGGGGGGGGACCCGGCTGACTGCCTCGCGGAGGAGCGGCGCGCGGAGGTCACGCCAGATATGTTCGCTAGGTTTCAGAGGGCAGACAGGGCGCTCGCTCGGCGGGTGAAGACCGCGCTCGTGGGCGCCCTGTTGTCGGACGTGGACGCGCTGCAGGGCGCTCCGCTCGGGCTCGACGTCTTCGCTGCCCTGGCCAAAGACAGGCGGGTCCGCGAAGCCATGGCTGCCCCGGCGGCCGAAGAGCCGCGCCGCGAGGCGCTCGGGGAGGAGGATAAGGAGGAGGAAGACCAGGAGCAGGAGCAAGAGGAGCAGGAAGAGGAGGGGCAGGAGCAGGAAGAGCAGGAGCAGGAGAAGGGCGACGACGAGCGGAGGAAGCAGAAGAAGGGGGACGCAGTGATGGCGGACGCGGAGGAAGAGCCGCAGGGCATGGCCGACGAGGAGGAGCTGCTCACGGGCATCGGCGAGGGGCACAAGGATTTCGTGCGGTACGTGCTGGCGACCTGCATGCTGTCGTCGGTGCCCGTTGCGCCCAGGTTCTTCGCGGGGGAGACCCCGGACGCGGAGCTGCAGCGGCAGGTGGCGGAGCTGGAGCGGCTGCGGGGCGTCGCCCTGGGGCTCGACGCGGCCACGGCGCAGGACAACGTGGCGCGGTCGCAGGCGATCCGGCGCCTGCGCCAGGCCGACCCCGAGCTGCTGCGCCGCGCGCCCGTGCCCAAACCGGACGTGCGGGAGCCTTGGCAGTGGCAGCGCCTGCTCCAACGGCTCGAGCAGGAGGGCGTGGAGCGCGAGGTCTGGGTCTGCTGCCGCTCCGAGCCGCTGCGCTGGCGCGCGCCGCTCCGCGACGACGGCAAGCCCGGGCCGGTCCGCGCGCCGCTGCTGCCGTCGCTGGACGCCGCCGAGGGAGAGGTCTGGAGGCCGGGGGAGGTGCGCGAGGCGACGCGGCAGGCGCGGTACGCAGGGCAGGCGCGGCGGGACGGCGCTGCTGGCGCCCCGGTGCACGGCGGCGTGCTCCTGCGCCTGGCCTCCGATTTCCTGAGCTACAAGTGCCAGCATAATTTCGAGAGCGCGCGGGGCGGAGGCGACGTGATGTCCGACCAGGATGTCAATGTTTGGTGTCAGAAGCTGCATTTCGCGTCGAAGAAGCTGCCAAGTCCAGCGGCAAAGCGCGGGGCGGTGGAAGCGGGGCGCGCCCGCGCCATGCGGCGAAAGCAGGCGGCCGGGTGCGCGGCGAGGGGGGAGAACGGATTCTCTGAGTTCCGTCGCCTCCTGCTGGTTGACGAGTGCTTCCGCCAGGACACTTGCGAAGCGAGCGTGCAGCTCCACCAGCGACGCGCCCTGGAGCCCTGGTACCAGCGCGCGGGGCCCGAATGGAGCAGGCTGGCGCCGTGACCGCGCGTCTTCGGTATCCCGAAATCGTGGGCTGGCCATGGCGGCGCGTTCTTCTCTGAGGCCGTGGAGTCGGGCTTCGCCGCCGACGCGTTCCCCCAGGGGCGGCGCGGCTACTACGCGGGCGAGCCGGGCGACGTGTCCGCGGAGCTCTGGCTGTTGCGGGCCTGGTGCCGCGCGCGCGGCGGCGTCGCTCGCATGGGTGGCGCCCTGGCCGCGCGCTTGCAGCAGCTCGAGGGCGACCGCGACATCATGTGCAGGGTGGAGGCCGGGGAGTGCGCGCGGCAGGCCTCCTGTGCTGTCCCGCCCGTGTATTTGGCGGACCTGAAGCCGCAGGCGATCCCCGAGTGGCCCGTGTGGCAGCAGCTCCTCAAGCTGAAGCCTCAGGCGGTGCGGCAGGTGGCGAATTTCGTGCGCCAGGAGCGGGCGGGCGTGGGCTTCGCGTGGAACCTCACCGCGGGGCACTGGGACCTGGACCAGCAGCGCCTGCTCGCCGCGCTCGAGAGGGATCCCGCGTTGCTCGCCGCGGTGGAGAAGGGCGCTGCGGCTGCAGAGACGGACAAGGGCGTTCTGATTGTCCTCAACCAGTTCCGTGCCCGTCACGGCGGTGTCTGGCCGGACGCGTTCGCCGATCGGCGCGGGCAGCCCGATTTCAAGGAAGCGAAACTCGCGCGGGGTGTTGCAAGGGTGGCGACGAAGTATTCGCAGGAATTCGTGCGCATCTCGTTGGACCGGACATGCAGCGAATGGCTGCGGCTGGCGGGGTGCGGGGATGAGGTGGTGGGGGGGGGGGCCGGCGGCGACGACTCTTCCGGGGGCGGCGGCGGACGGCGCCGCCGGCGGGGGGCCCGCGTCGGGGTCGGGCTCTGGTGCGCAGGGGCCGGGCGACGGTGGCGCGGGCGGCGACGGCGAGGGGGAAGCGGGCGGGGGTGCGGGTCGGCTGCTCGGCGGCGGACCCAAGAGGCCAGCTCCCGAGGGGCCAGGGCCGCGGACTCGCGGGACGGCGAGAGGGGACCAGGAGCGGTTGCAGCAGGAGCGGCTGCGGAAGGAAGAGGAGGAGCGCCTCGCAGGGAAGACAGTGAGGGCAGGGGACGTGGAGGTGAACGTGGCTCTGGATGACCCTCACGTGAGCGAGGAGGGCACCTTGCCGGCTTGGCTCCTGGACCCCGCGCCGCGCGCCGCGGGCAGGTGCGTCGCGCGCGTCTGGCGCCCGTGCAAGGGCGGATGCGTTCTCTGGCAGTGCAGCAGGAACCCGTGCAAGGGTCAGGGAGTGTTCTGTGGGAGCCACGGCAGTCCCGAGCAGCGACCCTTCGGGCTGTGGGACCCGGACAAGCGCCACAGCTCCCTGACGCGCGAGTGTCCGGAACGGTACGGCTTGGCCGTGAAGGAGGCGCGGTTGCGCGAGACGCAGGCCGGCGGCGCCCCGCCCGTGCCTACCCCGGCCATCGCTGCCGCTCGCAAGGCGCGCGTGCCCAGGCTCCAGCCGAAGTATGTGCCTCTGCCGCGTGACGAGCGCCACCCTCTGCGGGCGTTTAAAGAGGCCCCGGAGGTTCTCCCGCCGTTCCCGTGCCGCCTTTGCGACCAGAACTTCGCCACGCATGCCGGCTTCATGACGCACGTGCAAAAAAAGCACCACGGGTGGCCAGAGTACAGGAAGCGCCTGTTCTACCTGGCCGAGCAGTGTCCAGAGAAGGACGGAGACGTGCGGCCCGTGAGGCCCCAGGAGTGGCGGCAGTGCGTGGAGGCCTTTTCTGAGCACCTCGTCACGGGGTCTCACGACTGGCCGGCCTGCGCAGCGCCCGCCGACGTTTCGGGGGACGCCGCCGCCGCCGCTGCCGCGCCGGACGCGCCGCGCGCCTGGTGGAAGCCGCCAGGCGCGGACGGGGCCGTGCCGCCCGCGGGCGTGAACATGCCGCCCGTGGACTTGGACGCGCTGGGCGCTGCTCCGGCGGCGACGGACGCCGAGGGGCCAGAGCCTGGGCAGAATCGCCGCGCCGTGCGCTCAAGGGTCGCCTGCTGCGTCTGCGCTCGTCTCCACTGGGCGGACGAGCTGCGGCGCGTGCACTTCTGGCAGCAGCCGGACGGCGCCGGGGAGCGTTCGCTGCTCTGCGACGAGGTGCCGCAGCGGCCCGCGCGCGCCGAGCTCGAGGCGGCGAGGGGAGAGGCATCCGAGGCCGCAGGCGCGCAGGCTCAGGCCATGCGCCTGGCGCAGCGGCAGCGCGCCCACGCTCTGCTGGACCCGGCACGGTACCACGCCCGGTGGCGCTTCGTGCGCGAGGGCCCCGACGGCGTCGAGCGCCCGGGCGGCATCCCCTTCGAGGAGCTGGAGGCGTCCGCAGTGCGCGACCCTGGCCCAGACGGGAAGCTGTGGCTCTTGCACAAGAAGTGCTTCACGATTGACAGGCGCCAGTCAGACGGGGTGCTCGTGGCCGACGCGAAGCAGAAGGTGCCCATCTGTGCAGGGTGTCACGGCGCGCTCACCAAGAGGTTGCCCACGATGCCGACCTGCGCGCTGGCCAACGACCTCTGGATCGGGCGGCTGCCACTGCCGCTGCGGAATCTCACGCTGGGCGCGAAGCTTCTGCTGCCCATCGCGCGGGGCATCGTGCGGCGGTTCAACTGCAAGGCCGATTCTGGCGAGTGGGCTCCAATCGACCAGAAGATCAAGGCGTACGTGGGGAACTTCGTGGCGTTCCCGCAGGCGGACGGCGGTCGGCAGGTGCTGTCGCTGCCGCCGCGGGAGAGCGACCTCGTCGAGTTCGTGCAGATTGTCTTCGCGGGGTCCGACCCCGCCACCCTGCAGAAGGCGCTATTGGAGGAGCTCGGCGTGCCCCTCGCCGATTTCAGGCGCGCTTACGAGTACCTCCGCGACACGAACGAGCAGTGCGCCGCGGTGCGGTGGGACGAAGAGGCCGCGCGAAACTTTGCGGACCCCGGGGGCGACGGCGATGGCGACGGCTCCTCGCTCCTGGGCCTGCCTCGCTGTCTCGCGGCGTGCGTGGCCGTGGGGGGTAAGGGCGGCGACGCTCGCCAGGAGGGCCCGGCCGATGCCGTGCAGCCCGGCGCGGGCTCGGCCCCGCCGAAGCGGACGAGTGCAGGCGCTGCGAGCGCGGAGGGCGAAGCGAACGCGGCGGCTGACGGCGGGGGCGAGGCAGGGGGCTGGGGCGGGGACCCCACCGGTGAGGGCGCTGCGGGCGCTGGCGGGGAGGACTCAGAGGGCGACGAGGGCAAGGCCGGTGAGGGAGGGGGCGGCGAGGGTGTCGAAGAGGGCGAGTACTGCGCCGCAGTCGCGGACGCCGACATGCTGGCCGATCTGGACAAGCAGTGGCAGAACGTGCACCTCAGCCTCCAGAGGGCGGAGGTGATTGTGCGCGAGAAGCAGCGTGCGGAGGCACTAACGCGGCAGTGCGACGGCATGGAGAATTTCCAGGACCGAGATTCCGACCGGCGCTTGGCGGAGGCTGCGAAAGAGGCCCACAAGGCTGCGAAGTTGCTCACCAACTGCAAGAAGGAGGCACTCACGAAGCAGCTGGAGCAGACGGAGCAGAAGATTCAGGCCACGCGGCCTCCTCCGGGAGTTGCCGGGAAGAGCGCGGCCGGTGGCGGCGGCGGCGGCGGCGCGCCGGCCGGGGGCGCTGAGGGCGGGGGGGCGAGGCGTGCGGTCCGGGTCGTCGTGCCCACTGGAACCGAGCCTGTCAGCATGTTCTCCCCCGGTTTCTGGAGTGCTTTCGACCCCGTCGCGTTTCCGTACGGCGACGGCGTCTTCGGACTCGAGAGGGAGGCGAAGTTGACGTACGACGAGTGGTGCAGGTGCCTCATGGCTCGCGAGGAGCTCGAGTACGAGGTCGCCGACGACGTCTCGGCACCCGTCGCTGCGCGGGCGCCCGCGCCCGACGCCGCGTGGGCGCCCGCCGCGTCTGACTCGCCCGTGCCGCGCTGGCGTCGCCACGCTGACCTGCTCACGGCCCAGTATTGCCTCTGGCGCAGAAAGGCTATCATTCAGTCGGCCAGGTTATTCGTGCGCAAGCAGCGCCTGGGGGAGTACATCGCGGACCTCGCCGCACTGACGCCAGAGGAGCTGGCGCAGGTCGTGGCCGTGCTCGGCAGGGGGGCGGGCATCAAGGAGGCCCTGGGCCACGAGGGCGTGCCCCGGAACGTCAAGAGCGCGCTGCGCAGCATGCTGCTCAGCAGCCGTGATGTTGTCGGCTCCGACGCGCACCGGACCACGCTGCGGCACATCAGTACCAGCTACACCCGGCTCTTCGGTCCGCCCCTGGTGTTCACGACGCCGAACATCGCGGACACTCGGAACCTGATGGTGTCCCTGATGTACGAGGGCGCCTCTGTGCAGCAATGGCGGCTGCTGGAGGAGACTGCTCCCGTGATGCCTTCGACGCGGGACATGCTGCGGCGGGTGGCCGCTGACCCGGTGTCGCAGGCCATGGTCACGAACCTCATGCTGGAACTGTTCCTGGAGCATGTCGTCGGCGTCACGCCGCAGCGCGGGGCCACGGGCGTCTCCGACGGCGTGGCCGCCGCGGGGGCGTGTGGAGCGTTCGGGCTCGTCCGCGCGTTCTTCGGACCCGTGGAGTCGCAGGGGCGCGGCGGCATCCATCCGCACATCCACCTGTGGCGCCTGCACCCGATGACTGGCGCGTTCCTCGCGAGGCTGCGCGCGGGGGACGTCGAAGGCCTCGAGGAGCGTTTGAGGAAGTGGAGGGAGGCCGTGCTCGCCACGGTCGGCAGCGTGCAGTTCGACGCGGCGGAGGAGGTGGGCCGGCAGCTGGGCTTGGACGGGCCGGACCGGCTGCCGCCGCTTCCGCTCGGCCCGCGGGATCGACGACTCGCGTTCGCGGACGGGAAGCGAGAGGAGAGCGACCTCCAATTGAAGCACAATACCATCGCTGGCGCCTCGCGTCGTCAGCTCGGGAAGTTTTGCAAGACGGCGTACGAAGAGGGCCGTCGCTCCGTCCGTGCTGACAACAAATTGTCCACAGAAGAGCTGCGGAATCAGGTTGCGGCCATGATGAACGTCGATCTCGTGGAGGAGCGGGCGATGCTGCAGCAGCAACAGCCCGCAATAGAGGGTCCGCTCCGGCAGCGCCCGTTCGCGCCGCTGGCAAATCCAGAGCCCGATCCCCATGAGCAGCGGGCACAGTACCCGGCGGTATTTGTCGAGCCTCTCACGGGTGCGCACGCGACGCTGCAGCCGCAGTACCGCCGCAAGCCTGCGTACCGCGTGCGCGCGGACGGCACCGCGGCGATGCACTTAGCGGAGGGCTCGAGGGAGGAGGCGCACACCTGGGCGCGCTGCTTCGCGCGGGACGCACGCAAGTGTATCATCCGGAGCCACCTTCACAGGTGCGGTCCCACGTGCTGGAAGCACAAGACGAACGACGACGTGCCTCAGCACTGCAAGGTGTGCCGGCTCGGCTTCTACCACGAGTACGAGACTGCGGTCTACAGCCACCCGTCCAGGAAGCTTCCGGCCGCCTCCTTCGTCTGGCGGCGCTTGCGCAAAGGAAAGGACTTGGTCTTGCCCGATGGGGCGCGGATCGAGTACGGCCCACCGCAGGAGGACCAGCGGAACCCGCTGGGCGAACGCCTGGTCCTCGACGAACAGTGCACGTACGGCCCGTGGCCGCACCGCTGCAACCGGTACGGCAGAGCTGGTCGCGTCGACGTGGTGCGGTACTACCCGTACCATGGGAGCACGAACCCTGTGGGCCAGGTGTGTCTGCGGAGCAACCTGGACGTCCAGTGTCTGGACCGCGTGGTGCTCGACCTGCCTGGCGACGCCAGCGTCGGGGGTTCGCACGACGGCGACCCGGTCGTGCCGCCGCCTCCGGAGCTTGTTGCGTTCGCCGAGCCGGTCGCCAACGCGTCGGAAGCGCTGGCTGGCGTCGAGACTGGCGGCGCCAGTGGCGACGAGGGCACCAGGCAGAGCGGAGGTTCCACGGGTTTGGGGGTGTCGGCCGCAACGCAGGGCGGGGGCGGGGGGGGCCAGAGGGCGGCGCGCGCGGCTGCGGCGGGGGGGGGGCGCCTGCCCGTGGCCCGTCGCCTCAGCCTGCCCAGGGGAGGAGGCTTGCTCGGCGGGGCGCCGACCACGATGGACGATCCCGACGCGGAGATCTGGGACATGGGTGGGGGCGATGAAGATCCGTGCGAGTGCGATCTGGCCGATGCGTATGACCTGCGTCCGCCGCCTCCGCCGACGCCGGAACAGCGCGGCGTCGAGCAGGCAGTCGGGCTAGCAGAGCCACATGGCGAGGACACCGCGAGGTTCTGCGCGGCTGCGTGTTACGAAGGCAGATGGCCCGGGTTCGTGTGCAAGAAGGGGGAGCACGGCCTGGGCTACTACAGCGACCGGCGCGCGGAGCGCGAGTTGTCGGAGGCAGCCGTCCAGAGAGAGCCGAAGTCGCGGGCGCCGGGCGGCGCCGCGTCGAACGCGGCGGCGTCTGGCAGGCCTGCATCGAGCGCGCCCCCGTCGCCAGCCGCCGCCGCAGCTGGCGCGAGCGGCAGCGGTCCGCCCGGCAGCCTGCAAGAGCACGTGCTGCACTCGCTGGAGGCCGTGTTCATGGATGCCATCAATATGGCCCACTACCAGACGGACTACACGACCAAGGCGGGGCCGATCGCGGGGGACCTCGGAGTGCTGCACGCGCAGAGCACCGGTTTGGAGTGGCTTCGACTCCAGCAGAAGGCCGAGCGGGAGGCGGATGAGGCGGCGGAGGCGGAGGGCGAGAAGGACGTCGATGGGGCCCGGGCCGCTGCTGCCGCTCGTCGCAGCGGCTGGGGCGGAGTGCTCGACTCTGCCAGGCGAACTGTCATCAAGCTCACGACCAGCTCGCACCGGTCGCTCCTGAAGAAGCTGCCCGAGATGATGTTTCAGATGCAATATGGCCACGAGTGCTATTGCTCTCATGACACCTGGACTCTGTATTGCAAGGGGATCGTGGCGCTGGCGTTCCAAGCAATCTCCGCCGTTCATCAGAAAATGGACGACTTCTGGACCGACCCGCGCGCAGACCACATCGAGGTGGACCAGCCGGCCGCGGGAGAAGAGGACGGCGAGGGGGGGTCGGTATCATGGATGCGCTGGGCGAAGGGCGCGCAGCGCTGCACGCCGAGGTCGTCGACGGCGTTGTCGGGGAGGGCGCGGCCGCCGGTACTGCTGGGGAGGGGAAGCCCGAGCAGGAGCAGCAGCAGGCGGTGGAATACAAGGCGCGGCTGGACCACGACATGAAGATGGACTGGCTGCCTCGCGGCGACAGGGAGCCCCTGAAGTCCATGGGCATGTACCATTCGCCATGTACGTGTACACGGCGCAGGCTAACCCGCTCCACTTCGACCCGCAGGACTTCGAGACGTACGCGTTCGCGGACACGCACCCAACTGCCGCCTTCCGAGTGCAGAGGCTCCGCGTCGGCGCGCCGTTCAGGGTGCCCAAGTTCTTCGGCTTCACGATGCCTTCGAAGGAGAGGCAGAGGTGAACGCGCTGTTCAAGTCTGTGATCTTTCGTCCGTTGCAGCCTGCTGAGAAGGGGGCTGCGGCCTGGGCGCCCTACAGGGCCGGTGTCGACGCGTCTGGGAAGCATAAGCCTGCCTGGGAGGAGTGGTGGGCCAATCAGCTGGCGTTGTCCAGGCAGTACGAGGAGTGCGAGCGGCGAGCTGGAAAGTGGTTCACGATCGAGGACATCGATTTGAACCGGGGCTCAGAGGATGGCCCGGGCCATTTTGCACAGCGCCCCAGCGCCGCCGAGTTCATGGCACGCTGGACCGTCCAGGTCGCGACGAACCTCGACGTCGAGGCGGAGGCGAAGGGGAGGAACGGAACGAAGGTCCGTCCGGAGGCCAAGGACTTCGAGCAGTCTGCTGAGTTGGAGGCAGTGGGGAATCGGCCTGCCGGGGAGGCAGACGAGGAGGGGGCGGGCGCCGGCGGCGGAGCGCTGGATGGTTTTGTTCAGGAGGTGGACGAGGGCGAGGCGGACGAAGCGTGGGCGGCGCACCGACAGATGCCCGCGCACGCCTTGAAGGATAGCGAGGTGCCCGCGGTGGCCCAGTTGGAGCTTATTCGTGGGTCGTCACAAAGCTTGGTCTATAAGAATATCTTCCTTGACGGCTACGCGAAAGACCATAAGCCGCAGCCTGCTGTCGCGAGTACTGGAATGCAGACCGGCTTCCGGTGTCTCGAGTTGGACGACTCCCAGTTCGAGGAGGGCAAAGCACAGCAGAAGGAGGCGTTCCGATACAGGAAAAAGGGAGCAGAGGGCTTGCCTGGGGATGGCGACGGGCGGAGCGGCCTCGCGGGTTCGGCGCCTGCCGTGCTCGTGCCTGGTCGGCCGCCGGCGCCCGCGGTTGCCGGCGACGAGAAGCGGCCGCCGCGGGCGCGCGACATCGCGGAGAGGCTGTTTGACGAGTGGGCGAACAGGGCGGAGAACCCCGTGACGTTCAATCAGGAGCAGAAGGCGGTGGTCGCCCTGCTCGTGGGCCAGGTGGAGGCCATCGTGGCATACCATCAAGATCTGGACAGCGGAAAAAGCCCTAAGCTGGTGGAGCAGATGTCTCTCCTGTTGCACGGGGAGGGCGGGACGGGGAAGACGGAGGTGGTAAAACTGCTGCGACGTCTGCTCAACGAGGTGTTCGGCGCGGGATCGGAAATCGCCGTGGCCTCGCCGAACAGCGCTGCGCGCGTCATCGGGGGGGAGACGATCCACAGCGGCTTCGGGCTGAGCGGCCAACAGGCCATGGACATCATAACGCTGTCTAGACAGAAGGTCGATGACATCGTGGACCGCATGAACGACCTCAAGGCCGTCATCGTGGAGGAGGTGTCCATGGTGCCGCCCCAGCTTCTCGGCGCTGCATCGTTTCGCATGTGCAAAGCCCCCAAGGCTCAGTGTAATTGCGATGTGAACCTGTACATGGCGCGGGGCCACATGTTCGGGAAGGTTCCGATTGTCATGTTCCTGGGGGATTTTTATCAGTTGGGGCCGGTGAGCGGCAAGGGCAGAAGGTCTTCCTTGCTGCAGCCCGAGTCGCCCGAGGCGCCGGTTCACGTCCGCAATGGGCAGTCCATGTTCCTGGACGGGCTCACCCACGCGATGTTTCTGTACGAGACGCACCGCTTCAAGGACCGTCTCGTTACTCCGCACGCGCCCTGCCCTTTCATGCCCGGCTTCTTGAAGACCATGAGGCAGGGCAAAAAGTTTACGGCCGAGCAGAAAAGGATGGTGCAAAAGTGGGTGGTCCGACCTGGTAAGAACGACAAGCGGTTGCAGGACCCCCATGTCAAGGACGGGTTCGAGATGGGCATCGCCTGGGAGGCCGTGCGCAGGCAGATGCAGTATCGGGCCGTGCGAGAGGCCAGGGATAGAGGGCAGATGCTGCTGTACGTGCAGGCCGTGGACCTGCCTCCAAGGCCATTCGGTGCGGAGCATCACAAGGCCATGCTTCAGGTGCCGAACGTGAACAACACTGGTCACCTCATCGGCATGTGCCCGCTGTACATCGGCATGCGTGTGCGGTTGAACGTGAAGTTGTCGGCGAAGCACCAGATCGTCCAGGACGCCGTGGGGGAAGTCGTGGACGTGAGGTTCCACCCGCGAGAGTTCGAGACGCCAGACGCGGATTGGCGCGAAAAGAAGCTTCACGACGCCCACCGGATCGGTTATTATCGATGCAAATGTTTGCCGCGCGGTGTCCTCGTCAGGTTTGATGGCCTCGAGAAGGACTTTGGGTTCGGAAAAGGGGTTGTGCAGATCGCGCCGCACAGGGCGTCCTGGGAGTGGAACCATCACTACGAAGACGAGGGCGAGCGAAAGCTTCGGAAGGTGAAGGTTACGAGGTACCAGATCCCGTTGCTGCCAGAGAAAGTTCGTACCGTGCAGACTGCGCAGGGCATGGGCATGGATGCGGCCACCATGGTGCTCCAGAAGCCCATGAACATGGGCGCCGATGACTGGTGGCTGCACCTGTACGTCATGCTCAGTCGCGTTCGCGTGGCCCACCGCGTGCTCGTCTACAACCTGCCGCCCTGGGACATTCTGGAGCGGGGCCCGCCCCAGTACGTCCGCGACGGTGTCCAACGCTTTGAAAAAAGATGATCGAGAGTTTCGAAATCGCCAAGCAGAAGGCGCAGGAGTACGGCTGGGACGTGGGGGATGGGCCCGCCGCGCCGAGGGCCCCGGAGTCGAGCTCGGCGCCCGCGCCGCCGGTGGTGCCACGGGCGTCGCCGCTGGGCCCGTCTCGGGCCGCGGGGACCTCAGCGGGCGTCGGTGAGGCGGACGACGACGACGACGAAGCAGCCGGATCAGTTCCTTCGGACGGGGAGGCGGCCCCTGCGGCGTCTGTGCATACGCCTCTGCCCTCGCACGCGCTGCGCCCGGGTCAGGCTCTGACGGTGCCGCCGGCATACATTGCGCCGGACGCAGGGCTTGCGGGGCGGGGCAGGGGCCGCGGCCGCGGCGGTGACGCGACGGGGACCGGAGATGCGGCGGCGGCATCGTCGACGGGGATCGCTGTTTCGCGGGGGCGACGGCGCGCGGGTGGCGGCCGCGGTGCGGGTAGGGGCACCGTAGTGCCGTGGGATCTTTGGGGGGACATGTTTCGCACGGCGGCGACTGTTGGCGATGGTGCAGAGCCGCCAGAGCTGCGCCCGCTGGACCGGGATCTGTGCATGGCAGCTTACGGCGCGTCCCAGGAGGAGGTGACCAGGGCGCTGCAGTGGCACTGCGGCCGCGGCTCTGGCGTGGGCATCGCAAACCTCGGCAATACTTGCTTCGTGAGCGCAGTCGCGCAGGTGCTGCTACGCCTGGCACCCTTCCGTCGGCTTCTCTACGTTCACGACCAGCGGTGCCCTCTGGGTGCGGCATCTTGCGCGGCGTGCGCGCTCGGAGCTCAGGCCACGGCTCTCTCTGTCCAGGGCGGGGGGGTCGACACCGACGCGCCGCTGGCTGCCGCCGCGCGCGCGGGGCTTTTTGGTGAGCGAGAATTCACAGAATTCGATCAGCAAGGGAGACCGAAGCAATGCGACGCGTCAGAGTTCTTCTTGGCCGCCCTCCATGCTGTTACCGAGGTCGAACACCCCGTTTGTACCGCAAGGGGGGCTCACGGGCAGCGCAGTGTGCTCCAGCAGCACGTCTGCGGCATTGCGTTTCGGCAGCGGAGGCGATGCGCCGCGTGCACAGCAAGCTCGGACAAAGGGGGAAATTAAGACGTTTATGAAGGGGGTGCCTTCCGAATTGCTCGGCCCCGACCACCGGGGGCCGTGCGATCTGGAGGACTTGATCCGGCTGGGATTACGGCATGTCGGTGAGCCAGGGCCAGCATGTCCGGCGCACGCTCACCTCGATGATGCTCAGAGGGCGGCGGCCGGGGTCTGTCAAGGCATCAGGGTATATACAGGCAATCGCTGGGAGCGGTCGCCGCCGGTGCTCTTCGTGATCGTGGAGCGGGTGATAGGCCAGTGGTGCGACAGACGCCCTGTGCGCTTTCCTCAGATTGTGCGGCCTGTGGATTCCGAGTGCGAGTACGATTTCTCGGGGGTCGTGGTGCACCAGGGCGAAAGCGCGACGAGCGGACACTATTATGCGTATGCATCCGTGGGCGTGAACGAATACGCCAAATTCGACGACAGTGCTGTCCAGCTCCAGACTTGGGCGCAGATCGCCGGAAACCGCCAAGGGCACATTGGCGCCTATGTGTTTGCGTATGTGCGCAGGGCGGGTCCGCGGGGCGGAGGCGGCGGGCGCGCGGCGGCGGGGTCTGCGGGGGGCGCCAGCGGCAGCGCTGGTGCGGGACCGTCTGGTGCGCCGCAGGCTCCGCCGACTGCGCCTCTCGGGCATGCAGGCGGGCGCGCGGCGGGGTCTGCGGGGAGCGGAAGCGGCGGCGGCGGCGCTGCTTCCAGCGCCGCTGCCGCGCCGTCTGCGCCGCCGAGTGCGCCCGCCGGGCAGCAGGCGTCGGGCGGCCAGCCACCGGGCAAGCGGCGTCGGGCGGGTGGCGGGGATCCTGGCGCTGGCCACGGGGACCCCAGCGCTTCGGGGCAGCCGCAGCCGCCATCGCGCAGGGGCAAGAAGCGCGGGCTGTCCCCGCCAGCTCCGGGCCGCGCGGGCGACGAGGACGACGACGCTGGCAGGGCCGCTGGCGTTCCGTCCGCGGACCCTGTGCCTGCTGAGTCCAGCCAGGCGCGGGGGCGTCGCTCGCGGGGGACGAATGGCGGCGCTTTACGCCAGAAAACATTGACCCCGCGAAGTGCATGGCTCGGACGTGGGGGAACGGAGCTGGCGGGCAATGCCGGAGCGCGCAAAAGCAGGGATGCGGGGATCTGTGCGGGCTGCATTTCAAGCAGCAGCACAAAGATGGTTGGCATGGGCGTGTGGACGGGCCCATCCCGGAGGGAAAGTTGAAGGTGTTCAAGGAGAAGAACGCAGGGAAGGCCCCGCGTGCGGCGCCCGCGGCTGAGGCTGGCGCGGTGCCCGGCAGCGATGGCGTCGCCGCGAGGGCGCCGACAGGGGGCGGCGAGGGTGCTGGACGGGCTAGCGCAACCAATGCGGCTTCGGAGCCATCCTCGGGCGGCGAGCGCGGGGGGCGTGGCGGGCGCGCGACGGCGAGGGAAATCGCCGCCGCTGCCGCGGAGGAGCGCGCGCGGCAGGAGGATCCCGAAGAACGGCGGACGCGCTTGGGCATCGCCGAGCACAACAAGCGGCAGGAGTTGCTCGGCCAGGTCGCTGGAGCCTTCCGATTGCGCCAGGAGGACGTGCCCGTCAGCATCGGCAGGTGGACTGACGAGAAGCTGCGACAGACGTTGCGCCGCCTGCGCCCGGAAAGAGATGACGTGGTGAGCGAGCCTACGATTGGCGCTGTCGGAGGAGGCTCTCTGAGTGCTGCGCCTCGACGGCGGCTCTCTGAGTGTGTGCCTGTGTGTCTGTGTGTCTGTGAGTCTGTGTGTCTGTGTGTCTGTGTGTCTGTGTGTCTGTGTGTCTGTGTGTCTGTGTGTCTGTGTATTTGAGTTTCTCTGTGTATGTGTGTCTGTGTGTCTGTGTGTCTGTGTGTCTGCGTGTCTGCGTGTCTGTGTGGCTGTGAGTCTGTGTGTCTGTGGTCTGTGTGTCTGTGTGTCTGTGTATATGTGTCTCTGTTTGTCTGTGTGTCAGTGTCTGTGAGTCTGTATGTCTGTGTGTCTGTGCGTTTGTGTGTCTGTGTGTCTGTGTGTCTCTGTGCGTGTGGGTCCGTGTGTCTCTCTGTCTGTGTGTCTGTGTGTCCGTGTGTGCGTGTCCTCGTCTGTGTGAGCCCCGCGCTTTGCCCCTCCCCCTCCTCCCCTTCCCCTGGCGCTCCGCGAGGGCGGAGTGGCTGGAATGGAGGGAGGGCTGGCCCCGCACAGGCTGAACTATCTGCAGCAGAGTGTACGGTACACAACATTGTTCGTTTGCTTGGTGAGTTTGAGTCTTACTTTACTTGATCGTGTGTTGTGAAAGATTGTGCTCACGCGGATTGAATAAGAGCTTTGTTCGTTGTTGTATTGCCCGCGTGTATGACGCGGATTATATATCATGAGCTTCGCTCTTGTCACTTGTCCGTGTGCTTGGCACGGCTTTGACTCGCATGATCATGCAAATAAGAGTCTCTGCCAAGACGGACACTGCGAGTGGGCCGTCATGCCCGTGAGAGTCGTTGCCAGCCAGCCTCCCTCTTCCGGAGCGCCAGCGGGAGTGGCGGGGTGCGGGGTGCGTAGAGGGCCGCATGGGGGTCGCGGGGGAGGGAGGGGTGTCTGTGTGGCTGTGTGTCTGTGTGTTTGAGTGTTCTTGTGTCTGTGTCTGTGTGTCTGTGTGCCGGTGTGTCAGTGTGCCTGTGTGTCTGTGTGCCTGTGTGTATGTGTGTCGGTGCGTCTGTGTGTCTGTGTGTCTGTGTGCCCGCGTGTCTGTGTGTCTGTGTGTGTCTGTGTCTGTGTGTGCGTGCGCTTGTGTGTCTGTGTGTCCGTGGGTCTGTGTGACTGTGTGCTTGTGTGCCTGTGTGTCTTTGTGTCTGTGTGTCTGTGTGTCTGTGTGTCTGTGTGTTAATGTGTCTGTGTTTCCGTGTTTCTGTGTGTCTGTGTGTCTGTGTGTCTGTGTGTCAGCGTGTCTGTGTGTCTGTGTCTGGCATGCGTGTGCGCTGGTGTGCGTTTGCGTGTGTGTGTGTGTGTGTGTGTGTGTGTGCGTGTGCGTGTGTCTGTGTCTGCGTGAGTGTTTGCGTGCGTGTGTGTGTGCGGGTGTTTGCGTGTGGGCGTGGGCATCTTTGTGCGGGAGTGGCCGCCGCTGCCGACGGTCCTGGGGGGCCAGCGCGACCTTGGCGGCGCCGGCCTCGTCGGGGGGCGGTGGAGGCTGGGCGACTTCGAGGATTGTGTGTCCGTGTGTCTGTGTTCCTTTTTGTATATATGTCTGTGTGTCGTGTATAGTCTGATTGGTTGTAGACTGCAGGTTAAGTGGGAGGGGGTGTGGGCTCAGGTAGCCATTTTGGGTCCGTAGCGTTCGGCTCTGGCCGACGCGCGGGTGTTCCGGGGGGCCGCGGGGCGGCCACAACAACAGCCGTACTAGTCCGCGGACTAGGTAGCGCGTCTGTGGTGCCATGGCTGTGGGCTTCCTGGGAGCGCACCTGATGATCTTGGTTATGGTCGGTGCTTTCACGGTCCAAGGGGCACATAGCTGGCTGCCGTTCGGGCGCGGGGGAAATGAGGTCCCAGCGCCGACGCCGTCAGCCCTGCCCGGGCCGACAGCGCTGCCGACAGGCGGTGGGGGGCAAGGCAAGGGGCGAGGACCGCCCGCCAAGCCCGTGCCTGCAGGGGGAAAGGGGCGAGGGCCGCAGGCCAAGCCCCCGGGGGCGCCGGGCGCCCCCGCGCCGCCGCGGTCAGGGTCGACTACAACGACCACACCCGCGGGCATCGGGCGCGTAGGCAAGGGCGAGCCCACGGGCAGCCCAGCTACGCCGGCATACGGAGGGAACGACGAGCCCACGGGCGCGCCTGGGCAGCCGTCTGCCCCGGGAAACCGGACGGGCGATGGCGAGCCTGACCAGCCGCGCGGGCTGGACGGGTATTGGGGGTGGAGTGGTTGGGTCCCGCACCTGCCCCATTGGTGGGCTGGCCGGAGCGTGCCCCCACCGCCACCGCCGCCACCTACCCCGCCCCCGGAGGCGGGGCCAGGTCCCGGTTGGGGATTCGCAGCCTGGGTCTTCGAGTTCGTGGGCTACGGAGCGTGGGTGAGTTCCCCCGACCACACTGGCACGATCCGCACGAGCGGCGGATGGATTGGATCCGCCATCGACCGACTGGGCGTTAAGATGCTCGGGTACTGGTGGGAGACCGCGGTCCTTTGCTTCGCCCTAGGCATCTTCACGTTCGTGTTGGGTGCCCTGGCCTTCATCGTCAACACCGCAGCCCAGCCTATGCTGTGGGCAGCCGGGGGACTCCGCTGGGCGTGGTACCAGATTACCCGGTGCTGCCAGCGACGCGGAGGCGATGGGCCCGGCGCCCATCTCCCCCCACCCCCTCCGACTCCCTTGCTGGTGCGCTGGCGCGGGCCGGGCTTGGGCGGCGTGGTGGAAACGGAGTTCTACGCAAAGGGGGTCCGCGGCCGGGGAACCAATCGGGCATGCAACCACGTGCTTCTGCGCAAGCACGGGCAGGTGGCCCGCATCAGCTGCAACTTCGCGGACCGGTACCGACTGGACCGCCACGGACTCAACATCAAGATCGGGCAGGTTCTGGGGTGCACCAGTCGTAAGTGGCGGCTGAACCTCGAGGAGAGAGGTAACGTGCATCTATGCCGTGCCGTCGAGTGCGCCTCCTGTCCAGTGGCGCACCCCATGCATGTCGACCAGTACGCGGCCATTGACCACACACGGATCGTGGACCTGGCTGAGCACGGTAAGGCCACAGCCTGCCGGGCAGTCGGCGTGGGACTCCGGAAGGTATTCGGGGTCGTCAAGTGGCTGCTCTGCTCACCCTGGTCGGTACTTGGATGGCTGTGCCGGGGCCGGCCGTAGCCCCGCTACATCACCGACGCCACGGGCTACTGCCGCCTGGACATCGATTCGGAGAGCGAGGTGGAGGCGGAGGAGCGCCCCTGCCAAGCCGCACAAGTTGGGGTGCAGCTCGCAGGTGGCGCACGCCCCCTCCAGCCGGAGGGGTGCGGCGACCGAGGAATGCAGGAGGCGACTGTTCTGCTACAGGAGGATGCAGAGGTGTCGGACGTCCCCCGGCCGGGGCATTGTCTCAATGCACAGGTGCACCTCTGCGCCCACCATGCGCAGAAGTACCGGTCTACCCTGATCGGCCGCAAATGCAGCCTCCCCACTTGCCTCCGCATGGCGAAGGGTAGCTGTGGGGGGGCCCCGATGTGCGGGGAACATCTCCGACGGGACGAGGGTCACACCGTGCGCGTCGAAGCGACGGTCCAACCGGGGATCCTCGGGGGTCTGCGCCGTCGCATGCGAGTGCGGGCTCCAAGCCCCGCCAGGGCGCGCGATTGGACCGCGCATGCCGCCGATGGGGTTGGCGTAGCGCCCGGGCCGGTCTACCCCCCGCCCGCTGCACCGCCACCGCCAGCAGTGGCCCCATCCGTCGATGTTGAGCCCTCGGGGGTGCAGGCCCTAGCCTCTGGGCCGCAGCCGCGTCGTTCGCGCTCCGCGGAAGCAAGGGCCTGCGGACGCTCACGGTCTGCCGACCGCGGAGCCCCGGGCGATCGGATCGCCCATCACGGGTGGCTTCAGGAGCCCTTACTCGTGAAGGTCTGCCCGATACTCCCGGGCGACCCTCGGGGAGCCGAGGAGGCGTATGGCGCGCCCCCGGCGAGTCCTTGGTATATTCTATTGGGAGAATGCGAGGGGCTCGACGTACGGGGCACTGGCGGGGACGCACGACTTATCATCGGGACTAGCCTCGAGGGCGTCAGGGTGGAGGTCCCAGCCAGCGAGGTCGTACGGCCCCCCCCTCCGCTGGAGGACGGGCGCTACCCGATAGATTGGATCAATCGGCTGCTGTACGAGGTCCCCCAAGGCGCGCGGGAAGTGGGGTTGCGTGTCATCGCCCACCACATCCCGCAGGATCTGCTGGCGATGTTACGCCAGGAGCAGTGGGGCGGTGTGGACGTGGAAAGCGCGAGCGGCTGGAGGCGGCGCTACCTGACGAGCACGGAGTGCCAGCAGCTGCAGCACGACCCGGTGCGCACGCTCGGCCACCATCGGCGGGGCGGCGCGCAGGGGGCGCAACCTGCGCCCGGGATGGAGGGCTTGCCCCGCCCAGCCCCCGTGGCGGCTCCGTCACGCTTGGCAGCGGCCGCCGCCGGCGTGAGCGAGGATGCTGAGGAGCCCGACCCCCTCGAAATATTTATGGATACCTTGCGAGCCGAGGATCTCAAGGGACGGGGGGGCCAAGCGGCGGCCCTCAGCGCATTAGGTATGACCGCGGACCTGCTCGGGATTCCGCTTGATCAGGCGGAACGGCAGCTGCGGCGGAGAGTCGCACAGGTGGCAGCGGCGGGCCCACTGGGGCCCGATCTGGAGCGCGCCCTCGCGGATTTGGAGGATGCGCAGCTGGAAGCGCGCGCGCGGGAGCGTGCTGCGGCCGCCGACAAGGTTCCCCTGCAGGGCAGCCTCTCACGCGAGGGGTCGCGGAGCCGCTCGGCGCGGGGACGGGATCCCAGCCCGAGGCAGGGACCCCGGCGCGAGCTCTTCGGGGCCATGCCCCCCGTCCAACCCACGGGCCCACGCCGTGGCTTGCTGGGCGATCGGGACCTACTGGCACGCGATGGACGCGGGGGGCCCGCTCGTGGGACCAACCCGCTCCTCGACGGAGTTTCGGTCCTTGGGCACCTCACTGGCCAGACGCCCCACGGGGGTGGCCTGGGTGGGGAGCGAGCCGGGGGTCCAGACGACGCCGGGGCGGCGGGCGCCCTGGGCGGGCTTACAGCCGAGGCCGAAGCCCAGATCATCGAGCGCCTGGATCGCCAGAGCCGCCTCACCGAACGCCACGTCCTCGCCGCCGAGCGGCAGGCGCGGGCCACCGAGGGCGACAAGAAGGCCCGGGGCACCAGGGCGGGGATCGGTCGGGACGAGGAACTGGATCTTTACATAGCCAGGGGATGCAACACCTTCGTGGTTGAGGCCTGCGAGGGGATCACGGGGAAGGACTTGTTCGACTCCCTCAAGCGCATGTGTGCGCACTCCAAGAGCACGCTCAAGACGATCGGGTTTCCCTGCCTGGTTACCAACCGTGTGGCGCACGGCTACGCGGCGCTCGCCTTCGGGACGGGTCCACACGACCTGGCAGTGGACGACTGCGTCCCCGCGCGTGACGAGGACTTCGACGGCTACAGGCTCCCTGTGGACGACAAGCTGGAGCCCCGCCAGCGGCCCGCCACCCACATGGCGACCTGGTTCAAGAGGGCCCGGTGCGAGATCCAGATGTTCGAGTCCATCGTAGGGGTCGCACACGGGGCGGAGCGTCGGCGGTCGCTAGGGTTCTTGGAGGCGGCCTTCGAGAGGGACCCCTCGGAGTTCCCAGACCATTGGGTCAAGGATCTGTGGGAAGAGCTCCGAAGCACCTGGGTCGAGGAGCTACGGGAGCTCAGGCGTCGGCTCTGCCGGGAGCTCGACACCGAGAACCCGAGGAGGGAGGACATCAAGTACATCCTGCTCATGCCGGAGAACGGCTACGACTTGCCCCGAACGTTCGACCTCGGGGACCCGAATGCCTACTACCAGCAGGTAGTCGTGCCCCGGCGTAAGGCCGCACTCACGCGCCTCCTCAATGGGCAGCTGAACGCCCACCTCACGAAGCGACCGCCAAAGGCGGGAGGGGGCGAGGAAATGGGCGAGCCCCGGCCCACGGCGCAGGGTGATGACAGGCCCAAGGCGGGGGCTGGGCCCCAGCCGAAGGCGGGGCCCAAGGCGGGCACCGGGGCCCCAGCGGGGACAGCCCCCAAGAGGGCGTACCCAGCGGGCAAGGAGTTAACACGCCCGGAGCGTACGCGATCCGTGGCGCATGCGCCCCGCAATAAGGACAATGTCCCTATCTGCTGGGGGGCCACCACGCACATGGGCTGCTCGCGGAAGGCTTGCGACTGCCCTAACTCCCATGACCCCATCAAGTCAACGCGCGGATTGGACTACTCGGTAGTCATGCAGCTCACGAGGCGCGGGGGGCTCCTTGGGACGCCCCGGATCGACCCCAAACAGGTGGATGGGATGATTGCGCAGCTGCGCTCGCAAGCCAAGGCAGCCGAGGCCGAGAAGGTTGGCGAGGACACGTCGCCCCCTGCTGCCCCCGACTCCCAGAAGGAAAAGGGCCGTGGCCGTGGTAGAAGCTCGCGAGCGGCGGGCGACCCGGGCCCGGGACAGGCCCCGGACGACTTCACTGCGCTCCAGCTTACCGCGATGGAATCCGACCTCCGGGAAGCGGTTAAGGGCCCCGACTTCGGATGGCTCGAGGACCGCGACTGCCCGCGTGCGGCGGCCACTTGGGGCGCCCAGCCCGCGGGTGATGGGCCGGAGCTTCGCCTCAAGCTCATGCAGGAGCTTGAATCCGAGGGCATCTTCGCGCCTCTGAAGGGGGCCAGCGAGTACTTGCAGAGCCACGTGCGCGGGCGCGGGGGCGCGCCTGCGCGGGGAGCGGCTCACCGTGGAGCGGGCCCTCGAGGAAGCCGTGGACCGAGGCCATCGGGGACTCAGCAGTGAGGCAGCCGACCTGCATGAGGCGCTTAGTTGCGCCGCAGGATACGTCACCGAGGGCAGGGCCGAGGTCGGCCCGGTTGCCTGGGACGCCGACGGGCTGATAGGCCGCGGGTCCTATACCTTCTGGGACGGGGACACCCGCATCCAGTGGGACTTCCTCGACTACCGGGACCGCCTCAGCCCTACAGAGGAGATGGGCCAGGCGATGGGCCTGGAGGTGGGCGACACCGAGGAGCGGCAGTGCCTGCTACTGCACGTAGCTGCTGGGGTGCTCCTGCTACGCGCGGGCGAGGGCGCGGGTGAGCCCAGCTCGGACGCGGTGCAGCAGTTGGCCGCGACGTATCGCCATGCACTATGGGAGGAGGCCCACGAGGCACTTCGTGCCCTGGGCGACTCCCCACCGTGGATCACGGCCATGGAGGCCGATGTCCGTTCCTACGTCCATGATGCGGTGCACCCGCACCACGACAAGGACTATCGCTGCCTGGCAGCATGCCCCGTCACCGACCTCGACGCCGTCACGCTCCAGGTGCACCGTGTCAACGGCAGTGGGCGCCTATGCGTGGACCGCCTAATGGGGACGGGGGTTGGCGCGGAGGATCAAGTTATTCCGCTCCTGATCCGGCGTGGCCATATGCGCGTCTTGCGCCCAGGCTCCCACACGGAGGCGGCGGCCCTAGGCCAGCGCTGGGGGCACGCAGGACGCCTGTCCCGCGAGATCGTGAGTGTCGGCTGGCGCGAGATGCTCGACGAAGGTCCAGACGTTGAACCCACCGTGCCAGGCAAGAGCGCGCCGTGCACCCACTGCAAGGCAGCGGAAGGTCGGGCGGGCCGCGCAGTGGGACGCGCGCCAGCCTCGTTCGGGGAACATCCAGCCGACGTCCAGGCACGCCTCCTGGAGGCGAACGCGATGCCAATTCGACACGACCCCGCGTTCGCGTACGGTTTGATCGCCCAGGAGGTGTACGCCGGATCGGGAAACTGGTCGGCTGCGCTTCGAGCCGAGGGCATCCGGGTGCTGGAGCCGATCGAATACTACGACGACCCTCTCCGAGAGTCCGGCCCACGGCCGGATCACGACACCCTCGACCCGGCTGTTCGCGCGCGCCTACAGGAGGCCGCACGGACCCCCATGGGCCCCGATGTGGCCAACGTTTGGTGCTGGGGTACCCCGTGTGGCTCGTGCACCGACCTCGGGCTCATGACCCAGCCTGGCGGGACCCCGCAGGGAACCCGCACGTGGGAGCACCCCGAGGGGGACGGCTCCAAGGAGTTCGAGCTCGTTGGTAACAGCCACACTCAGTTCACGTGCGACACCTGCCGCATCCTACACGACGCCGGCAAGGAGTTTCTCATCGAGTCCTCCTGCCCCTCGGGCCGCTACCCCAAGATCTGGGACCAGGCCCCAATGCGCGAGCTGCGTCGAGCGACTGGGGCCATGATCGTCCCGATCCACATGTGCGCCTGGGGTAAGGCCCCGTCCGACGCGCCAGAGAGCCGCTATCGCAAGGGCAGCTGGTGGCTCGTCAGCCCCCGGCTGTACCTGCACGCTCTGTTGTTGGCGCGACGTTGCCCCCGTGACCACCACCACGTCGAGCTGAAAGATCACGTGCCTGGCTCGGGCATTAAGCGCACCAAGGAGGCGCAGGTTTGGGCCCCCCGGCTTTGCACTGCGTGGGCAAAGGTGTTGAAAGGGGCCTATCACCGCTGGTCGGTGAGCCAACTGCGCCGGCAGTTGGCGCCTATATGGGAGGATGGCCCGGGGGCGTCCCCCAAAATCGCCCGGGCGGAGGCGCCCGGGCGCCTGCAGGGCGTCGACTTCACTGGAATCGAGCGCCTACAGGCTTCAGGGGACGGCTCAAAATGCGGTAGGCTCAGCCCAGCCATGCACCGAGCATTGGCGGGGCTTCCTAAGCCCCCGTTGGGCGAGACACAGGGGGAGGTGAGTGCGGGCAAGCCTCGACCCCCTTGCGAGGACCCGGCCAGAGATATCGCGGAGGACCTCGACGGGTGCAGCCCGGCGGAGCTGGCCACGGTCTACCTGACCTTCTGCACGGAGCACCCTGAGTACGACCCCGAAGCCATGCGGACCCTGGTGGGTCTGGGGGATCGGCTCCTCCAACGGACGGGGTCCCTGAAGGAGGCGGCCGCGCTGCTTAGGCGCGCGCGCCGCGAGCGCCTGGGCAACCCCCTTCGGGGTGTCCTGGGGGACAAGGTGCGACGGTGTTTAAGCCGAGAGCACTTCGAGTACGTCCGGGAGCTGGCGGAAGGGGGAGCATCCGCGCGGCGGGGCGCGCCACGGAGGCGCGAGCGAGCCCAGCCGTACCCCAGCGTGCGAGCCCACATCGACGAGGCCTACCAGAAGGTATGGGCGGATGTGACCTGGGGGATCGTCTTGGTGGCTTCCCAAGCGGCAGAGGGTTTTTTGACGGAGCTGGTGGAAGCCCCCCTGGGGAGGGTCCCAAAGCATCTACCGGACAGAACCCTATCGTCCGAAGGGCGTATGATCCACGCGATGCTCTCGGCCAACGCCGCCACACACAAGCGCGACCACCCGCCTGCCGTCCAGCCACGCCATCGGCAAGTGGCGAGGACGGCGGTATGGCATCGCGCGCGCCATCCCGGAGCGCGCCTTCTCTGCGCCAAGCGGGACGTCTCGCGGGCCTTCAAGTGGCTGGACATCGCCCCGGCGGACGTCGGGGACTTTGGCACTTCACTACCGGGGGCCCACGCTGGCATCGAGGGGGACGTCAGAGTCGTTTACCTAGCCATGGTGTTTGGGTGGACGGGAGCCCCAGGCAATTACATGATGCTCGCCCTGGCGGCGAGGGAGCTCCACGAGAGCTATCGGCCTGGGGAGCCGCACTGGCACGACACCACCCACTTCCACTCGGAGTGGCTTATGGATGACCCTGTGGTGGTGGAGCCCGACATCGGGGTCCGGCCATGGATGGCCTGCGACGCATTGGATGCTTCCATACGTGAGGTATTCGGGTCCGAAGCAGTGAACGTCAGCAAGAGGGACGCCGAGGGGGAGCCCTCCACCACTCAGATTATCTGGGGGCTCAGCATGGACTTCGAGCGCGAGCGAGTTGGACTCCCGGAGCCCAAGGCCATGAAGATGCGCTTTCCTACTGGCGGAGCCGGAGCTGAGCTTCGGCTGCCGCATGGTACGGCTGCGAACCGCGAGGGAGCTAAGTGGGCTCGGCCAGTTCTGCGCCTGCGCAGCTCCAGCCCTGAGCCTGGAGCTCCCAGCGGTCCACCGGATGCTGTCGGGTGACCCAGGCCAGGCCTACGTCCACCCGCCGGGCGACCCCGAGATGGTAGAGGCTGCGTGGGACGATTGGCACCAGACCCTGGATTGGCTGCGCGTCTGCTTTGAGATGCCTGTCGAGGGTAACTTCGAGACCTCCTTCGAGGGCCTGCTAGGCCTTCGCGAGGCCCTCGCACTTCCGGGGGCGCTCGGCAAGCTGCGATGGCTGGGAGGCGATGCCACCCTAGATCGGATCGGTGCGCTGGACTGGTCCTCGCGCGAGTACATCGTGGCGGAGGCGGCTCCCTACCTGGAGACGCTCCGCTCCGCCCCCGGGGTCACCTGGCAGGGGGAGGGGGAGATCATCGCGGTGGTCGAACTCCTCTGCCTGATAGCCTTGGCGGCCGAGAAGGGCCCGGACTGGTTCCAGCTTCTATTGCCGTACGTCACTGACAACAGTAATGTCAGCCGCTGGCTGCGACGCCGCCGGGCACGGAACGCGGTGGCGCGCCACCTGCTTCGAGTCCTGGCCATGCTGGAGCTACGGTACAAGTTCCGGGTCCTGGACGGACTTTACTTACGGACTTACCACAACGAGCTGGCCGACTTCGTGACTCGAGCCACGGTGGAGGAGGTACGCCAGCGGATGGCGGAGGCCGGATGGACCGAGCTGTCGCCGGCAGCACCGTGGGGCGAGCTGGTGGAGGAGGCCGCCCAGCGCGAGCTGCGGATGCCAGGAGACGATGGGCCCTGGCGTGCGGCTGCACTCCAAGTCAAGGGAGCCCGGGAGGCCCTACCACGCTACGCCCCCCTGCAGGTCGAGGGGGCGCGGCTGCTGGAGGTGGGCACCGCGTGGCCCCCCTTCGGGGAGGCATGGGAGAGCCTCGGCGGGTCGGCGCTGCTAGCGCCGTGGGATGTCGGTGACCGATGGGACCCGGACGACGGCGACCACCCCAAGGACCCCACTGGGGCCCCGCGGATCCGATGGCTGTGCGCGTCACTATCGGAGGACCCCCGGTGGACGCGAGGCGACGGGCCTGGAGCGGCTACTGATCACCACCCGACCGCTGGCCGTGTTGCTCGACGCCCCCGTCAACTACGCCGCAGTGCGGCTAGGTGCGCGCTTGCGGCGCCTCGGCTATGTGGCACTCTCCCCGGAGACGCGCCTTCTGTGCACACACTTCGGCGACGTCGCGGCACGCGCGCGGGCGGTCCAGGTTTGGGGTTGCGGAGAACGGGTTCGGGCGCCGAGCCTCATGCCCCCCCTGGGGCAGCCCTGCGTGGAGCCACGCGGCCTCTGCCAGCTCTGGAAGGAGGCAGGGCGGCCACCGCTGGATGAGCTCCGCCTGGACCTCAACAACGGCACCTTGCTCGTGGACCCTCGGATCTCGACGACGGGGGGTCGCATGATGCCCTGGCCGCGCGGCACATGGCAAACCGCGGGAGGCGGGCGGGCCCAGCGCGTGGTGATTCATGATCCGCGCGGGCCCTGCCATACGGCACGGGCGAAGCCCGACCCGTTGAAGGGCTATGCGAACACCCTGATCCTGGAAGGGTCCGAGGGCGGCTGGACCGTGCGAGCCCTGCACCCGAAAGAAATCTGGTGCGCCCAGGGGGGCACGGCGGAGCTGTGGGATGTCCTGGGCCTTGGAGGTATGCCGATCGCCGAGCGCATGCGGCAGGCCGCCCGTGCACTCCCGCGCCGCACGGCCCGCTGGGTGCTCCAGTGGGCGGAGCGTCTGCTGAGGCAGGCCGTAGAGGCAGCAAGCGCAGGCGAGGCACCCGGGGCGCGCGCTGGCGTCGGACCCGACTACGACCGACTCGCTAACGACGAGATGGTTAAGCTGTGGCTAAAGGCCTGGCTTCAGGCCCCCGACCGCCCAAGCGGGCCATTCGAGGCTGCGCTGGAGGCGAGGAAGACGACGGACGACACCGCTCGGTTGGCGGACCAGCTCGACCCCCCTGCTACCGCGCGGTCTGCCGCGGCAGGGGAGGACGGGGCAGGCGGGGAGCGGGTCGGGGCGGTGACCTTCGCTGCTCCGGAAGGGGCGGGGATGCCCAGGCCGAGCGCCACGGGCGGCGCGGGCGGCGAGGCGCGCCCCCCGCGCAAGACCCGCCGGCGTACCCGCAGTGCCCCTGCCCCCGCGCTGGTGAAGCCCGCCGCCTGGCGGTACGCCGGCGGGGGCGCCCCGAAAGGGGTTCAGGGTGAACTCACCGACCCTCGCGAGCTGGATGCGACCGCCACCGAGGCGATGCTGGCCAAGCTTGCCGAAGGGACGCGGGCCAACTACAGCGCCGGGTGGCGTAACTGGGTACTCTGGCGGAGGCTCCGAGGCCGGAGCCCGTACCTTCAGGGGGAGACTCGGGACGCCCGCCTTACGGATGAGGATGACCTCATCCGGTATGTCGTGTACCTGTACAAGGTGATGAAGAGGCGGGCCACGACCATCCGCCAGCGCCTGTTCGCCATTCGGTATGCCCATACCCTGGCAGGGTTTGGGGATGTGACCTCCGATCGGCGCCGGCTCTGGACCACGATCGAGGGACTCCGCCGGTGGGACGGAAAGGCGAAGCGGAAGCTGCCGGCCACGCCCCGGATGTTGCGCTGGCTCCGCGAGTACTTGTTCGCCCACGGAACGGCCACGCGCCGAGAGGCGACCATCCTATGGGCGGCGCTGATGACGGGGTACTTCTTCATGCTCCGCGCGTCGGAGTATTTGGTCCAGGAGGACCGCTCCTGGAGCATGGGACGGGTGGTGAGTGGGCAGGACGTGCAGGGGCTGCGCGGGGGTACGCCCAGCGCATGGCTCAGCGACTGCGACGAGGTAGTGCTGACGATCACGTCGTCCAAGACGGACCAGTTTAACGCAGGTTGCGTACGCAACCATTACCGTTCGGGGGTGGAGTTGTGTGTCGTGGACGCACTTGCCGACCTCCAGAGGGAGCTGCCGGACCGGTTTGGACGAGGAACCGAGGCGGGGCTCCCCCTGTTCCGCCGGCCCGATGGCCACCCGATTATGCGGGAGGAGGTGCTGGGCTCCTCCAACTCGCGGCTGCCGCCTGCGGCGTGGACGCAGGCCAGATGGGATCCCATTCCCTGCGCATCGGGGGCGCGACGGCGTTGTATCACGCCTGTCGCGACCTGGAATCGGTCAAGAGGTTCGGGAGGTGGTCCACGGACGCCTTCCACGGATACCTCTGGGAGGACCATCGGCGTCAGGCTCCATTCGCCCGAGGCATGGCGGAGGGCCGCGCCTTACTGGCCCCGGACGCCCGCGGTGATGACGGCGTCGCGGCCGGCGCCCGCCCCGACCGGTTGGCCGGGAGCGACCCGCCCCCGTTTGGGAGCAACCTGAGGCCCTCGGAGCGCCCGGCCTGGGCGCCCGGGCGCACCCCCTGGGCGCGCCCTTCGGCGCGAGCAGGGTCAAATATGGAGGGGGAAGGAGAGGAGGAGCCGGTGAGATACGAGCCAGGGCGAGGAGTTAGCGGGCGTGTTGGGAAGCAGCAGGCGGGTCCTACAGGTGTTCGTTTCGGGGCGGGGGCTTCGCGTTGCGGGGGTATCCCGGTGGACCTCTCGCCCTCGACCCTCTTTTCGCTGCCGCCCCCGATCGCCCCAGGCACGCCCACCTCCTCTTGGTCCGCTCATCCGCAGCCATCTCCCACTCCAGAGCGAGGCGCGCGAGCAGCGCGCGCACCCCAGCCTCGCGCGCCAGCCGCGCCCCCGCCCCGCGCTTCGGCAGCGTGCATCATGGGATTCCTGGTGGGCCTGGTGGCCCCGGACCAGAGCAAGGCGCGCGACCATGACTACAGCATCATGGCGGTGAACCCCCTCGGCGTCGTCGTCTCGGGGGCCGCGCTGTCGGACGAGCTCCGGAGTGCCGCCCACAACATCCTGTACACGGTGGTGGACGAGCTGGACAGCGAGGACCTCGTCGAGGTGGTCAACCACGACCACGAAGCAGCCCCGTGCATCGCGGCGGCTTGCCTGGCCGCGGGGGCGAGCGAGGACCACGGCCAGCTGGTGATCGTCGACGGCAAGCGGGGCGCGTGGGGAGTGGGCGCGGGGCCGAATATCAAGGTCCAGCGCCAGGCGGCCAAGCTGGCGCTCGCCTTGGCCCAGTTCCAGGGGCAGCCCATGCCGGGGCTCCGCGAGCTCTGCAAGAACAACAGGGGGCTGCTCGACATGATGCGCACGGTGGACGCGGAGGCGGTCGTGGAGCTCACCGACGTGGAGGACGCCTCGAGCAGGGGCGAGGGGAGGTCGACCCCAGCCCCGGTCCTCGAGCCGGGCGAGGACGCCGTGACCGCGGCACTGGCGCGAGCGGCCATCCAGGCTGCAGCGCGGCGCCAGAGCAAAGGCGCTCCAGTGGAGCGCCCGCGGTCCCCGCGGTCCCCGGGGCAGGAGCGCCTCGCCGAGGAGGTCCGCAAGCGTGAGAGGCGCCCTGCGCCCTTGCGCTCGCCCTCGCGCGCGAGGCGCCGCGATCGCGAGCGCGATGAGCCTCGCGATCGCGGGCGCAGGGGACGGGAGGAGGAGGCCGTCCTGAAGCCCAAGACGGGGGGCGCCCCTCCGAAGGCCGACATCGTGAAGCGTGAGGCCGTCCTGAAGCCCAAGAGCGGGGGGGCGCCGCCGCGGTCCTTCGAGGTGAAGACTGAGGTGGAGGAGACGGCGGCGCCAGGCGCGGGGGGCGGTCCGCCCCAGCGCCAGCCGCGCTCGAGGAGCCGCCGTAGGCGCAAAGAGGAGCAGCGCCAGGGCGCCCAGCAGCAGCCCAGTGACCAGCACGACGAGGGCGAGTCCATCATCCGCATCGAGCGGGTACCGCACCACGTCGACGCCGAGGTGGTCAGGCAGGTGGTCGTGCCCTTTGGGGTCGTCAAACACATCGCCTTCCTGTACGACCACCGCCACAAGCGGGAGCCGTGTGTGCTCGTGGAGTTCCAGCGCCGCGCTGATGCAAAGCGCGCGCGGGAGTGCATGAGGTCGAACTATCGGTTCTACAAGACGGACCCGTGCACAGTGGTCACGGAGTGGGCGAGCCGGCCTCGCGGCCCTGACCCAGGCAGCGACGGGGAGGATGGCCCGACCATCCAGCCGCCTGCCTGCCCGACGTGCGCTCTCAAGATGCGCTGGAGCTCCTTTGACCCGGGAGACGGTTGGGGTTGCGAAATGTGCCCCGCGGGCGGAGCTAACAGCGGAGCCCTGCGGTGGCACTGTAAGGGGTGCGACGTGAGCTACTGCGAGGCTTGCCGCGTCGCCTTCGGCAAACCCAAGACGGTGGTGGAGAAGGCCCGGCAGAGCGGCCACACCGTGCGGGAGGCGCCGGGCCCCAGTGCCGGCCACGGAGAGCGCCCCAGCACGGGTGCCGCGGGTGCGGGGGCTGAGGGGGACCGCCCGCCAGGCGACCTCAGCTGGCCCAAGCGCGAGAGGTCGCCCAGCCGCAACCGGCCCAAGCGCGAGAGGTCGCCCAGCCGCAGTCTGGCGCGGGACCCAGCGTGGGCGCGGCGCGGCGACACCCCCCCCGGCCGCACGCGGCGTAAGACCGGGAAGCACGCTGGGCAGCTTCGCGCTCCCCGCGGCGGCTGGTACGAGCAGGAGAAAAAGCGGCGGCGTGCTGCCGCTGCGGAGGCTGCCGCGGGCGGGGGTGGGATCCCAGCCTGGCGTGGCAAGGGCGCGGGCGACAAGGGCGGCAAGGGCCGCAAGATCAAGGGCAAGCACTCCGGCAAGGCCGCCAAGGGCACCAAGAGCGGCGGCAAGGGCGACAAGAGCGGCAAGGGCGGCCACTCCAAGGGCGACCAGGGCAGCCGCAGCCGGAGTGAGCGTGACAGGCCCAGCGCGGGCGGTCGCGCGTCGAGGGGCGGCGATGGCGGCAGCCCCCGGGACCACAGTGGGCGCGGCGGAGACCGCAGCGGCGACGAGAGCCGCGATCGTCAGGGGAACACGCCATCCATCTAGGCGTGGAGCACCCCTCATCCCGACGCCAGCGCCCGCGGCATCGCGGGCTGCGGGCTGAAGACGGCGGCCCACCGAGGCGGACCGCTACTCGGGCCAGGCCCGTGAGTGAGCCGGCTTTCCTCTCAGCCTACAGTACGCAGGTGGCGCCTGCGATCCTTTCAGCCTACGGTACGCAGGTGGCGCCTGCGATCCTTTCAGCCTACGGTGCGCAGGTGGCGCCTGCGATCTTCTTTCTTTTGAGGTTTTTGAACGTTGCGCGCACGTCGCGCGCTTCCTGGACCCGGCCGCGCTGCGCGTCCTGCGCGCCGTGCGGTCGGGGCCACACTTGCGCTCTGCGCCCGGCGCATCATGCGCCGCTCTTTTCTTGTTCTTTTGCGCGCTTCGCGCACGCGCCGCGCCCGCGCTCTGGGTGCGCGGGGCGCGGAAGGCCTCAAGGTTGCAGGCAAGTGGCCGCGCGCGCGAGGCTCTTGCGGCCTCAGGATCCGCCCTCGCACTTCGGGCTGGGCGTCCCCGCGCGCGCGGCTGCGCTCTCTCTTCTCATGGCCAAGCGGCCGCAGGCGTGCCAGAGCGCGAGCGCGCGGTCCGTCGGGGCCCGCGCGCTCGCGTCGGGCGTGGGCCGTCAGGGCCCACGCCCAGGTGGAGATGCGCGTCGCCACGCTGCCATGAAAATACCATCGCCCTGTCCTGGTCCCTCTCTCGTCCCCTCCTCTCCTCCTCTCCCTCCGTTGAGTGCACGCGTATCTCACTTAACTTGTATAGTCTGATTGGTTGTAGACTGCAGGTTAAGTGGGAGGGGGTGTGGGCTCAGGTAGCCATTTTGGGTCCGTAGCGTTCGGCTCTGGCCGACGCGCGGGTGCCCACCCACCCCGCTTTGCTCCCAGACGCCTGCGCGGGCCAAGCGGCCGCAGGCGTGCCAGAGCGCGAGCGCGCGGTCCGTCGGGGCCCACGCGCTCGCGTCGGGCGTGGGCCGTCAGGGCCCACGCCCAGGTGGAGATGCGCGTCGCCACGCTGCCATGAAAATACCATCGCCCTGTCCTGGTCCCTCTCTCGTCCCCTCCTCTCCTCCTCTCCCTCCGTTGAGTGCACGCGTATCTCACTTAACTGTGTGTGTCTTTTGTGAGTATGTGTGTCTTTGTGTCGTGTGCCTGTGTGTCTCGGTGTCTGTGTGGCTGTGTGTCTGTGTGTCTGTGTGTCAGCGTGTCAGTGTGGCAGTGGCAGTGTGTCACTGTGTCAGTGTTTGTCAGTGTGTCAGTGTGTCTGCGTGTCTGTGTGTCTGTGTGTCTGTGTGTCTGTGTGACCGTGTGTCCGTGTGTCTGTGTGTATGTGTATGTGTGTCCGTGTGTATGCGTGTCTGTGTGTCTGTGTGTCTGTGTCTGCGTCTCTGTGTGTCTGTGTGTCTGTGTCTGTGCGTCGGTGTGTTTGTGTGTTTGTGTGTCTGTGTGTCTGTGTTTCTGTGTACCTGTGTGTCTGTATGTCTATGTCTCTCTGTGTCTGTGAGTGAGTGTGTCTGTGTGTCAGTGTGTCAGAGTGTCCGTGTGTGTGTCTCTGTGTCTGTGTGTGTGTGTGTGTCTGTGCGTCTGTGTCTCTGTGTGTCTGTGTGTCTGTGTGTCTCTGTGTCTGTGCGCGTGTGTATGCGTGTCAGTGTGTGGGTGTGTGTCTGCCTGTGCGCGCGCGGCGCTGGAACCCCCGCGCTTTGCCCCTCCCACTCCTCCCGTCCCTCCGGCGCTCCGCGAGGGCGGAGTGGCTGGAGTGGAGGGAGGTCCGGCTCAAGTGGCTCAAGGACGGCTGGATCCCACAGACGTCCAGGGCAGCGGGCGGCCCGCCAGCGCGGGGCCATAGCCTGCCGTCAGAGCACCGACGAGTTCGGCGACGACACAGGTCAGCTAGGTGCTTTGTCTTGCTTGTTTTTGTGCTTCACTGTGTACATTGACATTGCAGGGAGTTTTTCTTCGTATCTTATCGGGTCTGACGGACACATTTTCTGACGGACACATTGTTGCTATTGCTTCTTGTCTCATCTGACGGACACATTGTTCTGACGGACACATTGTTCTGACACTGCACATTGTCTGGTCTGACGGACACATTGCACATTCTTTGGTCTGACGGACTCATTGTTGCTATCTCTTCTTGTGACAACGGCGGGCTACGATTTTCGGCAGCTCAATAAGCGACGGTCCAGACAATCAGAGGTTACCGACACACAGTGGCTCAACAGGTACGGTGTTCAGGAAGTCACAGACACGCGGTGGCTCAGTAGGTACAGCGCTGACAAAAAGATGTTGCAAGAAGTGAAGTCCTCTCAGGATAACATATATGCAACTGTGCCTTTCCCTGACGATCGCTCTGTTCGTGCACGGGTATCAGAGGATGATAGACAGGCGGAGGAGGTGAGGAGACAAAATGTGATTGCCAATGAGAAGAATGACAGTATTCGTTTGTTGCTTGAAATGGGGTTTGCCAGCAAAGACAACCAGACAGCCATTCGACATACCCTCGATCAACATACGACCAGAACGGATGTTCAGCAGAAGGCCATAGACAACCGCGGAGATCGTCAGACGAAATTTGAGTCCCTTGTTGCGTCTATTCAAGCGGGAGGTGCTCCCTCGATCGCGTCGGGTCCAGGATCGGGCGGAGGTGCGGGAGGTACGACTGCGCAACAGGCGGCACGTAACATGTGGCGCCCGACTTTCCTGGAGGTTAAGGGGTGGGTCAAGGATTGGCGAAACCCTGCTGTGCGCAACCAACAAATGTTGACATATGAGGATGGTATGATGATTATTAAACATATTGCCAGCGTGCTCAGTGAGGACGACAGGGCGTTGCTCGACTCAGACAGGACTGAACGACTCAACTCAGGCCGGGTGATGTTCGGTAACATGAAGATGGCGGTGAAGGGGGGAGTAGAGGCAGACATCATTTGGAGATGGAAGAAATACCTCGATCAAGTTGTGACTCCTGTGCACAATCGTACACCTCCCCCCCCCAGGTATCCAGATGCCATCGCCTGAACATCTCATCCAGGGCCTTTCTCAACAGATACATCCGACTTCATTGCGTTTCTCGGTGGACTGTGCACCATGGAAGCGACCACATGTCAAAGCTACGAGCCGACTCATGGCAGTTATGCGAGCACAGATTCCTACGGTGTCACTTCGTCCTGAGATCGGCCCCCCTGTCAGCACCATCTATTGTACTGTGAATGGTCAACGCCCTTTCGCTCTGGGGGAATTTCGTGAAGGTACGGGCTGGCAGCTCTGGGATGATGCATGGAGGAATCTTGTGACGACATACGGTGTGCAGATCACAAAGGATACATTTCTTACGGAGTACAATCGTCAGTGAAAGAGAGCCCGACAGTTCTTTCAAATAAATGCTGCGACGTGGAACTGTCAAAGGGCTGGTGCAAAGAATTGCAGAGCTGCGGAAATAATACATTGTCTGGCCCATGTTGGCCTTGCTGCTATTCAGGAGGGACAACATCTGATATCTAGTGAGTGCACACGCCTGGGGTTTAGTGTTTTCCCATCAAAGGATGGGAAGGCGGCCATTATGATGAACGGACAATGGAAGGGACATATTCGGGATATTATTACTACACAATCTAGGCTGGTCGTGGCTGTCTTGGGCAAGAAAAACCACCCAATTATCTTTGCGAGCGCTTATCTTCCAGATGAGAGCGTCAAAGATGCCGAGACTATATGTGACGAAACGGTTGCGGAACTTACACGGATTATTAGAGAATGCAGTGGGAAATATAGGACTCCAAGCGTGGTTATCTCAGGGGATTTCAATGTGGAGCTCCCTGGGAACACTTGTGGGGAATTCAAGGGTATTAGATATGCTATCACGGGTGGTGGTGTGGATGGGAGGATGGTTTATTCGGAGGAGGGTGCTAAGATCAGAGAGAGGGAGAGGATCAAAAACGACATGAGGAGGAGGATAATAGGTATGCTCATGGAGTTCGGTTTGAAGGCTGCCAGCACATTTCAAGATAGGTCTGTGACGTGGACAGGCTACGCGAGGGGGCGCGTGCCAGCAAGGTCCGCTGTGCTCGACTATATGTGCATACCGCTTCGCTGGGACATAGCGGAGATGACGGTATCATACGAGTTTCACAGAGGGGGTAAGCTGGCTACCAGCCGCTTGTCTGACCATGCGATGCTTTTTCTTTCTGCTAGAGACCACGGGAGTCCTGACAGATTTTGGAATGCATGTTATAGACCACGGGTGCAGTTGGTAGGTTACACGCCTAGTACATGGTATGACGAGAACATCGCACGTACACAATGTGATGAGATGATGGAACGGATTCATGATTTCCAGGGTGACGGTGATGATGATCACATGGGCCTCAAAGGGACCCCCAATGGTATACCTTACGAGACAAAGACCTGCGACGACGACGGTCCTGGATGTGGTACTCCTCGGGACTTTCGTGGTTTGGCTTCTGGACTCGTGAACAGTTTCACCCAGGGAGTTGCTTTTCAGACCAGGGATGCCGCTCGAAAACCTCCCGTGCGACCGTCAGGACTCCAGCCGTTGCTTGAACGGCGTCGTGCACTGCCGCCTGGACAGAGTCCTGAGAGGCGTGAGCTGACACGTCAGCTCAACGCCCTGCGGAGACAATACCGCCGTGCTCGTCTGGAGTGGCAGATCCCGCCCGTGCGCAGACGTGTACGCAACACACTACACAATCTGGGAGGGACGGAGGATAGACAGCATTGGGAGAGGATCATACATCGTACTTGTCAGGAGCAGTTCTCATCTCTTGAGGCACGTTCGGCCAACAGTCGCCTGTTGCAGGAGCTGCGACGGGAGGCCAACATGATGCCGGCCTCGAATTTACCTTTCAGCACGCTCTTGCGTGCTCGGAGTCGGCTCCGATCGTCCAGGGCGACAGGACGGGACGGTGTGCCGTGCGAGATATTGAAGAAAATACCATGGGCCTCTCTGAATAAGATGCACACAATCTTTGACCAGGTCTTTAGGGGTGTGATCCCATACCCTGAAAGTTGGCGTGAGAACCTTGTTTGTGTTATGCCGAAGAAGACCCTCACTAGTAACATGTCCGACTGCAGGTTCCTGTGCTTGCTCAATGCTATCGCACGTTGGTATGTCAGCACGCTTGTGTGTATGATTGAGGAGTCTGTGGAGTCTTCGGGTGTACTACGCCGTTTGGGCCTCCACGGATTCCAGCGTAATCGCAAGACTTTCGAAATCACTGCGGCCCTCAAAAATATGGGCCAACATGCGTCCAAATGGCGTGATCAAGAACTGCACGTTGCTATCTGTGATATCCGTAGGGCCTTCGACCATGCCACTGTGGGGAAACTCCGTGAGGCCCTTCAATGGAGTCAGGTACCTCTGCAGTTTCAGATACCCCTTCTGGAGGCTGTACTTTATGGGAGTTGTGAGGTCACAGGTGAGGGTCTGAGTATTGAGGGATTCTCTTGGGATGTGAATATTAGAACTGGAGGTCCAGAAGGGCCACTGGCTTTCAACCTTATTGCTGCCCACATGTGGAGTGCGACGTTTCATACATGGGATGTCTTGGGGTACGGTTACAGATGCGAGATTGTAGGGGCAAAATGGAGTACGACGGTTCAACATACGGTCAACCACATGGTATGGGCTGATAACGTGGTAGTACTGGCTCAAAGCGAATCACAACTTACCGAGATGCTTTCGCAGCTCACACACTCTCTTGTGCGACACGGCATGGAATGGAAACCCATTCAAGCTGATGCCACTCCCATCCCTCTGCTTGGCGAATACCTTGTATTTGGGCAGGATTGTATTTTTGAACAGGACGGTACGATCTCACAGGCACATAATATTGAGATCTCATCGACGACCAATGAATTTCAGACTTTTCGTTTATCTCGTGTGACGTGTACGGTGCTGCTGGGTGTATTCATTACCACCGACTATCGGGCACATTCTCATGAGGATCTGGCCTATCGACTGGATGCTGCAAGGAGGGCATTCTATGCACAGAAGGCTTACTATGGGGCCAGATGTGTACCTATCAACGCTAAGTTTCAGAGGTATACGGAGCGGATTCAATCTCAGATACTGTATGGAGGAGAGAATCTCACGCTGGATGACAGCAGTCTTGAGGACATCCACCGCTTTGAGGGCCAATGCTTGCTGCAGATCGTGGCCACGAGGAGACTGCCAGAGGAGTCCATTCAGGACTATGAGCTGCGTCGGAGGAGGAGATGCAGAACATTGTTTCAGGAGGCAGGTTTTATGCCACTGCCACAGCGTTTATTGTTAGCATGCTGGAATGTTGCCAAGGATTTGTCAAATGTTATCCAATCAGTGCCTGTGCATAGCTGCCGCGATCGTTGTTGGTATGATGCGAGATTTGGTATGATGGCCTTCCCTAAGCAATGGGATAACATGCGTGATCGAGCTGCCGCATTTTTCCATGCACATGCTTCCACGCGTATTCGTCGGGAGGAAGGGGATATGAGGAGGAGGAAAATGGGGAGGGAAGTGACGGCTCAGCGCACATGGCAGTACCCACTACAGCAGTTCTTTGGTGATGACTGGTGGGACTGCATGCTACAAAGTGATTTTTTCACGTGGGCTGTCGTGACGGCGGCCGAGCATATACACACATATTTTCAGCCAGAACACAAGAGAGGATGTGGTACCAACTACAAGAAGGAGGAGGAGTTCGGTATTAGTGGAGGTCTGGAGGAAGAAAGGGAACCCAAGAGAAGAAGGATGGAGGAGGAGGAGAATTTGAGACTCAGCAAACGTATTGCACTATCGTACATGCGTGAGACGGTCTGGGATTTTACCACCCCTGGACTACCTGTGGAGATCTGCGGTGATAGTCTGCTGATTGTGTCGTGGATCAACGGTGTGTGGGCATGTGAACAGGTGGACTATCGCAAACGAGTTGCCAACTTGCAGGATCGGTTATACAATGTATGTGTGCAGGAGGGGGGGAGACCACCTATGAAGGGACGTGACATTGTGAAGCATATCTTTAGGGAAAATAATGAGAGAGAGCTGACAGACTGACACATGAGGCCCGCGAGGGCCAAACTTATATCAAAGAGTCGTACGATTCTATATTTACTAACACGATGAATGTCGTTGCCATTCGGGGTGCCTGGGATGGTGGCGTCTCGGCCTTAGGGGTTGGGTGTGGCTGCTGGCTCGATATCGGGTTTCGGACAAATACTAACGACTGTGTTTGGACGGAGGTGTACAGAGAAGCCTGGTGTTTGAGCGATGCTTGCACAGTTACTCAAGCTGAACTGAGTGCCGCGGAACGGCTGCTTGCAGCCACAGCTCGTCTTGCGCGTGTTTGCCGTCTCTTTTCGTGTTGATGCCTGTGCTTGTGTATAGCTACGCGCTTCGCGCTTTATACTGTACAGGCTGAATTGTAACAGCTGACGCTGCCGTGTGGACACTGCGACTGGGCTCTGAGAGCCCGCTTCAGTCGACTCCAAGCCAAGCCAAGCCTCCCCCCTCCGGAGCGCCGGCGGAGAGGCCGGGGGCGCGTGGTGTGTGTGCTTGTGTGATTTGTGTGCGTGTGCGTGTCCGTGGGTGTGTATGTGAGATGTTCTGTGCTTGTCTGTGTGTGTGTGTGTGTGTGTGTGTGCGTGTGCGCGTTCGCGCGTGTGTTTCGACCTCTGCGCGTGGATGTGTGTGTGTGTGTGTGTGCGTGTGTGTGTGTGCGTGTGTGCTGAGCATGCTGGCGTGCGTTTGTGTCCTCGTGGTGTATGTGTGTGCCCGTGCGTGCGTGCTCATGTGCGTGTGCTCGTTTGTGTGAGTGCCTCTTTGCTATCCGGGTTTTGTGAGTGCCTCTTCGCTCTCCGGGTTTTGGGCGCTACCAAGTACTAAGATTTGAAAAATATTTCACAATTCAGCTCGCTGAGAGCTAGAGATTTGAAGATTAGAAGCCGGACGGTGGTTGTGCCCGCCAGGAGCTCCTCCACAGCGGTCCACGTTCCCCGCAGCGCCTCGCCCGGCCCGGCAACGTGTCCGGGAGAGCTCCCGGCAAGCTCCCACGCATGCCTGCACGCGTGCAGGCACGCATGGAAGCGATTCTGCAGCGCTTCAGCAGCGCAGTAGGGGAGCCCCCAGAGCGCCAGACAGGCTTTACGGAAGCGCCTGAGGGCCCGCCAGGGAAGCTCCCTAGTACCTCGTAGAGCTCTTCGGCATCGATGAGCTAGAGGAATTCCGGCGCGGAGTGGAGCTAGTTGGCCGACCCGACCAAAAGAGACAATGTGGCACATTTGGGTCGGTTTTCCTAAGATTGGAAAGATATTTCGCAATTCATTTTGAGAAATCAGATCTTTACGCCAAGCATTGTCATATAAACTTTGTTTTCTGAGCAGCTCAGCTCTGTAAAGTCAGTTGTACTAGCGGAAAATTAGGAGCAACCAACATAAAGTTAACACCAACAAATTCTAATTTGACATTTTTCTAGAAATAGAAGCTCCCTGCTCCGTTTCTGAGCACTCTTACGCGTGCCTGGAGCTCTACGAGGTTCGCGGCGGTGACCAGGTTGACGGTTCACTGCCGGTACCAGTGTGTGTGTGCCCTTTGCTCTCCGGGTTTTGGACGCTACCAAGTGAAAGATATTTCACAATTGATTTTAAGAAACCAGATTCTTCCCAGCTGTAAACGACTATGATGACGCTCTGCGTCTTAATATGAGCTCTGTGGGCGCGCATTTACTATCGAAGCACTTGGGAGGACCAACTAACTCGTACAGCTTCCCTTAGTAAGTTATTGCTGGATGCTTAAGAGTAATTCTGGGGCGCTCGAGAGCTAGTTGGCAAGAAAAATCTCGACGAACCTTTTGCTGACTTTTGGTCAGTTGAAAATAACGCGTAGAGCTTCCCTTAGGAAGTTATTGCTGGAAGCTTAAGAGTAATTCCGGGGCGCTGGAGAGCTAGTTAGCAAGAAATTTTCGACGGACCTTTTGATGACTTTTGGTCGGTTGAAAAGTTTGTTCTCGAAATTGAACCGTTCGTTAGAACTAGTATTTCTTTCCGTGATATTCGATTGTATTCCCGCTCGCCATCTCGATCTCAGCTCGATCCGGTACCTTGTACTGCCAGAAAGCGTCCAGGCGGGATCGCCCGTTTCGAGTCAACTTGACACGCGCTGTCGGTATATTGGATTTAACTCGAGATACAGGACAGCTATAGAGTTGATAAGCGGAGCTCATCAATTCAGAATGATCAGGCGTGTTCGTCTGTTGCATCCAGAGGTCAGAACGCGGTCTGCTAGCCGAGCTAGGTCCGCAAACCTATTCGTATCATTCGAGTCATCTTGACAGACACTCTCGGTTTACTGTACTTAACTCGAGCTATATGACAGCTACAGAGCTGATACTTACAGAAACCGATTCAGAGTCATCAGTCGCGTTTCTCTGTTGAATGGAGAGCTCTGAACTCGGTCTGCTGCCCGCTCTAGAATCGCGAAACTATTCGTATTGTTCGAGTCATCCCGAGTTGCTGTCGGTTTTCTGCACTTAACCCGGGCTGTAGGGGGGCTGCAGGGCTGGTTATCACAGGAATCGATTCGGATATATCAGACGCGTCCGCCTGTTGCATTCAGAGGCCTGAACTTGGTCTGATACTCGAGCTCGGTTTGCCAAACTATTCGGATTGTTCGAGTCATCTTCAGGGTTGCTGTCGATTTACGCACGTAACTCGGGCTGTAGGAGAGCTACAGAGCTCGTGCAGAAGACAAACCAGAAGCATCGGGGGCGTTCGGCTGTTGGATCGAGAGGTCTGAAATCGCTTGGGCTGAGAAACTATTCGTTCTCTGCATTTTTTTCGAAATCATACATTGTCAGGAAGCTCTACGAGTTCCCCGGCGGTAAGTCAGGCAGTCAGGCAGCCTGCCCCTGGCCCGCCGCGCGGGGGGCGCGTGGCGATCGGGCCACTTCGGCGACGCCTGCACTTGTTTGCGGCATTGTTTGCACTTGTTTGCGAGCAGGCCGCCTGCACTTGTTTGCGGCATTTTGCCGCGTCGAGCTGGACGGGACGAGCCAGAGTCAATCGATCGATTTGGACCGCTGGGGAGCCAACTTCGGGCATTGGGAGTGGGAGTATCTTGCCAGACAGGTTGGTAGAGCTCGACACGACGATAAGGATTCTCTAGTCGACATACCATCTGGGCCACCTGATCTCTCTCCCACTTTACCTCACCATCCTGTTGCCCCATATAACTTTCATCAGTTGAGTGCACATCTCAAACGTACTCGAGAAGATCGATCGTTCTGTGCGAAGTGGAATATCCCTTGTAATATCTCAGACGGCAAGATGGCTGCCTCATCAGCTGCTGCGGTCCCCGAGGTTTTCGCTATGGACGCCACTGATATGCCCGTTCCAGGAGCCAAGGAGGAGGAGGTCCCAGAGGGAAAACGGGTCAAAATTCAGACGGTTGAAGGCCTCGAGGAGGCCATGACAAAGGGGATGGACAAGATCACGACGCTTGTTGCATCTCTGGGAGGTAAGATGACGGAGGGCTTCCAATCAACACATCGAAGCATCACGGATCTCGGCACCCAGCTCAATGCTCGTGTTGATTCGGTGGAGAAAAATGTACAGCAGGCGATGACGGACATAGATGCTATTACTAAGAAGGTTGAGGATCAGAGGCTCCAGATAATCCAGCTCCAGCAGGCTCCTGCAGGTGGGGCCCCCAGAGCAGGCACCTCTACGACAGCGTCCTCGGCGGAAACTCGGCAGTCAGTGCAGAATTTCACCCCATCGTTCGTCGAGCTCAAGGGATGGGTGACGGACTGGAGGGATGCAGAGAAGCGTCAGGAGGAGATGTTATCACAGCAGGCGTTGAATTCACTGCTGAATGAGGTCCTGGCTGGAGAATGGTTCAGTGGTGTGAAGGAGTTTCTGGACCTGAACCAATCCAAGAGGTTCAACACAGGTAGAGAGGCGTGGGGGTATTCGCGTGCTCGGCTCTATTTCCAGAATGGGGTTACCAGTGACCAGCTGTGGGATCTTCGTCGTCGACTCGTTGCCGCGATCGCCGACAACAAACTCCAGCACGCTCCCAGGGCCCTCAAGGTCCACGTGGAGGCCCCCCCCTGGAAGAAGCCCCATCTGGATGCCGCTGGGATCTTTCAGGCCAAGTTCAAGAGTTTCAAGAAGCATCATTCGAATCTCAGGGCTGAGACGGGACCACCGATTACGTTCATGTGGGGCTCCAGTGACCACTTACCACCTCCAGGGAAGATTGTGGCCAAGTTCTCTCTGCAGAATGGCTGGGAGATCACTCGTGCAATGAATCAGCTTGAGCCAGGGATCAACATTGATGAGTTGCGAGCGAGGATTTCCAGTACGAACTAGAGGTGCCACGACACCATTGCGTCATGGAATGTGCGTCGGGCAGGTGCAGAGAACGGCCATGACATAATTAATTCACTACGTCGTTTAGATGTGGGACTCGCGGGGTTGTGCGAGTGTCAGTTCCTTTCAGTTCGTGATCTCAGCATGCGAGGTTACACAATTTTTCGGAGTACTTGTCGGAAGGCTGCGGTGATTATGTCTAAGTCTTGGAGAGACTCGCTCAGAGCCACATATCGTGGCAAAGGTTTTGTCATTTGTAGTTATTCTAGTGTTACGGTTATTGTTGCATATATGCCACATGAGAGTATCAATGCCCTTACGGAAGAACAGTATGAGCATGATGTGTATGAACAGATATTGTTTGATATATCCCAAGTGCTTCGCACACATAGGTCTAAGTTCCCGAAGCAGCCGCAGGACCTGGTCTTCTTGACAGATGCTAACGTCGAACTCGAGCCAGATTCGGAGGTCAACGGCTTTAGAGTTACTGGATCAGGGCTTCTGGAGGCGTCTGGGATTGCTGGGGAGTCTACGGAGATTGATACTGGGATGGAGGAGGGAGCGGATGACGGCAACCCGTATATGACTCAAACAAAACGTGGTGCACGCAAAGCCAGACCTCATAGGCTTGTCTCGGGCTTCGAAATTCGACGGGCGTCTAGGTTGCAATCGATGAGGAGGGCCCTACTGGACTTCTGCGGGCTCTGGGGCATCAGGATGGAGAACACATTCGGGCAGAGGAGGGTTACTTTCAAATCAGGTACGGGGGTGGAGAAGGTGCTCGACTATGTTGGTGTCAGCCGTCGTTTACACAGGCAGGAGCTCACCGTTGGCTGGATGCTGCCTTCGGAAGTCGGCCACGCCTGGACGGAGCACCCTTGCAGCAGATACGAGCGTGCGCTGTCTGACCACGCCTGCATAGTTGTTCGCTTGTCTTGTGCACCGTCTGCGAAGAGACGGACCCAGCCTGCTCGAAAATTCATCCACTTGCAACCGGTGTCACAGCTGGAGTTTGCGAAGAACATGGACGATCGGGGCAGTCGTTACCGTGCTCTGTGCCAGGAAAATGCTGACCCAGAGGATCGACAGGAGATGTTGGATACGCTGGGACCTGACCTCATAAAGGCCGCCGAGGAGACCCCCCAGAAAGATACCAATCCCAGGAATAATGTGCCAAAGAAATCCGAGATCCACTGGGCCGCCCAGGCAAGTAAACGTGAAGCTCTTCGTCGGGGGGATAGAGAGGAGGCTAAACGGTGCTCAAAGATTGTGAGGAGAGAAAGAAGGAGGCTAGAGGCAAGAGTACAGAGGTGGAGGACGGAAATGAACACGAGGAGGAGGAGGAGGGCCAAGACGGAGACGTTGATCCTTGCCAACGGGATGGAGTCTCAGAACCGCGAGGAGTGGGGGGACGAGATATTGGGGCACATGAAGTCTAAGGTGGAGGACCCCGAGGCCAGAGAGGTGACCCTGCGTGAGCTTCAGTCGCTGCGTGGTCTATGTTCGGGAAGCGGATCCTCAGAGGTGTTCTCGATGTCGCTCCTGCTGCGGGCGAGGGCGAAGCTGTCCACGGGAAAGGCCCCAGGTCCCGACAACGTGACTGTCACGATGTTGAAACAGCTCTCGTGGGCATCTGTGCGACGTGTTCTGGTGAGCTTCCAAGGTGTGTATTCCAGAAGGTTATGTTGTCCCGACAGTTGGCGTCAACTAGCTGCCACACTCATGCCAAAAGAAATGGACATACAACATTTGACAGATACACGTATGCTATGTCTACAGTCGTGTCTTATGAAATGGTACATGACATGTATTGTGATGTTGATTGAGAAGAGGATTGAGGAGCACCGACACTATGTATGCCTGTACGGATTCAGATCGGGACGCAAAACATCGGAAATCACCAGCGTTGCCAAGAGGCTCAGCCAGCACTCCGCTGTCTGGGGCAAAGGAGACAGTTTGTGGCTTGCCAATCTTGATATCTTACAAGCTTTCGATAATGTTACTCCGTGCCTCGCCATGCGCTGTCTTCGTGCTCTTGACATACCTGCTGATCTCATTGTGGCGTTGATTGAACCCATGATGGATAATCAGTGCGTGGCCAGCTTCGAGGGCATCGAGGCATCGTCAGCGGTCTATTGGGACAAATCTATTCGAACGGGAGGAGTAGAGGGACCTATGATTTTTCTGGCAGTTTCTATTGTACTCTGGAGAGATGTTATCGACAGATGGAGGCAAGAAACGCAGTACGGCATCAAATTGGAAAATGATGAGCGCATGTTCAATGGTGAGCGTATGACCCACAGTTTCTGGGCAGATAATCTTTTGTTGTATGCGAAGACCCGCACTGACCTTGAGTTGATGGTGCGTGACATGAGTATCCCCCTGATGAATGCAGGAATGACCTGGAAGCCGAAATCTTTGATGTATATTTACTTTGGTGCGCCGCCTGGCATCCCGCCGTCCCCTGAGCAGGATATCCGTGTGCTGGTGCCGTCTAGTGACGCCGCTCTTGGGACCCGAGAAGTGGTCCTACCGCGTGTTCAAGCGTTTGAGATCCTGGGAGCCACTCTGGAGGAGACCTGGAAGGACCACTCGGACTCAGAGGCCATGCTCCAGAAAGCCCAGAGGATGTTCTTTGGGGAAATCGCGTATTACCGCTGTTCTGGGATTGACTTGGCTGAAAGATTTACTCGCTATCAAGCTAAAGTGATTGCTGCATTATTATTCAACTGTGAGGGCAGAACGCCCGACTATTCTACCATTGCTGCTGTTCACTATTTTGAAGGCAGATGTCTAGCTATAATGTCAGGTATACGCAAGCGGAGAACTGAAGGCTGGTCTGAGTTTCAACGTAGGCGATACAAAGCGGGACGACAGAGTTTTGCTGGACTTGGATTCCGAAGTGCGGTGCAGATATGGATATTTCGTTGTTGGGATTGGGCTAAGGATGTCTCAGTTGCTGCAAGTATTCGTATGAGGAGATACACAACACACACAGAGGAGGAGGAGGGAGAGACGGTACCAAATCGGCGTCAGAGGAAAACTCGGGCGATGGCGGCGGCGGCGACTTCTCAAACATATCATGTATCTCAGATATCCCAGATGTCGAGTGGCTGTCGCCGGCGTACACCAGATGATCAGCCTGCCATACCTGAGGAGTCGGACATGTCACGTGAATGGATGATATCTAGGCTGGCCATGTTACATGGAAGGGGGAAGTGGACGGAACATCGTGACACATGTATTCTAGCAATGCCTGTAAAAGATAGGAAGCAGCTGACACGCATGAACATAGGCGGCCGCCCCCGTGGACATACTGCGTGGGACTGGTGCTTGTGCGATCTCTTTGGTTGTGAGTGGTACCTCTCATTCGACAGTTCCGCTGGGTCCCGTGAGAAATACTGCAAGCATTTGCTGACTGTGATTGGTATGCAACACTTGTTCGACTTGTTTGTTCTACCCAGGCCGCCTGGTGTGAGACATGTGAAGGCAGAGGAGGAGGAGGAGAGTGAGATGAATGAGAGGATGAGCAAACGTATTGCCGCAAATTTTGAGAATGAAACGGAGTGGAGGTGTGAGAATATTGAGCGTCTTGGGATGGAGATCTTGGGAGATAGTAAGACTGTTGTAAACTGGATGTGTGGTGAGTGGCAGATTCGCAACAAGCAGTATGTACGACTGGTGGGAACACTACAAAATACGGTATCGATGCTGTCTGGATGGGGACTGACCTCACCTGCATCGGGACAGAATCTGTATAAGCATTTCTTTCGTGAGGGTAATGAGCGTGCGGATAAATTGTCGTGGGAGGCCAGAGGTGGCCAAACTATTACTCGCTGGTTTGCATATGATAAGTTCCTCAGTACTCGTAAGACTGCTCTCCGTGGTGCATTCGATGGGGGTGTCAGTAATGAAGGATGTGGAGGTGGGTGGTGGCTTCAGATTGGCGTTGTAGGTAGGGGTTCCAGCGTGCAGGTTGATTTTCCCATCTCCTCCTCCTCCTCCTCCTCCTCTTCCTCCTGCACCAGCTCGCACAGCTTCCATTGGCACGATGTGGCCGAGGAGGCGATGAGCTTGCCTCCTGGTAGCACGGTAACCTGCTGTGAACTAGCTGCCTGCGCTGCCCTGACGAGAGCTGCTGCTAAGGTGGCGTGCGCTCTGCTACGACCTACCTAAGATGGTGGGGGCTCAGTTGCACTGCTCCGCCGATTCGGATTCGGATTCTAGTGGCGGACCGCAAACCGCAAAAAAAAAAGAAAGGTTGACGGTTTACCGCCGGCGCCCATTCGTTTGAGCTCTAGTATTTTTTTCCCATGATATTCGATCTTATTCCCGCTCGCCATCTTGATCTCAGCTCGATCGGGTACCTTCCACTGCCAAAAAGCAGGCAGGCGGGATCGGCCGTTTCAAGTCATCTTGACATGCGATGACGGTTATCTGAACATAACTCGAGCTCTAGGACAGCTACAGAGCTGGTTTGCATAGCTGATCGATTCAGAATGATCAGGCGCGTTCGCCTGTTGAATCTAGAGGTCTGAACTCGGTCTGCTAGCTGAGCTAGGTCCGCAAACCTATTCGTATTATTCGAGTCATCTTGACAGACGCTCTCGGTTTTCTGTACTTAACTCGAGCTATAGGACAGCTACAGAGCTGATACTTACAGAAACCGATTCAGAATCATGAGTCGCATTTGTCTGTTGAATCCAGAGCTCTGAACTCGGTCTGCTGCCCGATCTAGAATCGCGAAACTATTCGTATTGTTCGAGTCATCTTCAGAAGTGCTCTCGGTTTTCTGCACGTAACTCGGGCTGGGGGGGCTACAGTGCTGGTGGTCACAGGAATCGATTTGAAGAGATCAGGCGCGTCCGCCTGTCGAATCGAGAGCTAGGATTTCGGTCTGCTGCTTGAACTAGGTCCGCGAAACTATTGTATTGTTCGAGTCATCCTGAGAGGTGCTGTCGGTTTTCTGCACTTAACTCGGGCTGTAGGGGGGCTGCAGGGCTGGTAATCACAGGAGTCGATTCGCAGACATCAGACGCGTCCGCCTGTCGCATTCAGAGGTCTGAACTCGGTTTGATACTCGAGCTGGGTTGCCAAACTATTTGTTTTGTTAGAGTCATCTTGAGAGGTGCTGTCGATTTACGCACATAACTCGGGCTGTAGCAGAGCTACAGAGCTCGTGAAGAAGACAATCCAGAAGCATCGGGGGCGTTCGGCTGTTGCATCGAGAGATCTGAAATCGCTTGGGCTGAAAAACTATTCGTTCTCTGCATTTTTTCCACATTATATATTGTCAGGAAGCTCTACGAGTCCCCTGGCGGTAAGAAAGGTTGACAGTTTACCGCCGGCGCCCAGTTCATGTCGATATGAAAAAGAATGAATGTTCAATTTTTCGAGAAATGCCTCCAGAAGCTCTCTCTTCCGACTCTGAGCTCTCTCACGCGTGAAAAGAGCTCTACGAGGTTCCCGGCGGTGACCAGGTTGACGGTTCACCGCCGGCGGCATCAGAGCTCGCCAGGGGAGCTGTCCAGCGTTTCCGGAGGGCCGCCACGCGAGGTGTCCAGCGCCTCCTGGCATCTTTGGCGCGTGAGACCTGCGCGAGCCTGGAGCGAGGACCAGGGTTGGCGCCGCGCGGCCCGGGGAGGGAGACCCCGGGCTGCGTGTGCTGAGTGGGCTCGACCTGAGCAGGTCGTTCAACTGCTCGAAAGTGGCGAAGGGGGGAGAGGGCAGAGAGAAGGCAGAAACGAGAGAAGAAACAGCAGAGAGGAATAGAAATAAGAAAACAAGAGGAGCGAACAAAAATAGAAGAGAAGCGAGCGAAGAGAAAGAAACGAGGAGAGAAAAGAACGGGGGGAGGCAAAAGGAAGGGCGGCGACGACGACGAGAACAACAAACGCCCGCGCCGCCGGCTCACGCAGCGCCCCGCCCCGCCCCCGGGAGCCCGCGCGCGCGCGGGGCCGGGTGCGCGCCGGGCAGGCCGCTTGGGCGGCTGCGGCGCGCGCACACACGCGCGCGCACGCAGACACACACGCACGCACACACACACCCACAGCACGCGCACACGCGCACTTCCTCACTCTGGTCCATCCCTCGGGCCGTAGTTCTCTCTTTTCACCTCGCCGCCTCCTTGGCGCTCTATAGCACAGCCGTACCAGGGTGCTATGGAGACCTTGGAGGACGACATCGGGAGCCGTGCCGAGCCCTTTGTCGTCTCGGGCGGGGGCGAGTGGCGACTGGTGGACCAAATAGCACAGCCGTACCGGGGTGCTATTATAGGGGCCAGCACGTACTCGACCCGAGCGCCGTACCGGGCCCGAACCCTCCACCCCAGGCCGAGAGGCATCCCCTGGGCCGTACTGGACAGGGCAGATCAGATTAGTTTAGATTCAATCCCTCCGAGTACTTGCTGCGAACGGCGGAGTAGTGCCGGTTACTGCGGCTGCGCAAAGCGCCCAGCGCCGTTTCGGCAGTCGCGCGCATGGGACGAGCGGATGCAGGAGTGTCTGCGCGCAGAGCACGATGTGGTACATGAGGAGGTCGTCGATGATTCCACGTTGGAGGCGGCGGAGCGCGAGCAGAAATTTGTCCGGAAAGCGCGCCGCGCGTCGTGCCGGCGGTCTCGGTGCGTGCAGCGGGAGGCGGAGTGGACGCGGCGGACGGAGGCGGCAGCCGAGCGGAACGCGCAGCTTGCACACCGTGTGTTGCTTCCCGTCGTGCCACGCCCCTTGCTGCGCGACGCGTCGCCAGAGCGGGTCTCGTCTGGGCAGCGCGCGGGGGGCGGCTTGCAAGAACGGGCGATTGGAGCAGTTTCTCACCGCGCGCGCGGCCCGTGCCGTCGACCCGAGTGAGCCGCCGGCGCGCGCCTAACGCCGCCGCCGCGGCTGCGCTCGACGCGTCGTCGTGGGCCGTGGGCGATGCGGCCCTGCGCGCTGCCTGCGTTCTCGCTGCTCTCGGCATGTGCCCACCACAGCCAGACAGTAGAGTGGTGATGACGAGGAAGATCGCGGTGGCGCGCTGGTGGCGGCACCGGGATGTGTTCGCGCGGGAGCTCCCAGACGCGCCCGAGCTGGCCGATCGTGCAGCCGCGGTCGTTACTGCCAGGTGGTTCTGCTGCGCGCTCTACGGGCTCTCGGCGCGGACGTGCGGCGGCCGCCGCGTCTATGCGTGCCGTTTCTCGCCGGGCGTGGGCATCGGCGGGGCGATGTGCCCGACCGCGCGGGAGTCCAAGGGCTTCGTCGGGGACCTGGCCGTGCGCGCTGCCTGCGCCATGATCGCTCTCGGAGCGTGTCCGGCGGGGCTCAGCGGGGCGACGCAGGACGGCGCCGTGCCCATGTCTGCGGTGCGTTCGGTGCCGCGCGCCCACTGCGCCCACGGCCGCGCGGGGGACGCGGGCGGGGGAACCGCAGCGCGCGCGCGCCAGTTCTCCCGTCGAGTGGCGTGGGAAGTGCCTGCAGAGCGCAGTGGCTGATCTCGTGGGGGGCGACGCCGCGCGGCATTTCGGTCGCGCGTGTAAGAACCACGAGGGTTCGGGCGCTTGTGGTTCGCTGTTGCAGCGCTGGAATCTGGAGGTCGTGGTCCAGCACTTGCGTTCCCGCTTCCTGCGCTTGCGCGTGTTCTCTGCGGAATCTGCGGAAGCGTTCGAAGCGCAGGAAGGAAGGCGTGTGGTGTGGGCGCTGGGGGACGCGGCGGGCTTCTGCGCTGGTGCTCTGCTGTGGCTCGACGGCGGCCACGTGTGCGCGGTGGAGGAGTGGGTGGGTTCTGGAGATGTAGAGTGGGGGGAAGACGAGAGCGCGCCGTGGTGTCGCGTCGTCGCTCGCGGGATTTCGAGCTCGGTGTCGCGGTCGCCGCGAGCGGGTGCGGGGCGTGGCGCGCTGAGGGGCGGGGCGCCGAAGCGCCGCGTGGAGCAGGGTGCCGCAGGGGCGCAGGGCGCGCGCGGGGGCGCGCGCGACAGTGTGGACGCGGAGGTGTTGGCGCGCATGACTCGCAATCAGTTGCATGAGCTGGCAACGCGATTGCGGGCGGAGGGCGACGAAGACGCGCCGCCCTCGCGGCAATGGAATGTTCAGCAACAGAAGCGGGTGCGATTGGAGGCCGATGCGCACAGGGCTGCGCTCGCGGCGCACCTGGGCATCGACATGAGCGGTGTCCAGCATGCTGGCGCGGAGGCGCGATCGCGGGACCACTCGGAGGAGATGCTGGGCGAGCTGGCGAGGCACGTGGAGGAGCACGGCCGTTTGCCGCACCAGCGTGAGTCCGCGCTCGGAAAATGGGTTGATCACGTGAGTTCTGGGGAGGTGGCGCTGACCCCCGAGCAGCGCGCGCGGTTCGACGGGCTCGTGGACCGGCGGGAGGAGAGGCGTGCGCGCGCCCGCGCGATGCTGGACCGCATCGGGGAGCACGTGGAGGTGCTCGACGAGCTGCCGAAGCGAGGGGCAGAAGACGAGGAGGAGGCAAAGCTCGCGCGTTGGATCCACAATGTCTGCATTGGCCACCACGAGCTGGATGATGACAACAAGGAGAGGTTCGATCGTTTGGTGGACAGGCGTGCGTGGCAGCGGCGGACGGCGCAGGAGCGCGTGCTCGAGGTGAAGGCGTTCGTGGAGAGGCACGGGCGAGGGCCGCAGCGCTTCGGTCACGACGACGATCCGCGGGAGCACCTGCTCGCGCGTTGGGTGGAGCACGTCCGAGAGCGTGCCGTTGAGGGCCTGGACGAGAGCTGGCGCGCGCAGCTGGAGGCGGCGCTGGACGCGGATCTCATCCAGGCCCATTCGCTCGAGGCGTGGTGCGAGAAAAACCGGAGGATGCCCATGGAGAAAGCGGAGGATGACGAGGAGCGCAGGCTGGCGAACTTCATCGCGAACCACGAGCGGAAGGGCCGCGCGACGTCGTTCAACGCGCCTGCGACTTTCGACGTGCTGCGGCAGAAGTACGCGCAGGCGGCCGCCGCGCGCGGCGATGCCGAGCGCAGGGAGGCGGACGCGCGGGCGCTCGAGGCGCGGCGGCAGGAGCTGCTGCAGCGCGCGGCGGAGGAGGAGGAGGCCTGCGAGGAGGAGGAGGAGCAGGAGGAGGGGGGGGCCCGGCCGACTGCCTCGCGGAGGAGCGGCGCGCGGAGGTCACGCCGGATAGGTTCGCTAGGTTCCAGAGGGCAGACAGGGCTCTCGCTCGGCGGGTGAAGACCGCGCTCGTGGGCACCCTTATGTCGTACGTGGACGCGCTGCAGGGCGCCCCGCTCGGGCTCGACGTCTTCGCTGCCCTGGCCAAAGACAGGCAGGTCCGCGAAGCCATGGCTGCCCCGGCGGCCGAAGAGCCGCGCCGCGAGGCGCTCGGGGAGGGGGATGAGGAGGAGGAAGAACAGGAGCAGGAGGAAGAGGAGCAGGAAGAGGAGGAGCAGGAGCAGGAAGAGCAGGAGCAGGAGAAGGGCGACGAGGAGCGGCGGGATCAGGAGGAGGGAGACGCAGCGATGGCGGACGCGGAGGCAGAGCCGCAGGGCATGGCGGACGAGGAGGAGCTGCCCACGGGCATCGGCGAGGAGCACAAGGATTTCGTGCGGTACGTGCTGGCGACCTGCATGCTGTCGTCGGTGCCCGTTGCGCCCAGGTTCTTCGCGGGGGAGGCCCCGGGCGCGGAGCTGCAGCGGCAGGTGGCGGAGCTGGAGCGGCTGCGGGACGTCGCCCTGGGGCTCGACGCGGCCACGGCGCAGGACAGCGTGGCGCGGTCGCAGGCGATCCGGCGCCTGCGCCAGGCCGACCCCGAGCTGCTGCGCCGCACGCCCGTGCCCAAGTCGGACGTGCGGGAGCCTTGGGAGCAGTGGCAGCGCCTGCTCCAACGGCTCGAGCAGGAGGGCGTGGAGCGCGAGGTCTGGGTCTGCTGCCGCCCCGAGCCGCTGCGCTGGCGCGCGCCGCTCCGCGACGACGGCAAGCCCGGGCCGGTCCGCGCGCCGCTGCTGCCGTCGCTGGGCGCCGCCGAGGGAGAGGTCTGGAGGCCGGGGGAGGTGCGCGAGGCGACGCGGCAGGCGCGGTACGCAGAGCAGGCGCGGCGGGACGGCGCTGCTGGCGCCCCGGTGCACGGCAGCGTGCTCCTGCGCCTGGCCTCTGTCCAGCAGGATTGCGTGTCCGTGTGTCTGTGTTCCTTTATGTTAATGTGTCTGTGTGTCTGTGTGTGTCTTTTGTGAGTATGTGTGTCTGTGTGTCGTGTGCCTTTGTGTCTCTGTGTCTGTGTGGCTGTGTGTCTGTGTGTCTGTGTGTCTGTGTGTCAGCGTGTCAGTGTGGCAGTGGCAGTGTGTCACTGTGTCAGTGTTTGTCAGTGTGTCTGTGTGTCTGTGTGTCTGTGTGTCTGTGTGTCTGTGTGTCTGTGTGACCGTGTGTCTGTGTGTCTGTGTGTATGTGTATGTGTGTCCGTGTGTATGCGTGTCTGTGTGTCTGTGTGTCTGTGTGTCTGTGTCTGCGTCTCTGTGTGTCTGTGTGTCTGTGTGTCTGTGCGTCTGTGTGTCTTTGTGTGTTTGTGTGTCTGTGTGTCTGTGTGTGTGTGTACCTGTGTGTCTGTACGTCTATGTGTCTCTGTGTCTGTGAGTGAGTGTGTCTGTGTGTCAGTGTGTCAGTGTGTCCGTGTGTGTCTCTGTGTCTGTGTGTGTGTCTGTGCGTCTATGTTTCTGTGTGTCTGTGTGTCTGTGTGTCTCTGTGTCTGTGCGCGTGTGTATGCGTGTGAGTGTGTGGGTGTGTGTCTGCCTGTGTGCGCGCGCGGCGCTGGGGCCCCCGCGCTTTGCCCCAGTGGCGTTCCGCGAGGGCGGAGTGGCTGGAGTGCAGGGAGGTCCGGCCGCAAAATGGGGCGGTGCCTCCCCCCTCCAGAGCGCCGGCGGGGAGGCCGGGGGCGCGTGGTGTGTGCTTGTGTGATTTGGGTGCGTGTGCGTGTCCGTGGGTGTGTATGTGAGATGTTGTGTGTTTGTGTGTGTGTGTGTGTGTGTGTGTGTGTGTGTGTGTGACCTTCGCGCGTGTGTTTGACCTCTGCGCGTGTGTGTGCGTGTGTGTGTGCGTGTGTGCTGAGCATGCTGGCGTGCGTTTGTGTCCTCGTGTTGTATGTGTGTGGCCGTGCGTGCGTGCTGATGTGCGTGTGCTCGTTTGTGTGAGCGCCTCTTTGCTATCCGGGTTTTGGACGCTTCCAAGTTGTTTTCCGTCGTACACAATGTTGGTTCCCTCAGTCTTTTGATCGAAATAATGCAGCCAGAGCCCTAAGGATTGCACCATCGAAAGCGACATGATTCACTGCATAGAATAAACATTCAAATTTGCAAAACGAATTTCAAAATCCCTCGCCATCTTCGATGAACCGACCCTAGGTCACCACATTGTCCGCCCGGGCCAGGTTGTCCACTAGCCGCATCCCGCGCCGGAATTTCTTTAGCTCACCGTGCCGAAGAGCTCTACGAGGTAAACCCGGAGGGCGAAGAGACCCTCAGGAACGGGAACTCTTTCGTGGAGAGCTCTGGGGGGCTCCCCTGCAGCGCTTGTAAAGCGCTGCCGGGAACGCTTTCACGAGTGCCAGCGCGCGTGACGCGTACAGGCACGCGTGGACGCGTGCCGGAAACGCTCCTGGACCCGCTGCGACCTCCGTCGAGTTGCTGCGAGGATCGTGGGGCGGCTGAGATGGGGTGCTGGCAGGCCCACCACCGTCCGGCTTCTAATTTAAAACCCTCTAGCTCTCAGAGAGCTCTTTGGGAAAAAATGTACAATCTCCGAAAAACCGGCCGAAGTGTGACGCATTGTCCGCCCGGGCCGGCTGGGTCAACTAGCTGCACCCCGCGCCGGAATTCCTCCTAGCTCATCGCTGCCAAAGAGCTCTACGAGGTACTTGGAAGCGTCCAAAATGGGAACGGGCGGTAAACCGTCAACCAGGTTACTGCCGGGGCCCTCGTAGAGTTTTTTTCCTCACACGGCGCTCCTCGGTAGACATGTAGAAAGCGTCTGGAGCAAGACCTGAAAAACTCGAAAACAAGGCGCCGGCGGTAAACCGTCAACCTTTCTTACTGCCGGGGGAATCGTAGAGCTTCCTGACCATGTATTATGTCTGAAGAATTCGCAGAGAACGAATAGTTTTTCAGTCCGAGCGCTGATAGCAGACTGATCTCAGGCGTCTAGAGTTCTATAGCCTATCTGCAGCGTGTAGAAAATACCATTAGGAAGAAAATAACAGAGTACGAATCCGTGTTTGGCATCTGCGCTCACAACAGACCCAAACCAAGCGTCTGGATTCTTCGCGGCTCATGATGTCCTTCTGATTTTTCGGCCGCGGAGCGCTCGAGCTGCTCTGCAGCTCGAGTTCAGTGAAGAAATCCCACCAGCCCTTTGGGCGTGAGTGGTTTAGCGAGCTCTCTGTTCTCAACTTGCATTCACGTCAGTAGTGCCAGAAGGTAACCGCATCTGTGGTTACTGCATGACCTCGCATTGCTTCTACTTTTACACTCTTTCAGTTTCTCATTATGGTGTGCACGTGGTGCGTGCTGCATCTCAGTTTATTGTCGGGAGTTGTTGATTTGTGCGCACACATACGTTGATTGCACATTTCTTATACAGCTTCGCTGCATAATCTTGCCGCTTCAATCTTCCAGCTTTGCTGCCTCTGTACAGCTTTGCTGTTAGTATTCTCTGTGTCCTGGCCTGCTCCCATGGGAGCTCGAATCGGCCAACGCAGAGATCGCAGACCTGATTGACGGTTTACCGCCGGCTTCCCGGCCCCAACGGACAATGTGTTAAATTTGGGCCGGTTGGGCAAACATTGTGACATATTTGAACATTAAGAGCCAGTATTTTTCGCACCTCGAGTGGGTTATGTCGCGTCTGCTTGTGAAATTCCCAGGTCCGTAGCTGCAGTATTGCGATCGAGGCGCGGAACGGACTTTTGATGCAAACCAACATGTTTTTTTTGTTTTTTTCCTGAGCTTTCCAGCTGACGCTTGATGAAGGTCCTTCCATGTGTTCCGAGCAGCGCCGCGCGGGAAAAGAGCTATCGTTATCGCGCTAGAGGAATTTCGGCGCGGGGCGGAGCTAGTTGGTCGACCCGACCAGAAAGGGCAATGTGATAACTTGGGCTCGGTTTTGCTAAGATTTGAAGATATTTAGCCTGTCATTTTGAGATATCAGATTTTTACGTCTAGCATTAGCGTTTAAATTTTATTCAGAGAAAGAATACCTGGTAGAGCTCTTCGTTATCGATGAGCTAGAGGAATTCCGGCGCGGGGTGGAGCTAGTACCTCGTCGAGCTCTGAAGATAAGAAGAGCTAGAAGAATTCCGGTGCAGGATGGAGCTAGTTGACCGGCCCGACCAGAAAGGACAATGCGACAACTTGGGCTCGGTTTTGCTTTGATCTGAAGGATATTTATTATATCTTCTGCGAAGTTCTCTGCTTCGATTCCGAGCACTCTTACGCGTGTAAGGAGCTCTGCGTGTTGATTTGTGCACGCATATATGTAGATAGCACACTTCACACACAGCTCCGCTGCAGATTCTTGCCATTTTAATCTATCAGCTTCGCTGCTCTTGTACAGCTCCGCTGTTTAGGTTTTCTGTGTCCTGGCCTGCTCTCCAGGGAGCTTGAATCGGCCAGCGCAGACTACGCGGACCAGGTTGACGGTTCACCGCCGGCGCCACTCTGCCAAAATACCTCGTAGAGGTCTGACGATATGAAGAGCTAGAGGAATCCCAGTGCAGGGGGGTTCTAGTTGGCCGGCCCGACCAGAAAGGACAATGTGACAACTTGGGCTCGGTTTTGCTAAGATTTGAAAGATATTTGACAATTGATTTAGAAACCAGATTGTTGCGCTGAGTATTCGAATATAGGCTTTGTTCTGAGAGCAGCTCAGCTCTCCGGAAGGAGTTCTACTATCGGTTTATTTCCCGGAGCCGACCTCATATTGACATGAATAAATGCAAAAATGAAGATTTTAAGACAATCTTCTGCGAAGTTGTCTTCTTCGATTCTGAGCACTCTTACGCGTGTAAGGAGCTCTACGAGGTTCCCGGCGGTGACCAGGTTGCTGCTGTCCCTCCTCGGGGAGCTCAGCGGCGACCTGGCCCGTCGGTGGCCTCCTCGAGCCGCATTGTGCGGACAGGTTTCTGTGCCCACACACGTATCGTACGCCACTGGGCCGTCCCATATCTTCGGGTACTTCGTCGGCTGCGACGACCTTCTCTCCGTGGGCCTACAGACGATAGGCACCAGGTTCTCTGTTGTGTCAAGTGAGACAGCTCCCATTGGAGCAGGTGCATAGGCCGCTTGCTTTGATCGTACTTGCTGCATTTGTTGTCCTGTACTTCCAGTCCGCTTGTTTTGTACTTGTTGCATTGTCTGCTTGCACTTCCAGGCCGCTTGTGATTGTACTTGCCGCATTTGTTATCTTGTACGAGTTGCTCTCAGCACGTATCCAATTTTGACTTTGGTCGCAGTCTGAGTACTCTTATTCGCAACGCAGTGGGAACCTTAGGGGTGGTTGGAATCGTTTCTTTCGTTTCACTATTGCTCTTGTACACGTGTGGTTTCTTTGACATTGAGGTACTTTGACAGTTTTGTGACATTGGAGTATCTTGTTATTGAGGTCTTTGGTCATCCGATTTCATACTTCGCCTCGAGTGAAGTTCAGATTTCATTGCGCTTGATTTCCACATACTTCGAGTTCGAACTATTGTGATTTGTCATTGCGTTGCCTTTCCTCATGCCTGTGTGAGTTGTCGTGCATGCACGTGTGTTGAATATGAGCTTCGCCTGATCTTCAGTTTGTTCGGATAAGAGCCCGCGCTCGCTCTAAGTAGTGGTGGGTGTCTTGGCTCACTCTGTATGTTGCCCGCTTAATTCATTATCAAGTCCACATTTCGACGTTGTGTTTCACGTGCGTTGTCTTTCAGTGGTGCTGAGACGGTAATCGCTATATGTGGTTACTGCATGGTCTCGCATTGCTTTGAAGCGCACTCGCTATTTTTGTTCTCTTAGTTTCGTGTTTTTCTCAGTGGTGTTGAGACGGTAATCGCTGTATAAACCAGTGGTTACTGTATGGTCTCTCACTGCTTCTAGCTTTGCTTCCATATCTATGGTCTGCATTGCTTCTCTCATTTTTTTGTTAGTTGTTTTCTCGTGTACTTGCAGTCTTGTGCATATCTGTACAGCTTCGCTGTTTGAATGCATCTCTGCTTTAATCTTTGCAGCTTCGCTGTTTAGGTTCTTTGTGTCCTGGCCTGCTCTCCAGGGAGCTCGAATCGGCCAGCGCAGACATCGCAGACCAGGTTGACGGTTCACCGCGGGCGCCAGTGACAGTGCCGATCCCGCACATGTTTCTTCATAGTGCCCAAGCGACTTGATATCGAAATTGCGCGCGAAAATAACATCGAAAATGATGGAGAAAGAATGCTCACAATTCGAGAAGAAAAATCCGGTCGAGGATTCCTTGTCTCTCTCTTGTCGAGATAGCGGCGCAGCGCAGTGATGGGCTTGCCACTCCCACCCCTAACCTCAGACGGCCTCTTGAAGTACCTGGCAGAGCTTTTCGACGAGATGAGCTAAGAGGACTTCGGGCGCAGGGGGGAGCTAGTTGGTCCACCCGCCCCGGTCAGAACGGACAATGTGGTGACCCAGGGTCGGTTTTTCGAAGGTTGTGAAAGATTTCAAAGTTCGTTTTCAGAACCTAGATATTAGTCCGCTGCAGTCGATCATGACGCGCTCGATGGTGCAATTCTGAGGGCTGTAGATGAAATATCTCGATCTTTGGAGGAACCTTCGTCGTACAAAATCCCAACAATAGATTTTGTGCGATTCTGTTTGTTCTGTTCAGACAAGGGTCCCGGCGGTAAGCTGGTTGACGGTATACCGCCGTCTGCCAGTTGATGCCGAAGAGCTCTACGAGGTACGAAGCCCTGGTCGTTTGAACTGTACCTCGTAGAGCTCTTCGGCGAGATGAGCTAAGATGAATTCGGGCGCAGAGTGGAGCTAGTACCTCGGAGAGCTCTTCGGCATCGATGAGCTAGAGGAATTCCGGCGCGGGCTGCAGCTAGTTGGCTCACCCGGCCCCGGCGGACAATGTGAGAACTGTGGGTCGGTTGGGCGAGCATTGTGAGAGATTTCAACATTCGTTTCAAGAACTGGTATTTTTCGCATCTGTAGTGGGTTGTGCCGTCTGCCAGTAGAAATATCAGATTTGTAGCTGCAGTATTCCTATCAAAACACTTGGCGGAACCGACATTAGATAAAACTAAACAAAGGTATTTTTCAAGGGTTTTGCATCTCAGGCTTCGTGGAGCTCTGTCCAAGTATTCCGAGCAGCGCCGCGCGAGAAAAGAGCTCTACGAAGATTCCGGCGGTAACCTGGTCGACCCGGCCTGAATCGGTGAAGATTGTGAGAGATTTGAAAGTTCGTTTTGCGAATCCAGATTCCTATCCCCTGCAGTCGATCATGGCGCGTTCGATGGTGGAACTTTCAGGGCTCTAGGTGCAGTATTTCGATCAAAACATTTGGAGGAACCGTCCTTGAAGCTGACATTCGACAACGTTTTTTCTGGTTGTCTGGGACTGATTCGGTATATTGAGATCTCTACGAGGGCGCCGGCGGTAACCTGGATGATGGTTGACCGCCGGCTCCCAGTTGGCCCGCCCGGCCCAGGCAGACAATGTGTCAACCTGGGGTTGGTTTTTTGAAGATTCTGAGAGATTCTGAAATTCGTTTTGAGAATCGGTATTTTTCGCACCTGTACTGGCTTATGCCGCGTCTGCCAGTGAAATTTTCAGGTCCGTAGCTGCAGTATTACCATCAAAACACTAGGGGGAACCGATTTTGGATAAAAACCAAGAATCGAAGCTCCTTCCATGTCTTCCGAGCAGCGCCGCGAGAGAAAATATGAGCTGACTGCTCGCGTGACAAATAAGAGGCTTCGCTTCGCCTGAGACTTCGTTGGGCCTGGCCTCAGTGGCCAAGACGGTCCCAGGAAAGACGAAAAAAAAAACGTGGTTGACGGTTTACCGCGGGCTCCCAGTGGCCGTGGTGGCCGTGTACCTCGTAGGCGCGCTAGTCTAAAGTATCTAGACGCCTGAACCCGGTCTACCATCAGAGCTGGGTTCGAACAACTATTGGTATTATGCTAATCTTATCAGAGATGGGGATGGTTTTCTGGACTACATCGAGCTGGAGATGAGCTGCATAGCTTTTTGTCACATCATCCGAAAGAAACCCATAATAAGCAATAGTCTAAAGTATCGAGACGCCTGAATTTGGTCTGCTGCCAGAGCTGTGTCAGACAAACTGTTCGTACTCTGCTAAATTTTAGACACATGACGGTAACTTTCTTGACGTAACTCGAGCTGCATGCAGAGGAGCTAGAGAGCTGTTTGGCACATAATCGGAAGGAGTGCATCATAAGCGCTTGTTTCAAGTATCCAGATGCCCGAACTCGTCACCTCCTTCTCCTCCACGTCCTCCTCCATGAGACCGCGCCCTCGCGCGCGCAATGCGATTGCCGCGCCCGCATTGCGCGAGGGAGCTCTACGAGCTTAACATGTTGTGGGCTGATACTGTGATTTTGATAGCTGCCAGCTCGTTCCAATTGACGCGCATGATTGCTGACATGACGTATGCTCTACGCCGTTTTGGGTTTGAGTGGAAAGAGAGCAGTCTCGAATCTATGAAGCTAGGATGCGACCACGACTTGGAGGTGCCTTTGATTGCTCCAACAGCTGGCCCAAGGGAGGACCAAGGGGGACCGAGCAGTGCGAGCCATCTCCAGCTGTTTGAGCAGGAGAGGCGCACGAATGAGTACAAAGTATTGCCACATGTCATCGAACTCAACCAGGTTACGAAGATGGAGATCTTGGGTGCAGTGCTGGATAGGGAGTTCAGAACACATGTTGATAGTATTCGCAGAATGAAGGAAATGGAAAAGCATTCTGTAGTGCTTGCCCCTTTATCATGAACAGGCAGATCGCGATGGAAAAGAAAATCAGAAGATATGTCACGATGGTGCAAACACGCTTTTTGTATGTCATTGAGGGCGTCACCATCGATGCAAGCACGTTGAAGTATATCCATGCACGCGAAGGCGAGCTCCTGTCAAAATTGGTACGGCGCAGGAAAAAGCCCGAGGTGAGTTGGCCCATTTTCGGCCGACGTATGTTCGACATGGGGAGGGGAATTTTGCAGAAGATGGGCAAATCCAGCCTGGTCCAACCCACGCTCTATAAACAATGGATGTGGGCCAAAGATGTAGCGCTATCTTGTTTCCCTGTTGATTCTGATGCTTCGCCAGACTTTGTGAAGAATGAACCTACAGTGACGGGGGGTTCTGAAGAGTCTGGGGCGTCAGAAGTTCGATCGGCAAACGCAACGGCATACTTGGAATCGCCGTAAACGTACCACACAATATGCTAGACAATGCCAGGAGGACGAAAAGCGGAGACGTGTTACCCTGGGGACCCCCTTACCTATTGATGCTGGCCCTGTGGGGGCTAGCGGGCCCGCCGAGGAACCGCGGACAAAAGCTAGAAGGATCACGTCAACCAATTCGAATCTCGGGACGGCTTTGCAGGCACGTGCTCTTATGCTGGTGGAGGGGAGGCAATGGAGTAACCAAATCGACGCCTTCTGTGCCAGTGTGGGCACACGGACAGCGAGGTCGCTCACCCGTAAGTGTGCGGGTGGACAGAGCGGTGCTTTCATGCTTGGGCTTCGCTCTCTGAAAATGTGGGCACTGAGATCTGGATGACTGGCATGTTAGGCTGAGCGGAAACGGATTGGATCCGCTTCTGTAAAGACGTTTGTACACACTATGACGTACAACATAACATATTCAAATCTTTTGTTCTGAAGGAGCCGCATACATACTGCAGTAAGCTGGAGGCGGAGGAGGAGGCTAAAGAGATCAATGCGGAGCAGAGAGCTATCAGGCTGGCCAGAGTCTTTGAAGAACAATCGGGGTGGCTGTTTGACGGACATTCGCTCGCAGTCGAACTTGCTGGTGACTCGCAGGTGGTGATCAACTGGCTTTTAGGGGTGTGGCAGACCTCTAACCTCGTATATTCTAGCACATTGCACGAGGCACAAAATGAGGTGTACGAGCTTACCATTTTTGCCAATATGAGACCTCCGAATGCTGGGCATCACATGATCAAATGGGTGTACCGTGAAGGGAACGAAAGGGCGGACGAGCTGACCTGGGAAGCACGAAGGGGCAACACGGGACGACGATACAAACATGACATCATTCAGGAAATCCGTAATCACAACATCAAAATCAATGCTCTTCGTGGTGCATTCGATGGAGGGCGGCCCGAAATGGGTGTTGGATGTGGCTGGCTTATCGACGTGCGTGCATACTTTATCTCCCCATCCCTCACTTCTTCTCCTGATCTGATTTGCTTTGACCACGCGCCGATCTGGATGAATAACATAATGGCTGACGCCTTCCTCCTCCCTCCCAGCTGCACTGTCGCGCAAGCCGAGATAAGAGCTGCCTGCCGCCTACTCTCTGGCCTGCAAGAGTTCGTGCGTTTGGCATGCCTCTGCTAGCCTACACGAGTACGTGCGTTTGGCATTTTCTCCGCCTGCCCGCGCCCTGGACTGAAAGAGCTCGTGCTTTTGGCATGTCTCTGCCTGTTGTGGTTCCCTGACCTGCGGCCCTGACGGCCGCTGCCTGGTCTGACCGCAAACCGCAAACCAAGGTTGACGGTTTACCGCCGGCTCCCAGTTTTGGGAACCACTATTTATGTCACGTGAAGTGGGTAATGCCGCGTTTGTCTGTCAACTCCTTAGGTCTGTAGCTGCAATATTACTGTCAAAAACTTGGGGGAACCATCAACCGTCGGGATGCATTTTTCGAAATAGTAAAGAATCTTGTATATTTTTGAGCCGATGTTTACTCGAGCTTTCTCGTCGGAATCAAAGCACTTTGTCTTCATTCTAGAGCTCTTCCCAAATACGCGTGACCCCAGGATGCGCGTAGCGCTTCCGCAGAGCTTCGCAAAGTGTCGTTTCTAAGCTTCCCGAAGCGACGTCTCCGCGCTCCCGAATCGTCGCTTCGCAGTTTTCCCAGCGCACCACTGCTTGCTTCAATTCCCAGAGCTCTTCGCCATCGATGAGCTAGAGGAATTCCGGCGCAGGGTCAGTTATTACCTTATAGATTTCTTCGCCATCGATGAGCTAGAGGAATTCCGGCGCAGGGTGCAGCTAGTTGGCCCACCCAGCCCAGGCGGACAATGTGACGACCTGGGGGCGGTTTTACGAACATTGTAAGGGATTTGAACATTCGTTGCAAGAACCGGTATTTTTCTCACCTGTAGTGGGTTATGTCGCGTCTGTCAGTGAAATTCTCAGGTCCGTAGCTGCAGTATTATTATGAAAACACTTGGGGGAAACGACTTTGCATGAAAACCGAAAAACGTGTGTGTGTGTGTGTGTGTGTGTGTGTGTGTGTGTGTGTGTGTGTGTGTGTGTGTGTGTGTGTGTGTGTGTGTGTGTGTGTGTGTGTGTGTGTGTGTGTGTGTGTGTGTGTGTGTGTGTGAGCTTACGCTCGAGAAAGCTTCCTCTTGAGGCTCGAGAAAGCTTCCTCCATCTGTTTCGAGCAGCGCCGCGCGAGAAAAGAGCTCTACGAGGCTCCCGGCGGTAATCTGGTTGACGGTTTACCGCCGGCTGCCAGTTGGCCCCGTGATCCTCGTTGCCGTGGCCGTGGCGGCCGTGGCCGTGGCTGTTGGCAGTAATTTTATCGTCAAAACACTTGGCCATGGTGGTGGCGTCGTGTTGGCCGTGGTGGCTGTGCCGTGGCCGTGGTGGTCGTGCCTTTGGCCGTGCTCACCGTGGCCGTGGCCGTGGTGGCCGTGGTCGTGGTCCTGGTGGAGGTGGCGGAGCCGTGGCCGTTGGCCGTGGCCGTAGTAGTCTTGGCCGTGGTGGCCGTGTCGTGGCCGTGGTGACCGTGGCCGTGACCGTTGTTAGAGTTTATGCGACTTCGGTGTCTCCACGCTTTTTGACAAAAATATTGCAGCTGCGAACCTCAAGATTCGACAAACAAACGCGGGGCAACTTACCCCACGTGAAAAATATCGGGGTTTCCAAAACGAATGTTCAAATCTCTCAGAATCTTTGGAAAAATCCGACCCCAGGTTCGCTCGGTGAGCAAAGCCTGAAGGCTAACGATCTCTCCGTGGCATGGCGGCCAGCACATATGGCCATAATAACGGAGCCACAATCCGAGTGACATAGGCACCATACAAGCTCAGCGACAGACGATGTGGCGAGATGCGAGGCGAGAAGAGATTAACAAAAGAAGTCAACACAAATGTCAAAACACCACTTCGAGCTGACGGGTCGCGATCCCTGCGAGCTGGACTGGAGCAGTTGGTGAGACTTGGGTGCAGACAAGAGGGATCCAGCCAAGTCTCAGTGAGACAAACGAGGTCTTGGGGGTCTCTTGGGGCCGTGTCTTGGGCCTCTTGGGCGATCTCTCGGGGCACTTGGGCCGTCTCGGGCCGGAAAGCCGAAACAAAGCAAATGCCGCAATCCTTCAAAACCCATAGTCACTGATTTTGGGCTTTTCGGGCCTTCCTGGAGGCCCTCTTGGAGGCCTCTTGGGCCGTCTTGGGCCATCTTAGGGCCATGTTCGGCCGTCTTGGTGGGCTCCTGGTCCGTCTGACGCCGTCGGAAGCCGTTTGGAGGGCCTCTATGGGCCGACTTGTGGCCGTCTTGGAATGCTCCAGGGCCGTCTTGGAGGCTCATCTTGGGCGTCTTAAAGCCCTCCTGTGCCGTCTGGGGGGCCTCTTGGGGCCATCTTGGGGTCCCCTTGGGCCGTTCTGGGGCCATCTTGGAGGCCTCTTGGGCGATCTTTCGGCGATCTCCGGAGGCTCTTGGGCCGTCTCGGGCCGTTGGAAGGCCGAAAACATAGCAAATGTCAAAGTCCGTCAACAACCCCAGGACAAACAATGTTTTGGGCCTCTTCTGGCCTTCCTGGAGGCCCTCTTGGGGGCCTCTTGGGCCGTCTTGGGCCAGCTTCGAGCCAACTTCGGCCATCTTGGTGGGGTGCACGTCTTGGGGGCCTTTCGGGGCCGTCGGGAGACGTCTTGGGGGCCTTTCGGGGCCGACTTGTGGCCCTCTTGGGGCGCTTCGGGGCCGTCTTGGAGGCCACCGGGCGTCTTGGAGGCCATCTTGGGCGTGTTGGGGGCCTCTGGGGCCGTCTTGGGGCCCTCTTGGGCCCGTCGTGGAGGCCACTTCGGCCGTCGTGGGGCCCTCTTTGGGGCTTCTTGGGCGATCTTGGGGTGGGGGCCTCTTGGGCCGTCTTGGGCCGTCGGAGAGCCGAAAAGGCGCAAATGCTACAATCCTTCAAATACCTAAGGACAATTAATGGTTTTGGCCCTTTCGGGCCTTGCTGGAGGACCTCTTGGAGGGCTCTTGGGCCGTCTTGGAGGCCTCTTGCGGGCATGTTGGGCCGTCGTAGACCATCTTGGGTACGTCTTGGGCCGTTTTGGAGGCGTCGTGGGGCCATCTTAGCCGTCTTGGAGGCCATCTTGGGTTGTCTTGGACGCCATCTTGGGCCAACTGGAGGAAACAAAAGCACGACATATGCGTTTCGAACGCCTTTCCGGGTGGCCGGCGGGGCGGGCCGAAGCCCCAGGGGGAGTTCTTGTGAAAAAGAACCAAAACCAGAACCGAGAGGATTCAGCGCGCCAGGCACCCCTGCGATGAATCGACAGGGGGCGGCGGATTTGGTGGCCCGCGGCCCATCCCGTCACCGTGCCTTCGCATGATACTGTTGGGGGCTCTCTTGGGCGCTCGGGCGATTTCAGGCCCCTCTTGGATTATCTAATGGTCGCGGCCCATCCCGCCGCTGTTCCTGGCTGGGTCGTTTCGAGGCCGCTTGGGAGCCTCTTGGGAGCCTCTTGGGAGCCTCGTGGGGATCACTTGGGGCCTCTTGGGGGCTGCTTGGGAGCCTCTGGGGGCTTCCTGGGAGCTTCTTGGGGCGGTGAGCTCGAAATTTCGTTTCGTGTTCGCTCTCCGGGGCTCGTCTTGGGGCGTTCTTGGGGCCGTCTTGGGCTGGGCGTCTTGGAGGCCTCGGGGCCGTCGTAGCGGCCGTTTTTGTCGGCTGTTTTTTGGCGATCTTTGGAGCCTCTGGGGCCACCTTGGAGGATCGGGAAGCCGAAGAGGCAGAAATGTAAAAACCAGTCCCAAACCAACGGAATTTCAATACATCTTACCTCTTGGGGCCCTTTGGGAGTTCTCTTGGAGGCTTGCTGGGGCGACTTAGAGGCATCTTGGGCCGCCTCGAGGCCATCTTCTTCTTCTTGAAGCACTCTTTGAGCGATTCTGCGATTCTGGGTCATCTTAGGCCGCTCTCAGAGCATCTTGGACCTGATCAGCCGCAGGAGGGCAACCTGTCGCGAACCAATCAATCAATCAATAACGCCGTGTCTGCACGACACATCGGCTGAAGAAGTGCCGGCGGCTGGAGGCGCACGTCCATGCCACGGCGCAGAAAAGCAAGGGCAGTTCAGGAAAAGGCGTGCCTTCTGGCGATTGTCTTCCGCACTTGCTGACTTCCACGCTTGCTGGCAACCTGTCGCGAGCGCGGCTCGAAAAATGATAGTGGGGACCGTATGTGGATGACATCCCATTGCGAGCGCCGCCGCTCGTGCCGGCAGGGGTGAGACTTGTCAGCGTACGCGTGCTGATTATCACAGGTAGTTGCAAGTTCCCGTGAAGCTTCGCTGCCACTGTGTTTCATCAGACGTTCGTTGCCACTGTGTTGCATCAGCCCAGCCCAGGATGTATGATTGGGAGGCGAGCAGCGTGAGTGTGTGAGTGAGAAGGGCAGCTCTCTTGAGACATAGCTTATCCCACAAAGTGGGATGGCAGGTGTTGCCGCAATCTGACGCCTTGAAGCCGCGTTACGGATCCGCCCGCAAATCCTGTCAGAGCGCTGGTCTCGTTTTTTGTCCTCGGCCATAGGCTGGCGATGTCTCGGGGCGCCTGGGATCGTCCCGCTGTGTCTTCGCCGTTTGCTGCTTTCCGGGGGCTTCGAATCGTCCAACGTCTGTCTCAAGGCTGGTCTGGTGGCGCCATTCGGCGCTCACCGCGGCACTTCTGACGCCGGTCTGGTGGCGCCTTCGGGCTGCTCACCGCGGCGTGTGTAATCATAGCACGGAGCAGTGCGGTACATCTTTGAGCCCTTTTTTTCCGTGTAACTTTTTGGCTCAAGCCCAAACGGGTTTGTGGCCTAAACAGGTTGAACTGCCAGTGTCTTTGCGATCCACGTGCCGGTGCATGGGAAAAAAAGGCGAAGTGGCGACCTCGGACCAAGCGGGCTGGAGAGCAAGTCAGAGCCAGAACCCAGTACTACACGGGGGTCCAGGAGATCGGGCATCAAGCAAGAACGAGCGAGGCCAACGTAGAGGCCAACGGGAACCAGAACACCGAGCAACAGCTAGGGCGGTTGGGAGCCGGAACAGCTGAAAAACAGCAGACACTCGACTTCCACAGTTAAGAGCCTTGCTTGCAACCACAATGGCGTATCGACCAACGTTGATTCCATTGGCGGGCCCGCCGAGGATGGACCCAGTGGCTGGACCGCCGAGTCCAGACCGTCAGGAGCAGCAGGGAGCGGTGGACCGTAGCCGGTCGCCCCACATCCCGATCGCGGACGAGGCGACCGACTTGAGCGTCGACTGGGCGCGGGAGTTGAGCAGGATCATCGAGAACGTGGGCGAGGAGAGGATCCACGAGAGGATGGAGGAGTTCGAAGTGGAAGCAAGACGCAGTCGTTGGGAGGCAGAGGAGACAGTTGCACGACGACTGCGAGAGCGTTGCGCAGCCGAGGCGGTTGTCGAGAGCGGCGCGAGGGACGAGGTAATCCAGGCGGCGGAGCACAACGCGAGGCACGAGGTGCAGGCGATCCGGGCCGAGGCGCAAGAGCGCGAACGGCTGAGGGACCAGCAGCTCTTCGCGGAGCTCCGCCAGCGCGTTGAGGTCGTGGAGCACGAGGCGGCCCAGAACCAGGATGTTCGTTGTAGGCAGGTGGTCGAGGGCATTGCGGAGGAATGCCGCGACGGCTATCGAGCAGAGCTTCGCGGCGAACTCGGCGTTCAAAGGCAGCATTTCCTCTTGACCGAGGAAGGGGTCGAGCGGCAGGTCGCCGCGAGATTCCGGAAGCTTGAGGTGAGCGCCGAGCGCCGCATGCGCGTGACCGAGGAGGGCTTGCGAAACGAGTGCGTCCACCTCGAGGGGCGCAGCGACATGCTGGAGCTGCGCGCGCGCACCCGAGCGGCCGAGGCCGCGCGAGTGCAGGCGGTGGCCGCGGCCCGACAGCAGATCGCCGTGGAGGCGCGGGATAAGCAGTTCTTCGACGAGCAGTTGGTCTACGAGGAGCGGATCGAAATGCTGCGCGACCGGGTCCACGAGGACTCCGAGGAGGCGGCTGTTTGGCGATGACAGAGCGACTTAACTTACGAGCAGCTTCAGGACAGCAACAGGTACTCCGAGGAGTTCAGCAAGGAACCCAACGAGTACATCCAGAAGCTGGGGGACGAGATCAGCGACGCCTTCCAGCGCTGCGTGGAGGCGAATGCCAGGACAACGAGGGCAGAGGTACAGGCGGAAAGTGAGATGCGGAAGGTGGCCGAGGTCAGGCGGGAGCTGGCCGCGGCTCAGAGATCCGCGCACCACACTGGAATGACGACGGCGCCCGCGCCGCGCGTGCCGATCGCCATGCTGCCTCCGCTCGCCAAGGGAGTCGTCAACCCACTTACGTCCTGTGGATTCTGCATTGGGAGCGCGGCGAGTCGTAGTCGCGCAGACCCCGCGGCAGCAGCTCCGATGGCCACCGCGCCGGCGATGCCGTCGGCGGCGTCGCCTGGCGCTCTGCCAGGCACAGGCCTTGGGGCGGGCTCGCCAACGCAGCATTGCATTGCCGGCAGCGACAGCGAGGACGAGGACGAGGCCTTCATGCGCCGCCGCACGACGGTCAAGAAGATGAAGATCGACCCCCTCGCGAGCGCAGCTGGTCTCCGCAAGTGGACCAACGATTTGATGACAGAGTGTTGCCGCGTTTCGAACCGCTCAAAGGTCAGGGCGATGAAGTACGTGAAGAGCGCCTTCGAGGCTGACCGCGTCGAGGATGTCGAGTACATTCCCAAGAAGTGGGAGTTCTTCGACACGGAGCTCTGCTCCGCGCTGAAGAAAGGCGCGTCCGGCGCCATAGGCCGGCAGCTGACGGTGCACCAGGAGAAGAACGCGCGCTTCGGCGCGCCCGCGTCCAGCAGGGCGGTCCTCTACATGATCCTCCGGCGTTTCGAGCTCGACCACGGCAAGGCGCGCCGCGTTCACCTCACGGCGCTCAACGCTCTGAAGTACAATGGGGATCTCGAGGTGTACCTCGACGCCCTGGGCGCCAGGCTCGCCCTGATGAGCGTCGAGCCGGACGAGGCGCTGCTGCTCGCGATCGTCGAGCCAGAGCTCCGGAAGGTCCCCGACCTCGCGTTCGAGTTTGCCCAGTTCGACGCCCCAGAGAAGAGGCTGCAGTTCCTGTGCGATTCGGCCAGGAGGGCGCGCGCGAGAGCTGCGCAGAACAAGACCGTCGACGCCCTGACCCCGACGCCGAAGCAGGTGAAGCAGGTCAGGCAGGCCACGCCGAAGGGGAAAGCCAAGGCCGCGGCCAGGGAACTGGCCAAGCCTGCACCTGAGCATCGCAGGTCGCCTGTGGATTCTGGAGGTCTGGGAGCTGCAAGTTCGGCGACAATTGCAAGCGCGTCCACTGGAAGGACAGCGTTCACACGCCCACCTCGGCCTGGCCAGCAGGGGCCGCGGTCGCCCTCGGGCGGCAGCCCGGCGACGCGTGCAAGTTCTTCGCGGACGGCAAGTGCTCGCACGGGGACAAGTGCATCTACAAGCACGGCGACGGCGACAAGCGGGACCTCGCGGCGGTCTTGAAGGCGAAACGCGAGGCCGAGGCCAAGCAGAAGGGCAAGGGCGGCGGCAAGAAGCTGCACCTCTGCTCGTCGGGGAGCCTGTGCGGCGCCTCCGACACATGGGTGCTGGACGCCGCGGCCAGCTTCGACGCGTCGGGGAAGGGCCTCCAGGGGGCCCACAAGGATCTCCACGACCAGGTCGCGGTTGAGACCGGCGGAGGCAACGTCCACTGCGATCGCGCCGTCGTCACGCACCTCAGCGAGATCGGCGAGGACGTGGAGGCGACCGTGCTCGAGGATGCGGACGAGACGGTCCGCGTGCTGACGGTTGGGCGCCGCTGTGCCCAGTTGGGCTTCGAGTTCACCTGGAAGCCTTTCGCTCCTGCTCCGGACGTTTTCCGGCCTGATGGGCGTCGCGTCGACGTGAAGGTCGACCCCGACTTCGTGCTGTATGTCGAGTCGCAGCCCAAGCCGCGCAGGGGCCCATCTGCGGGCAAGCGGCTGCTGGTCAACGTCGCTGTGGTCGACGACGCGCTGATCGACGATGCCCTGCCTCTGGAGGCGGATCCACCTCAAGACGACGACGTGGAGCTGGGGGAGGACGAGCACGAGGAGGACGAGAAGGACGTGGAGCAGGAGGACGGGGAGGAGATCTCGCAGATCGGGATTGTGGACGAGACTGTGGACCCTGGGCACGACGACGCTGCAAGGCACGTTGCCCGAGTGCTGGAGGTAGGCATCACGAGCTAGGACGGCGACCTGATACAGGACGACAACAATCTTCTTCCGGATCCAGCTTGAGGACTCCGTCGACGACATCGTGCTGCCCTGCGACACGTCGCGCCTCACGAAGGAGCACCTCGCGTTGCGCCAGCCGGCCATGCCGAAGTACTGTCCCGGTTGCCGGGGGGGCAAGCACGCCAAGTGGCCTTCGCGGCGACGCCCGGTCAGCGGCGTGTGCGTTCGCTGCGCCGACGCGGACGAGAGGCCGTTCGGCGCGTGCGTGCACTTCGACCACGTCGTCATGCAGCCGGGTTCGGGGGCCGCTCGAACGGCGAAGTACAGCTTGAACATGCTCCACGAGCGTGCGAAGTTCGCCGGAGTCTTTCCGGCGAGCTCCAGGGACGCCGACACCATCGTCGAGGCCCACCACACCTTCGACAGCGCTGTGCCTGAGATCCGCCGCTGGTGGAGCGACAATGCCCCCGAGCTTGCGGCTGCGAGCCGCAAGATCCGCAGAATGCGGCAGTTCGCGCATTATCGGAGCATCCCGCGCGCGCCGCAGAGCAACGGAGTCATCGAGCGGTTCAACCGCACTGTGGTCGAGGGGGCCTGGGCCTTGCTCCTCATGGCCGCCTTTCCGGCGTCGTGGTGGGTGTGCGCGATCTGTTATTGGTGCATGCAGTACAACGGCCACTACAGGGGGGCGGACGGGTTCACTCCGTACGAGCGCCGCTACAACACGTCCGCCGAGTACGAGCAGTACCCATTCGGAGCGCTGGTATTCGTCGCTGCTGCCCGGCGCGGCGGGGCCAAGCCTTCGAAATGGAGCCCCAGGATGGTGCCGCACGTGCTGGTCGGCATCGGTTGCGGGCCAGGCTTCGCGTGGAACCGGACGTACGGCGTCGTCAAGCTGGAGCGCCTCCTGAGCAGCGACCGGCCGTCCCGGGCAGGCATCAGGTACTCCGCGGAGGTCGACTTCCCGGACCGCATCATCTTCCCCATACGCCAGCGCCTCAAGCTCGCCGGAGCATCCAGGGATGCGAGCTTCCCAGCGCCAGCGGTGACTGATGACAACGAGTCGTGGGCGTTGCAGCTGTCCGAGGTGAGCGAGGAGCCGGGCGACGAGGCCTACGACGGGGCCATGGAGGAGAACGCCCCGAAGCTGGAGCCCGGCAACTTCGTCGAGTCCGTCGTGCTGGACCCCGAGGACTCGCAGGCCGCGGACGACCCGGAGCCAGAGGAGGAGGTGGTCGAGAAGAACGGCGGCGAGCAGGCCGCCACCGAACACGAGCCTAAGGACGAGCCTGCCGAGCTCGGCCATGCGGAGTTGGAGGTTGAGGGGAATCGTGCGCCCAAGGGCTGGAGAATTGACACCTTCCCGCACGGGCACCATACGAGGACGATTTCGGTTCCGCCCTGGAGCCGGAGGCCGCCCACAGTCCTCCCCGAGGCATGGCTCATGTTCAAGAAATCTCACCAGGAGAAGTTGCGCCAGGAGTGGAAGGAGAAGGATCCCGTGGGCTTCGCCGCTCAAGAAGCTCGGAAGGCGGCATATGAACATGCCAAGCGGACCAGGGGGAGCCTCCCGGCAAGTGCCGCGGACGCCGGAAGCGAGGACGCTCGTGGACCCCCGGCTGCTGAAGTACCGGCTGCAGCTCAGCTCATGTACGTGGGCAGGGATCGGCCGAGCGCGAAGCCTGAGTACGAGGCCGCGCATGTGCAAGATGGCCCAGCTGCTGCGACGGCCGGCGCGATGGCCACGCGCCTGAGCCAGTCCGGACTCCGGACTGCAGGGCGACATCTTGCGAACTGCTCGCACGAAGATCCAGAGCGGGCAGTTCGAGGCTGTTGTGGTGGATATATCTACGGAGTAGGATTCGATGATCGCGGGGCTCATGCCGCAGCGCGCCCTGACCGTCAGAGTTACGGAGGGCGACGAGCTGTGCAGGAAGGAAATCATCAGGGCGCTGCACGGCATCGTCCGGGCTTGCAGCCAGCTTGGCATTCCGCTGCACGTCTGGGTCAGCACGGTGCGCACGCCAGGCGAACTCCCAGACCGCCGGGTCGAGGTCGCTGTTGGCCTGTGCCGTCACGTCGTCAAGCAGGGAGGCTACATCTACTGGGGGTGGGCGCCGACGTCCTCCGTTTGGTTGCGCAGCGACGTGCGGCAGCTGCTGGAGTACGCTGGATCTGATCTTCGTGACGTCTCGATGGCTAGCCTCAGCGTGTCTGCCGTGGAGGGCCAGAGCGACGACCCCATCGAGCGCCGCGCGGACGACACCCTGCGCGTGTTCACGAACAGCGCGGGGCTCCGCAAGTTGCTCGAGCCGCGTGGACCTCCGAGTGCCATGCTCCCAGGAGCTCGCACGTCTGATCTGGCAGTCCATCTTGCCCATCGCCGGGGGCCACGCCGACCACGACGACACCGCGCAGCACGACGTCGGCAGGAAGACGCCCAAGTGGTCCGTGCTCGTCACCCGGAAGGTCCCGCTGAAGTCGGAGGAAGCAAAGTCGGCCAAGGCACGGGCTGCCATAGACAAGGAGCTTTGTGGGCACCGTGCCCGGAAAACTTGGGACGAGTCCACGGTGAGGGAATGCAAAGACCTCATGCGCGACAACTCGAAGGCCGAGGTCATGACGGGCCGCATCTTCGGGATCTTGGGCGAGACCAACGCTGAAGCGGAGCGTGCAGAGGATAGGAGGATGAAGTTTCGTGCGGTGTTCCAGGGATCGAACATCAGGACTAAGACGGGGACGGCGGCGGTGAACTTGTACGAGGAGGTGAGCAACAGCCAGGCGTCCTTCGTCGCCATTCGGTGCACCATGGCGGTGGCTATCCTGAAGCGCCTCAGCATCACTGTGCGAGACGCGCTGCAAGCCTACCTCCAGGCCCGCATCAACGTGGACGGCAGGATCGAGACGTGGGTTGAGATGCCCAGGGAGTGGTGGCCCGACTCGTGGTTCGAGGGGGGCGACAGGAGCAAGCCACTGTACGTTCGGCCCGTGTGTCTGCTCCTCCTGGCCCTGTACGGGCACCCGGAGGCAGGAGCCCTGTGGGAGAAGAAGCTCACCCAGGTATTGCTCGGACTCGGATGGCATTCGGTGCCCTCTTGGCCGGGCGTGTTCGTTCATGCCGACGGGGGCATGCTGACCGTCTACGTCGACGACCTGCTCCTGGCGGCTCTGGGGTGCAAGGCCGACGCCCACTGGGAGGCGCTGTGCAAGAGCATCGAGTTCAAGGACGAGCCGGCGCCGGTGAGCAAGTTCATTGGTGCGTACTACGCCCTCGACCCTTTCGATCCGAAGCTCCCCGATGCGCCTCGCACAGTCACGACGTCGATGATCGATTACACCAGGGCGATGGTAGAGCGCTTCTGCACCGACGCCGGCCTCGGGACCACCAAGCCCGTGGACTCGCCGTACATCTCAGCCGAGTCTTGGGCGCAGGACTCCGAGGAGGCAGGGAGGTTTGCAGACGTCGCGGCGTCGCACTCTGCGTCGTCCCTCTTCTTGTGCCGTGTTGGAAGGCCCGACCTGGCTGCAACCACGCAGCGTCTGTGCAGCGGAGTGTCGCGCTGGACCACTGTCCACGACTTGGCACTCATCCGTCTCATGATGTATGCTGCTTGCACTCCACGCACGTCCTCAAGGGTGCGCTTGCCCCGGCCGACGTGGACGATCTGCTGCTTCTGACGTACTCTGACGCCGATTGGAACGGCGACCCGATGACCAGCAAGTCCGTGACCGGATGGTGGATTGAGCTGTTCTCGCCGGCCTCTGGCCGTAGCTTCCCATTGTCTTGGGGATGCTCACAGCAGTCGTCCACTGGAGGGTCCACCGCCGAGACTGAAACATGTCGTGCGGCGGGAGGCCATACCGATCCAGATGCTCCCGGACGAGGTCCTGCCACGCAGGATTGGGATAGCGTGCAGGGTCGACGACATGCAGACGATCCAAGCCGTAACCAAGGGCTACTCGAAGCGGCTGCGCCATCTGCCGCGCACGCAGCGCGTCTGCGTCGGCATGCTGCGCGAGATGATGAACGACCGGGACCTCCAGCTGAGCATCGAGCACTGCCCCACCTTGCAGATGAAGGCCGACTTGTTCACGAAGGTCTTGAATGGCCCGAAGTTCCGAGCAGCGCTGGAGATGATCCACATGGTGCAACAAGCTTGACTTCTGCGGCAGAGGTGCCGGCAGTCGCTCGGCGAGGGGTGTGTGGATGACATCCCATTGCGAGCGCCGCCGCTCGTGCCGGCAGGGGTGAGAATTGTCAGCGTACGAATGCAGATTATCACAGGTAGTTGCAAGTTCCCGTGAAGCTTCGCTGCCACTGTGTTTCATCAGACGTTCGTTGCCACTGTGTTGCATCAGCCCAGCCCAGGATGTATGATTGGGAGGCGAGCAGCGTGAGTGTGTGAGTGAGAAGGGCCGCTCTCTTGAGACATAGCTTATCCCACAAAGCGGGATGACAGGTGTTGCCGCAATCTGACGCCTTGAAGCCGCTTACGGATCCGCCCGCAAATCCTGTCAGAGCGCTGGTCTCGTTTTTTGTCCTCGGCCATAGGCTGGCGACGTCTCGGGGCGCCTAGGATCGTCCCGCTGTGTCTTCGCCGTCTGCTGCTTTCTGGGGGCTTCGAATCGTCCAACGTCTGTCTCAAGGCCGGTCTGGTGGCGCCATTCGGCGCTCACCGCGGCACTTCTGACGCCGGTCTGGTGGCGCCTTCGGGCTGCTCACCGCGGCGTGTGTAATCATAGCACGGAGCAGTGCGGTACATCTTTGAGCCCTTTTTTTTCCGTTTAACCTTTTGGCTCAAGCCCAAACGGGTTTGTGGCCTAAACAGGTTGAACTGCCAGTGTCTCTGCGATCCACGTGCCGGTGCATGGGAAAAAAGGCGAAGTGGCGACCTCGGACCAAACGGGCTGGAGAGCAAGTCAGAGCCAGAACCCAGTACTACACGGGGGTCCAGGAGATCGGGCATCAAGCAAGAACGAGCGAGGCCAACGTAGAAGCCAACGGGAAACAGAACACCGAGCAATAACTAGGGCGGTTGGGAGCCGGAGCAGCTGAGAAACAGCACGCACTCTCGACTTCCACATCCGTATTCCGACCGGGGACCTCTGAATCCGAGAGAGCCCCAAGTGGTCCTGGATCAGGCTGCTCAACTTCTCTGGCTCCCTGGATATATTCTGAATGAAACCGATCCTCCTCAAACAGAAAAGGATGGCGATGGATGGGCACCTCTTGCCCAGCAGTGTCTCCTATTTTCCCGGTGACGAGTCCTTGCCAGCGAACTCGCTGTCTCCTGCAGCAAGTGTGAACCCACCCGCCCGCGCCTTTGGGCCGAGCAACGCAAATGCACACACGCACGGCAGGCTGTGAATGAATATGGAACGATAGGACTAGGACAGATTCACAGCGTAGCATTCAGACAGGGGGAAAAAGGGCGGCCGTGTGGCTGGGGTCAGGGTGGCCCGATCGCAAAACTGACGCGAGCTGGCCAGTCTCCTTGCGATCACCTGCTGTGATGTTCTCCGATGGCACTGCTGAGACCTGTTGCTCGGATGTGTCTGGTAGGTTCCCTTCAGGGGGGGCGCCCTACGCATCTGGCGCCTCTTCTCGATCACCTACTCAGCAGACTGCATGTCATTCGGACCCGTTGGGTCGAAGATGCCCTTGCCAAGGGCGGCCCGCTTCCTCACCCTCATGAAGTGTTCGTCATATACGAGCCGTGGTTCTTGCTTCTCGAGGAAGAGCTTCAGCACTTCAAATACCTGCCAGCTGCCCTCAGTGAGCCCGTCCGCTATCTGCGCGCGCAAGTGGGCCCACCGGACAAGCGTGTTGCCTTCGTCAAGGGCATTCCTGAGTGCCAGCGCTTCGATGGCGGTCCGCTCCTCGAGCCCGAGGCCGGCCGACTGGGGCCGCACCACGCCATCGTAGAACGCCTTGCAGTCCGTCACGAGCACCGCTGGCACTTCCTGGAGCAGAGGATTCTGCTCGAGGGTCGGCGATCTATTGAAAAGGATCTCGGCCAGCACCATGCGCACCATGGACTGTTCGCATCCCGCATCTCCAGATTCCTGAACTTCGGTGGCGAGGCTCGAGCGAGCTACCCGGCGTAGCTTCTTAGAGCCCCAGTCGAGGACCGTGATCTTCGCCTTCTCACCGTCCATGGCCTTGGTGGCTGCGATCGCAGTGATGTGGCCTCCCTGGGAGTGACCGTCGGGTCGGCTGGCCCAGGCGGCATCGCACCAGGTGAACACGGCCAGGTTGGACAGGTCGTGGCGGTACACCTGGAGTCCCATGTGCTGGTTCTGCTTGATGATCTTCACGATGTTGTTTGCAGCAGTGAAGAGGCTGCGTGTCCTCCCGGTATCTTGGACTGCAGCTCGGCGACCCAATGGAGCAGGAACGGCGTCGTGTTCACGCCCGGCCAGTAGATTTGGGCCCCGCACAGAAACGGAAAGAACGCTGCAGAAACAGAAACCGAAATTACTCACACCACCGTTCGTATTGGGAGCCTTGGCGTTGACAGCTTGTTACGTCACCCCGCGCTCTTGGGAGCCTTGGTGTTCAGAGATTGTTGCGTTGCCGCCCGTTCCTGAGCCTTGGCTGGGCCTTGGTGTCAGAAACTTGTTACGTCACCGCTCCCTGCTGGGAATCTTGGTCTTATCAGCTTGTTTACGTCACCGTTCGCTCTTGGGAGCCTTGGTGTGAAGAGCTTCTTGCGTTACCGATCGCTCTTTATTTGGCTTCTCTGGGCCTTCTTGGGATTCCTAGTGCGGCCCTTTTCGAGCCCCTTTGGGGGCCTCCTGGGGGCCTCTTGGGGCCTCTTGGGGGGCTCTTGGGGCCTCCGGGGAGCTTCTTGGGGCGACAGGCTAGACTTTTCGGTTCGTGGTCTCCCTCTTGGGGCCGTCCTGGGGCCCTCTTGGGCCGTCTTGGGGCCCTCTTGGGTCGTTTTGGGGGCCTCTTGGGAGCCTCTTGGGCCGTCTGGGGGCAGTCTTTGGGGGCTCTTGGACCGTCTTCAACGCCGTGAACGCCGAAACGCCGTGCATGGTAAACATATATCTTTTTCCCCATAGGAAACTAATAATTTTGGGCTCCTGGTGGCCTCCTGGGACGACTCCTGGGTGCCTCTTGGGGCTTCTTGGGGGGCTCTTGGGGCCTCCTGAGAGCGTCTTGGGGCGAAAGGCTAGACTTTTCGGTTCGTGGTCCCCCTCCCGGGGCCGTCCTGGGGCCCTCTTGGGCCGTCTTGGGCGCCTCTTGGGCCGTCTGGGGGCCCTCTTGGGCTGTTTTAGGGGCCTCTTGGGGGCCCCTGGGGCCGTCTTGGGGCGGTCTTGGGGGCTTCTGGGGCCGTCGTCAACGCCGTGAACGCCGAAAAGCCGTATATGTTAATATTGCACGTTTTTCGAAAGGAAAATTAATCATTTTGGCCTCTTGGGGCCCTCTTGGGACGCCTCTTGGGCGCCTCGTGGGGCGTCTGGGAGGCCTCTTGGGACGTCTTGGGGCTGTCTTGGGCGGTCTTGGGCTCTTCTGGGACGGAAAAGGTGAGAAACATGTCAAACGGGCATTAACACTCATTCCCCCGGCCTTCCCCCCTCCCTTTATGGCTTCGCCCACGCCAGAACGTCATCACTCGTACCTCGCTCTTTCCGTTACTCCCCGCAGAAGGCCATCAGAACGGTCTGGTCGCTCTCGCGGAGGGGGTCAGTCGTGCGGTGGCGCCCTCCCTCCCTTGGGTGAGCCTCCCTGATCTTGTCCGCGTAGGTGCGCTGGTGTAGGAAGAAGCCCTGCTCGTTCTCCTCGATGGTCACCCCGCCCGCACTGCTCGAGGCTGGTGATGCCCTCGTTCGTGTCCTCCCAGGTATCCTGCTTGTAGAGATGGCGTGCCTGTTGCACGATGTGGTTCCACTCCGTGTGGGAGTTGTCCCCTGCCAGAATGAAGTCGTCCACGTGGGCCATGGCCATCCCGATGAGGCGATTCGTCGGGGGGCAGCGCACCTGCCACAGGCATGGTTCCAACTCGCAGGCCTGGAGTCTCAGCTTCGCGAAGTCAATCTTGATCGTCTCCCACCAGTGGCGAGGCGCCTCGCCAATGCCGTACCCAGGATTAATGACCCGGAGGAGCTCCCCGTCCTTGACGTTGAAAGCCTTCCGGAGGGCACTGTCGGGCTCGATGAAGAGATCCTTCACCAGCTCTTTGTCCTGTAGGAAAGCCGAGGCGACATCGCCCTTGATCAGCTTCCAGTGGTTGGCGGCGGTCACGGTAAGCATGATGTTTCGAGCTCGGCGTGAAGCCGTAGGGCTCGCAGTCGGTTCCTTCCCGAGGTCCTCGGTCTAGTAGCCGAGCGGCGCCAGTCGTGCCTTAGCTCTGCCGTCCGCCTTCCGAGTGAAAAGCCATCGATCCCGAATGATCTCAGCGGTGTCCTTCACGCGGGAGAGGGGCGCCGGTCGTAAACTGCGGTGCTGGACCCAGTTGTCCGTCTTCTTGCCGATAGCGATCTCGAACTCCTTGCGCTCCTCCTCGTTCATCTTGGATCACGTCAGTTCGATCTTGTCCTTCCGGCGCTGGTTTGCCACAAACACGTTCAGTACCTGCTGCTGCTTCTCGTTCCTGTTAGGCAGGGAGGCATTCTCGTCGTGGAGGTGCTCAAAGTAGATCGACTGCGGCTCGTCGGCTCCGAGGATGATGTCCAGCTTGTCCTTGTAGAGGTTCACGAGCAGGTTGCTGTCGTCATCGACCTCGTCGTCGCCCTTGCGGCGTGCTTCTCCAGGGGGAGATACCAGATCGAGTTCGGGTTCACGGTGCGTCATCCGATATCGTGGCCCCGAGGCTGATGAGGCCCATCCCGATGCACCCGATGTTGTGCTGGATCTTGGCGGTAAAGAGAATGCCCTCGCTGGTGCCGATCGAGACGGTGGTCCCGCGGATGTCGGTGTCGGTGGTTCGGAGGTCGGGTCTGGTTCGCCTTGAGGCGGTGGTCCCGCGGATGTCGGTGTCGGTGGTTCGGAGGTCGGGTCTGGTTCGCCTTGAGGTTCTGGCAATTGTTTTTCAGGTACCGCGGCAGGGCCGGCTTCAGGCTGTAACCCCGAACGTGGATTCGCTGTTCAGGAGACTGGCTCTGGCGCCGGTGGCGTGGGGTCCTCCTCCATGGCGGTCTGTTGTGGTGCCTCAGGCAGGTCGGCACCTCCCTCATCGCACGGTGGTTGTTGTGGTTCGTACGCTTGTAGGTCAGGCCGCCCTTGGTCGAGGAGGTCCTCGAACGTGCCCGATCTCGCGGTCTCCTGAATCTCGGTCATGGTCTTGCCCAGGTTCGCCTGTCTCTGCAGTTCGGTGACCATCTTCTTGGCATCTGATGCGGCACGAAGCTGTTCTGGTGCGCAGCGTAGTAGGACGTTCCCGTGGGCGACCCAGACGACCGAGGTAACGCGGGTGCGGCCATCCACGTGCCGCTTCTCCTGGACGAGGACCCGTGCGGGTCCGTACCAGCCGCCCTTCTTGCCTGGCCTGCTCTCGCGGCCGTTGCCGTCGTACCAGAAGTACACGAGGCCCCCGGCGTTCCATGTCTTCGGGGTCGAGGGTCGCCAACTTCGTCCGGAGTCGCTGGAAGAGCTGGGTGCGCCGTTGGAACTTCCCCATGAGCCAGTGGGCTTCACCGGGGGGGATCCGCATCTCGATGCCATGATCTGAGGCCCACTTAGCGACTGCTTGAGAGCAGTGGCAGCCTGCGGTATCAACCCGGAGAAGGTTAGGTTGTCGGTAGTGGCTGCACCATGAATCCCAGGTGCTGATCACCTCCTTCGCTGATCTGTTGCCGCTTCGCTCACCCTTCTGTCCATGGTAAGTCACACTCGAGAGGCCCGAGCCTTCGTCTTGATTCAAAGTCATGATATGTGAGTCCCGTGTCGGTGATAGCCATTCTAGCCCCTCCGAAGCCAGCACTTCCAGAGTTTCAGGAATCTCCATGCCTGAGGTCACACGCACGGCCTTCGGCAGCTTCCCGATGTGGCAAAAATGACACTGGAACTGCAGTGCTTGGCGAAGCACCTGTAGTGGGGCCCCAGAGGCTTTCAAGATCTTGTAGAGCGTCTTGTTGCTGGGATGGCCCAGGTTGCGGTGTAGGCGAGAGACGTTGGTCAATCTCCGAGATCTGATTCTTGGTAAGGTCCTCCTTGATGTCGAGGCCTTTGAGCAGAGTGTCGGCTTCCCCCATCTCGATGTCCTCTTCCGCCGGCAAATCCTCGGTCTCCGCCTGCATCTCCGCGTCGGCGTCCTCTGGAATCTGCTCCAGGCCCGCAAAGATTTCCATCCTGTACTGTACGCTCTCGTTCTTTTTCATGATGTGTTTGCCCAGGCCTTGCATATCGCTGTTGGGTAGTAAGCCGTCTGAGCCACCACGGGCCCGTCCTCGATGATGCCGTGCAGGTGGTTGTCGCCCAGTCCGGGTCTGTTGGAGCAACATCGTCCCACCTTCTGGGCAAACTCCGGGTCGGTGGAGCAGATCCGCGAGGCCTTCTTCATGAGGAGGCCCGATCGGGCATCTCGTAGTCCATAAGCGCACCCGTGCACCACTGTCTCGTGCATCTCGTCACGCATTTTTTTGATGGAAGGGGACTGGGACCAGCTCTGGCAGTTCCAGGGCTGCTCGAGGTCGACATGGCAGTCGACGATCTTCTTAGCTTCTTCGTAGAGTGCAAGACATCCCCGTTGAATACTGCGCTTGTCGGACTTAATCGGCGATATGCTTCTTCTGCAAATCGTTCTTCTGGTTCAGGTTCTGCAGAGGACAGTCCGAAGTGCATGGTGGGCTGAGAACCAGGCGTCGAGGCCGAATCTGTCGGAGAAGATGGATGGCTCGGCGGACTCCTGTCGCAGTGGCCATGTCGAAGCCGTTGAAGAGGCCGCAGCGGAACTCTGTGCCACCTCGGGCCTTGATGGCTTGTCCAAGTGATGCTGCCTCCGGACAGCAGACCTCCATCAGGTTGGCCCTGGTAGGCTTGGTCAACGCAACGGTGTCTTCATCCACGGCGCGGTAGATCTGGTTCATAACCTTGTTCTGCGTCTCGATGAACTTTATGAGGTCCCCCCGGTCCAGCGCTTCAGCTTGACCGTTTCTTCATACCCTCTGGTTGCTCCGAATCGTCCAGGATCGTGTCGGCGTTTCTTGGAGGAACTCCCGTAGGCCCTCGGGGTCCTTCTTGGCGAGCTTGGTGGCCATGCGTCTCCAGCGTAGCGCCGCGGCTTGGCTCCTGATGTCTCCCGATGGCGTACTGGTCGCTGGCTCCGTCCTGAGGCAAAGGTGACTGCCTCCGCCCCGACAGCTGCAGCCCGGGACCGCTCTATTGGGCGCCCCGCAGCACGAACACTTCGTCCTTGGAGGTCTCCCGGGCGCAGCTGGTGGCGGTGGACTCACGGCTGCTGGCATTGGTGCAACAGGCATTGCCACCAAGACCGTTGCTGAGGAGTTGAGCGCCAGCTGGCGTAGACACAGGTGGCTCTGGCCGCCCACGCAACTGCACCCCCGCCTGGTCTGCCCCGCCGTTCCGCAGCATCAACACTTCCCCGCCGATGGGTGGTGGATCACTGGAGATACGGTGCTGTTGATCGGCCACGGCAATGGTGGCGACGCTGGTGATGAGGCTGGAGTCGCTGGTGCTGAGGCTGGCGCTGTTGGTGCGGACGATGTCCTCGTCCGGGGCTGCGCCCCCGCAGCATGTGGCGGCGACTGTCCCGAAGAGGGTCCCAAAGACGAGCCGCTGCAAGGCATCGGCCTGCGCGAGCGCCGACTGGCCATAATATGGAGGATATGGAATTGGAGACGTCTGGGAATCCGCGTAGGACATCAAACAGCACTTGGGAGCCGCGCAAGGCCGAGGAACCCGTTTCGTCGTTTCGCCCTGGAGGCAGGCTGGTTTGCATAGGCTCAGGTTCTCCCCTGGCTTTGATCGAGGTCGCCCGGGTTCTCCTGGATCTTGGACTCGTCCCTCAGATGTCCAAGATGATTCGTTTAACCTCGCACATGTCCCCGGATAAGGAACGGTCCCACAGGTTTTATGTCTTCCCCTCGACGTTTAAGTTTCGGGCGTACTCGGTCGGCTCGCTCTTCTCGGTGTCGAGGTTTCGGGTGTACTCGGACTTCTCGATGATTCTGGGGTGCTCGGTCGGCTCGCAGTCGAAGATCGCGTTGCACAGGTCCCTCTCGCAACCTTGTTTCCTGAGACGGGTGTTCGACACGATGGGAGTGGAACGTCAACGGTCGGTCTCTCGCTTTTGACTAGATGTGCTCTGATCGCACAGGCCCCCCCCCGATGATGTGGATGACGATGGAGATGGAATTTCGCTCGCCGCCATCACCAGGGGGCGCTGTCCCTAGTGCACGGCGAGGCAGCCGGCGCAGCCCGCAGCAGGCTCCTCCACTGTTCCGGTCAGTTCGGCCAGGTCTGTCTCCGCCGTAGTGACCTGACAGTCCTCCAGCGTCAAGGAAACGGGCACCCCTTGCCACCACTGCGGCGTCGACAGGTTCATCGCCAGGTGTTTGCTCGAGAGGCGCTCGCAGTGGTGGATGTTGTTGCCCAGGGTCGGCAGGCCGAGCCAGTTGCGGCCACAGTCCACGACTACCTTCAGCTCGTCAGCCAGTATGTCCATGCCCGGCAGGATCGGCACACGGTTGGACATCACGGAGATGCTGATGTCCCGCAGCTCGGGCCCAAGGAACGCTTTGCCCGTGACCCTGCCCATCGAACTTTGCTGAAGGCCGTCGCCGAACGTGAGCGAGCAGATGTCGTCGTGAGCCTCGAACTCCACCTCGTGCTTGTCCAGCATCTCATACATCAGGTTCTCGACTCTCTCGATGCCCCCGAGGCTGCGGGTCGCACCGATGTCGAGGATCGCCCAGATGCCGTCGCGCTCCAGCAAGTAGACGTACTCGTCGAGGGCCGACAGAATGAACCCGTTGCGCGTCGTGCTCGAAGCGCCTCCGTGGGTGTTGCCGACCTTGCTGCGGTCGAGACAGTCTCGAGCTCGGTGACCGAACTGCCTGCAGATGATACACTCCATCTTTGACAAGTCCCGGTTGTTCTCGAAGCGTACGCGTCGGTCTCCACGACCACGACCTCCTGCCATTTCCAAAGGGTCGGCCTTCTGGACGTGGATGTGGTGGTGCTGACTGGCGCCGGTCAGACATCTCCTCCTTGGGGACCACCGCAGGGTAGTAGTCCCGAGCCACACGTACTTGTACGTGTCGTAAGAGATCGCGTGCGTCCTTGAAGCTCCGCCCAGCCTGGCGGAACTGCGCGAATACCTCATTGTCCGCTTCCTGGTCGTCAGCTTCCTCCTCGTCCTCGTCTTCTTCAGCAAGGTGGATCAGCTGCTCGACCATCTCGTAAAGCTCCTCGGCTTCCCCACCAGTCTCGTGCTCTTCGTCGTCGTCGATCCTGTTCGTACATGGCTCGCTCGCGCTTCCCCTTGCCGTCTAGCTCTGCCACGGCCTCTGCTGGGAAGCGCGTTAGCAACGTCTTACAGGTCTTTTCGAAGTTGAAGTCTCCTCCTGCGGTGGCTGTCAGCATTCCTCGCAGCACTGATGTGAGCCGTGACTCGCGTAGAAACCACCACGTGCGAGGGGGCTTGGCGATTACTTCTTTGACATCTGCGTCGATCGCCTGCAATAGTGTGAGCAGCTCGAGTTCCTTCTTCTCGAACCAGGCGGCCCAGTCCTGGAACGTCTGTCCAAGGTTGCGGCCCAGCTTCAGAAAGACATCCTCGGCCAATAAGCCCGTGTCGTTTGTCCAGTGCGTAGTTGAACACTCTCTCCCAGCCTACACGCTTCCCACTGTCGTCGACCTCATCCACGTCGTTGATCTCATGGCAGCTCTCCACGGCGTTGCGAACCCGCGTCCCCAGCGCCCGGACCAATGCGGTCCACACACTTAGCGATCCGTCGTCCTGATGCTCTTCACGGACATCGACACCTCGAAGCGGTAGCTGGCTAGCTTGTCGGCCTCTCCGTTCCAGGTCGGGATGTCAACGCGACCCGCTGTCGGTGCTGCTCCGCCAGACGACGCCATGGCGGCGAGACTGGTGGGAGCCCGTGGTAGGGATTACCGCAGGCTCGGCTACAAATCTGAATCCCAGAGAGCCCCGAGTGGTCCTGGATCAGGCTGCTGATCTTCTCTGGCTCCTCAGATATTCTGAATGAAGCCGATCTTCCTCAAACAGGAAGGATGGTGATTGATTGGCACCTCTTGCCCAGCAGTGTCGGACTCTCCCGGTAACGAGTCCTTACCAGCGAACTCGCTGGCTCCTACAGAAAGTGTGAACCCACCCGCCCGAGGCGGCAGTGGTAGAAGCTGCTGAGCAACGCACATACACACACGGCAGGCTGTGAATGAATATGGAACGATAGGACTAGGATATATTCACAGCGTAGCATTCAGAGGACCCTCCCCGGGACCCCCCCCTGGGACTTTCTACAGGCCCCTTCCCTCCCTGGTGGGGGAGGGATCAAAGGGTAGGGTCCCCCTTTCGACTCAAGTACGCCTTCGATGGCGACCTGGCTTGATTCACCGCGAGTTGACTAGTTTGAACAAATTTAGTGGAAGATCGTCTTTCAGGACCCCCAGAGACGACGGACCATAACTCCCGCTCACAAGTCTCGCCATCATTTTCATTTCACTCCCAACCATCCTGGGGTGTTGGGTCGTTGGGTCCTCGTTTTGAAGAGACAGCGCCCCTCGTTCCTCCTCCCTCCTCCCGCTGCCTCCTCCTCCCTCTCTCCTCCCGTCACCCCCCTCGTTTGGCACACCACTGACACGTTTCGTGGCCCCATAGGGAGCTCCACCGAAGGCCCCTGCGGCAGGGTCCGCATGCGGTTCCCCGCCTATTTCGGCATTCCCCTTACACGTTTCGTGGCCCCATAGGGAACTCCACCGAAGACCCTGCGGCAGGGTCCGCATGCGGTTCCCCGCCCATTTCGGCACATCCCTCACTCGGTTCGTGGACCCATAGGAAGGCCCGTCGAGCGATGGACCCAGAGTGCGGTATCCACAACTGCTTATGGCTGGGTCCTCCGTCTCCAGCGGCACCCGCGGGTCCACGCGCCAGCGCGATCCTCGCCGGCGCCGGGTCTCCGGCCGTTGCGGCTCAGCGCTGCTGCCCGTCGCGCGGGCGCGCCGCGCCGAGCCTTCCTGCCGAAGAAGTGGAGGGGCGGTCTTTCACAAAGTGGCATTTTACAAATGTAATTTTGGGGTGTCGGGGCAGGTTGAGGGACTTTTTGGGCTTCCCTGGAGGCTTCTGGAGACGTCCCGGAGTCTCCGCGGGACCGTCTTGTATGATTTCGGGTTACCTGGAGATTTCTTGGAGGTTGTTTTGAATGTCATCTTGAGACGTTTTGGAGCTGCATGCCTCCTGCGGCCAATAGTGTGTACTTGTATGTGTATGTCTATGTGTATATGTATGTGCATGTGTATGTGTATATGTATGTGTATGTGTGTGCGTATGTGTAGGTGTATGTGTATTTGCAGGTGGATGTCCATGTGTATGCGTATGCGTATTATATATGTATGCGTATGCGTATGCGTATGCGTATGCGTATGCGTATGCGTATGCGTATGCGTATGTGTATGTGTATGTGTATGTGTATGTGTATGTGTATGTGTATGTGTATGTGTATGTGTATGTGTATGTGTATGTGTATGTGTATGTGTATGTGTATGGTCGCGCCCTGCACAGTCAGACTGGCCCCAATCAAGGGGAGGGCGGTGAACTACGCGCAGGCAGGCAAGCCCGCCTACGGCAGTGAGGAAAATGCATTAAAGACTCAATAATCAATGCGTGGTGAAACGACTTTCAAGCTCA